>VYZX01004042.1:543948-670342 GCA_013401335.1 Brachypteracias leptosomus | reverse complement strand
ACCCCCGGCTCCCATCGGGGCTTGCACCATCCGCAGCCCCGGGGCGTCCCCGGACAAAGCCACCGGGAGATGAGCCCCTCTTTGTGCCCGTGATCCCCCCGGAGAGGGGATCCACCGGCAGGCACCGGGGTGGTGTCGCCCAGGCACTCGCTGCTCGGGAAGGAGCCCCCAACAATTCAATTTCTGGGGTACTGGGAGAGAATTCTGGCCAGGCTGAAACTGCTCCCGGGGAACGTCACTTCTGTGTCCCAGCCCCATTAAGGAGTTCGTGGGATGGTGAGTCAAGAGACCAGCATTTGCTGGGAGTGAAGAGCAAGCAGCTCTGCAACGTGAAATCCTGCTCTAAGTGGAGCAACAGGTAGAGTCTGCTCTGGGGCTCCTCCATACACAGAATCCTTCAGGTTGGAAGAAATCTTTAGGCTCATCAAGTCCAACTACCAGGTCACCACTAACCCCTGTCCCTCAGCACCACATCTGCACACCTTGGAAACCCCTCCAGAGATGGGGACTCCACCACTGCCCTACCCAGCCTTTCACAGCCCTTCACAGCCCTGCACAGCAAGAAATTGTTCCTCAGCTCCAACCTAAACCCTCCTGATATCAAATACCCACTCCCAAGTCAGCAGATCAGGATTTTGCGTTGCTGTGGCCACCACTTGGGCCCCTGCTCCTGTTTAAGGCCACCCTCCTCTAACACAAACCCTGTACAACAGGACATGGGCCACCAGCATCTCTCTGCGACATCAAGAGCATCTTGGGGGCTGTAGAACTGGAGCTGAGCTCCTTCCCCTCCTGCCCTGCAGCACACCCGGAGCAAGGAGCATGTTAATGGTGAAGGCCAAGGTGTCTGAGCTGCACACACTCCAGCAGTTTGCTCTGCTCTGGCTGAGGCACTGAGGTGAGAAAACACCTGGTGCAGAGCCAGGAGAGGGTTTACAGCCGGAACAAACAAATGTCCAACGTCACTGGAAGTGATATAGGGAAAACTACAGCCCAGGCTGGAGACTGAGCTCCTCTGAGCCGTTGCACAGACACCTGCAGCTCCTGGGGCACAGGGCAGAGCTCAACCAGCAGCTCCCCTCCAGCTCCTCCATCCCATTCCTTCCTACCCCTCCAGTGTGCCCGTGGCCCAGCTGTGAGGAGATGCTGGAATAGCTGGGAGAGCTTTTCCTGCAGGGCTGGGACTACCAGTGCACACAGGATCACACCAAGGGTTGGAGTCATTATTCTGTCAATAAAAACTAACTGTGCTCACTCTGTGTTTGTTGATACCTCAGGCACAAACCCCTCAGCATCTTCTGCATGGTGTGGGAGCAGAAGGCTGTGACCACAGCAGCTCTTTGCTGCTGGGAAGGGAGCCCCAGCCTGCCTGGCAGAGCAGAGCATCCTGCTTTCCTATGGGAGACTGAGGCACCAGGCACATAGGGCCCCACCCCGAAGCCCAGGAGGGACCCCATGGCTGAGGCAGGCACTGCTGGGGTCTCGGGGGGTTGTCCTGAGGGATGCTCCCAGTTTGGGATGGTTTGTTGCAGCCAGAACACAGCTGAGGTTGCTTCATACAGAGAGAGGCCCCGACAGCTCCCCAGCCACAGCAGCCCTTGCTCAGGCAGCGAGTAAATCAAGTGCAACCAGACAGAACAGCCCGAAGGTGGGGAAAGAAGCAAACATCCACCCTGGACCTTCTCGCAATGAGTCTGGGAGAGGCAGGGAAGCCACGTCTTGGCGCCCAGGGTTTGCCACACTGGTGCCAGAGCTCGGGGGTCCCTGCCCAACACTGCCCTTGGGACCCGCTGGCGCCGGGCTGCGAGGGCACGGCTGCCTGCAGGGGGGGGTCAGGGACTCCTTCTCCACAGGGAACCCCCCAGCCTGGCCCTGCCTGTACCGCTGTCCCCAACCCTCACCCCGGCTGGCTCCCTGCCCGCCCGGCCTCGGTGTCTCTGCACATACCCCGGGATGATGTCAACAGAGTCCAGCCCTGCTTCTATACGGCCCTCCTGGGAAAGCCTTCAGACCACAGCTGTGCTGCTGCCCAGACCTGCCAGCCTCCTTGGGCAAGGGCTCCTATTGCTTCAGCTCCCAAACAATGGGTGGTGGCCTCCAGGACATGGGCTGGTTTTTCCATGGCTCCATGGCTGGGGGCACCACGTCACCTCTCGGCACAGCCCCGTGTCCAGGGACCTCCAGCTCACAGCCCAGGAGGAAGCTGCCTCGCAACATTTTCTGGAAGCTGCCACATTCTCATCCCACTCCTCCCAGAGAACTGGGGAGCTCCTGGGCGCAGGTCACAGCTGGGGCAGCAACAACAACTGATCATGAGAGAGCCCACAGGGCTCCCAGCACCACCAGTGCTCCCAGAAGGAGAGCTGTAATGGTGCTACCTCTGCAGGATGCTGTGAGAGGGACTCAGAAGCCACCTGAGGCCTGATACACTCATGTCATGTCACAGCAGTGCTGCACCAGGCTGGAGAAGAGGGTCTTGAGCTCCCCACCTCCCTCTTACCTGCCTCCTTCCATCTCACTGGGTCTTTTTCTTGCCTTGTTGATGAGAGAGGATTTCATTTTGGTTTCTGTCCACACCCTATGTCCTCCTGTTCAGCTAGAACCTCCTGGGTTCCAGTTTGTGCCTGTTGCTCCTTGTCCTACTGCTGGGCATCACTGACAAGAGCCTGGCCCCATCCTCTTGCCCCCACCCTTTAGATATTTCTAAGATAATATTCCCTCTCCATCCCCTTTTTGGGGCCACCGAGCCGGGCAGCCCAGCAAGGAGGTGTATGCATTTTAAAACCATAGAATGGTTAGGGTGGGAAGGGACCTTTAAAGGTCACCTGGTCCAACCCCTACACTGAGCAGGGACATGTTCAACTAGAGCAGGTTGTTCAGAGCCCTGTCCAACCTCACCCGCAATGGTTCCAGGGATGGGGCAGCCACCACCGCCCTGGGCCAGGCTCTCACCACCCTCAGCACCAGCAATTCCTTCCTTAGACTGGGTCTAACTCTCCCTCTTTCAGCCCAAACCCCGCTCGCCGTGCCCGGGGCTCTGCCGCCCTCTGGCGGACCAGAACGGGGCCGCAGGGAGGGTGCGCGGCCCCGTGTGCAGCGCTTGGGGACACCAGCGCCGGTGGACTTCGAAGCCCCCCCAGGAATGGGGACTCAACCCTGCCCTGCCCAGCCTGACACAGCCCTTCACAACCCTGCACAGCAAGAAATTGTTCCTCAGCTCCAACCTCAACCTCCCCTGGTGCACCTTGAGTCCATCTCCTCACGTCCTGTCAGTGACACCCAGGAGTATCTCACCCTTCCCACCCGGCCAAACGCAGCTCCCAGCAGAACCCCATCAGCAGTCCCAGCTTGGGCAAGAACCAAACCAGGTCCAGGGTCCATCCAGGCAGGAACCTGCTGGGGCTGGAGATAAGCCATGGTGGGCAGCCACAGTCACATCACAGAGAAAACTTACCTGCAGGGCTGAGGTCCATGCTGGAAGCAGGTCCAAAGGCAGACACGTTCACACTGACAAGAGGAAAGAGGTGAAAGCCCCACCCTGAGCTTAAATAGGGCCACAGGCAGGTGTGAGGAGCTCCAGGTGGGGCTGCTCAGGGCAGGACAGCCCCACAGTGCCCCAGGAGTCTCCACCCTCGCCCTGCCCACTCCTGGTCCTCCTCCTGTCCCCATCCCCTGCACCTGTGCTGACTGTGTCCCTCTGGCACCCACCAGTGGACAGGAAAAAAACAACACGTCCCCAAACCAGTGAGAGACAGAGATAAGTTGGAAGTCAAAAAAGATTTGAGCCTGAAAAAAGTAGGCCAAGCAAAAGCAGAGGGTTGAAAAGAAAGTGGTGGCCAACAAAAAAAGTGGTGGCCAGAAATATTTGAGGCTCAGAAAATCATAGAGGAAAATGGAGGCTGAAAGTCTGATGAAGAGTAGAGGCCAAAGAAGGGCAGGAGAGTGAAAAAGAGCAGGAGGCTGAATAAAGAAGGTAGAGACCAAAAAAGATTGGAGATAGAGAAAACAAGAAGAAATGGAGGCTAGAAATGAGGAGGAGGTTGGAAAGGAAGTGGATGCAAAAAGATTGGGGACAGAAAAAGTAGAGGCAGAAAAGAAATACAAGGAAAAAATGGTGGAAAGTCAGAAAAAAAAGAGAGGCTATGAAAGGACAGGAGGCCAAGAAAGGCTGGGAGAGGGAAAGAAATTCAGGGACAAAAACGGGCAAGAGGCCAAAATAAACTGTGAGGACAAAGGAAAAGTGGAGGCCCAAAAGAAAATTGGAGGCAAAAAAAAATAAATTGGAGGCTGAGGTTGGAGACTGGAGGGCTTGAAACCAAGAGAGAGGAGGAGGAAAAAGTGAAGGGCAAAGAGTGGGGTGAGGAATAAATAGTGGAGCCCCCAAAAATGTAGAGGCTGACGGAGGGAGAGGCTGAGAAGAGGAAGGTGGGGCGGGAGTTCTGCCCCTCCCTGCCTGCAGTGTCATGGAGCCGGGTGTGCACTAGAGGACAGCCGAGCTCCACGCACTTGGAGATCCTTCCCGCAGATCCTGCCCTGCCCGGGAGCAGCCCCAGCAACCGAACATCCTGTCCCGGAGCTTCCCCGGAGCATCCACAGAGCATCCTCCAGAACATCCCAAGGAGCATCCCCGGAACATCCCCAGGAGCATCCCCGGAGTGTCCCCTAAACATTCCCTGAGCATCTCCAGTGCATTCCCAGAGCATCCCCAGAGCATCCTCAGGAGCATCCCTCAAACATTCCCTGAGCTTCCCCAGTGCATCCCCAGAGCATCCCCACTGGTCTTGAACATTCCCGCGGCTCCAAACATCCCTCAGCTCCAAGCATCCCTGCCAGACCTGAACATCCCTCTAGCTCCCAGTGTCCCCACAGCCTGGAGCATCCCTGCTGGTCCTGAACATCCTGCTGGTCCAGAGAACCCCCGTCAGCCCTCTCCTTCCCGCAGGGAAAGAGCCAAGGCTGGACCTGCTGGATGGGCACCTCTTTTGGGTGTCTCCTTGGGGCTGGGAGGTACCTTCCTGCTCATCCTGTCCCCTCGCTGGGGCACCCAGTGCAGCCTCAGCACCCATCAAGGGTTGGTCCCCACCCAGCCCAAGCTGCCACCCACTCCAGGGGGTCCTGTGGGGTCCAGCCCCTGGGTATGGGGCTGCCTGGGCAGCGCATCCTCACCAGCTTGGCCCGGGGATCAGGGCAGGATGGGGGGCTGGGGGTGAGGATGCTGCTCGGGGCGAGCAGAGCAGCTGTGTTTACTTTCCAGCTGCTGCAGGGAACAACAGGGGAAACATTTTTTCTTTTATTATTTAGTTTTATTTTTTTTAAGGCTTTGTGTGTCCTTCACCAGCCAGAAACCACCATGTAAACATCCTGCTGCTTCGCCAGGAGGAGAGAGCACAGGATGGATGGAGGAGGTGTCCTGCCTCCTGCTCTGCAGGGCTGCCCCTCCTGCACCCACACCCCACCCAGGGGTAGATGGCCTGAGGTCAATGGGTTGGGTTGTCCCAACCTCCTTTCAGGGAGTTGTGGAGAGCAAGAAGGTCTCCCCAAACCTCCTTTTCTCCAGGCTCAACACCCCCAGGTCCCTCAGCTGCTCCTCACCACATTCCAGCTCTAGACCCTCCTGTCATCTGAATCCTGATGAGCAGAGACTCCTGCTCGAGCAGTTCCCACTGGTCCCTAGACAGGAGAGGGGCCTTTAGCCCTACAGGGCAATTTGGAGGTCATCAGGAAGACACCCCCCACTCCCAAGCCTCATTACACAGCTCCACCTCCCTCCATCCATCAGGAACCCCTCGGGTGCTGCTGCCTCCCAACACCCCAGTAACATCCCCTGCACTGCAGTGACCTCCCATCACCTCTGTCCCTCCAGGGGTGGGGGACACGAGGCAGGGGGCAGATGGCTCCAGAAGAATGCAGCCAAGCCGGGTAAGGATTTGGCAGCCCTGGTGCTGTGGGGGCGAGGAGGAGGCCCCCAGCCCACGCTGCTGCCTCTGCCAAGGCTCAATCAGCAGGTTTGTTCCAAGTTGTGGCCAGCCTGATTAATCCGGGCTCTCTCTGCTGGGGTGCTGATTTCAGAGCCTGCTGCTGAGAGCAAATTTCGGGCTATTATGTTCAGGGAATTGTTCAGGTTCTGGCTGAATTACCGGTGGCCAGGGAAACAGAGCAGTACCTCGGGGGCACTGATGCTGAGAGCCTGTGGTGGTGCTGGTGCCCCTCTGCGGGTGTCAGAAGGGCTTGAGACAAACCCCGAGGCTGGAGCCACACCAGTCCTGCCCTGCCTGGGAGAGATGAGCCCCACTGGTGACCCAGAGCATCATCGTCTCCAGTGAGGAGGAGAGGAAGCATCTGACTTTGAAGGAAACATTACCCTCCCGACCCCAGCGCTCGGGCCAACTGTTGACTCATTTAACATCATCCCCTTTAACATCATCCCCTTCTTGGCCAGGGAAGTTTGGAGGAGCTGGTCAGGCAGAGCTGCAGAGCAGCTGCCTTCACTCCTCGCAGCCTGGGCAGGGACAGGGGCCATGTGTGCTCCCGGGGCTGGGCGAGGACCAGGCTTGGCTGGATTCAGCATCT
Organism: Brachypteracias leptosomus; assembly: GCA_013401335.1. Classification (NCBI taxonomy): domain Eukaryota; kingdom Metazoa; phylum Chordata; class Aves; order Coraciiformes; family Brachypteraciidae; genus Brachypteracias; species Brachypteracias leptosomus. Next base: position 663,772 of record VYZX01004042.1, on the reverse strand, counting down.
GATGCTGAGCATGTGCCCCAGGAGAAGGGGTCTCTGGAATGTGCACAGCAACGCCAGCACTGGGGGGGCTGCCACAGCCTGGATTTGGGCAGGCAGCACATAGACCCATAGATCTTTAGAATCATTCGGGTTGGAAGAGACCCTTAAGCTCATCGAGTCCAACCTCATCACCAGGGCACCACTGAGCCATGTCCCTCAGCACCACATCTCCACGGCTTGGAAACCCCTCCAGGGATGGGGACTCCACCACTGCCCTGCCCAGCCTGGCACAACCCTGCCCATCAACAAATTGTTCCTCAGCTCCAACCTCAACCTCCCCTGGGGCAACCTGAGGCCATCTCCTCATGTCCTATGGATGGGACATGCAGTGCCCTAACATGGGAGCATCCTCAACGAGCGCTTGGGGACAGCCCCAAGGCCAGGGTTGGGATGAAGGCTGTGGGTCCATGGCCAGGATAAAGGGTCCATCCTCGCTGTGTCAGGGCCAGGATAAAGGGTCCATCCTCGCTGTGTCAGGGCCAGGAGCTCAGCCCCAGCAGCCAGTTGAGCCTCGGCGGCGGCAGCAGCTTCGCTTTGTTTACTCTGCAACTTTGGCTATGGCTGGAGTTTGTTAAGGGGTCAGGCTGATTGGGTTGTTTTCCTGTGCTTTACAATTTCCTATGTGGTACTTTAATAGACGCTGGGGCGCCTACAGCTACAGAGAGGCACTTCATTTTATTTCAGAAATGGAGGCAAATAAAGAAATAAATGCACCCAGGCATCGCCCCCCCCTCCCCGGCTGCCTGGCTCACTCCCTATCTCCCCACAATCCCTCACTGGCTTCCTCTGGCTTGCGGGAACCTTGGTTAAACCAACCACAATATATTTTTAACGAGCACTGTTAATTAGCCCCGGCCCCAGCCCGCTGTGCATGGCTTCCTCCAAGCTGGGCTGGGCTCTCCAGGGCTCTGCGGCACCTTGGTGATGCTGGGGGCAAACACCAAATCCTGATAAACACCAAGCAAGGGGCTTTAAGTTCTTCCCTAGAGGATGCTCCTTTGGGAAGGGCTTTTCTAGGCTCAGACAGAGGAGCCCAGGAGGGATGGGGACGACCAGGACATGGTGCTGGGACAGCCCTGGGGCACATCGTGCTCTCCCCTCCATCACTGTATATTTGATCCAGGATGGCTGTGACCTTGCAGGTACCAGCCCCGTGCCCGTGCCCTGTCACAGCCCAGAGATGAAGCCATCGCTGGGTCCACAGTGGATGGTTCCCCATCACTTCTGGGGTGCCATGCCCCCCATAGCACAGTGGGCAGGTCCCCCATGGGTGACATGACCCTGCAGATGCCCATGTGCTCGGTGGCACCAGTGCAGCCGCTGCCATCCCTCCGCAGGGTGCAGGCAGCTGCTGCCCTGGCACTTGTTTCTGCACAAACAGTGGGGCTGGGGTGTTGATAAGGTGCCAGCGGTGCCTTTCTCTGGGCCTTTCCCTGCTCTCCCAGGCCCTGAGGACAAACATTCCTGGCATATTTGTCATGTTCGGCTCAATACAGCATCCTTTAGAAAAGAAAAAAATCAAATAAAAGAAAATCCGGTTCTTCCACTGCTCCCTTTCGAGTTCTTTTTACACTTAAGCTTTTTAATTCCAGCTCTGAATAACACTCTTTATGGGGAGGCCTGAAAAGCTGCAGCCAGTGCCGGAGCAGAGGGTGAGGGCAGCTGGTGATGGGGCTGCCAGGGGGTGCTGGGGGGGCCCCAGCTCTTGTCCCTGCTCCTGGCACCCACAGAGACCCTGTTCTCTGTGCCATGGGGAGGAGGGAGCTGGAGGTGCTGGGCTGTGGAGGGCAGGTGCCCATGGGCTTGCAGGTGGCAGGAAGGGTGGCACCAGGTGGCCTTAAACTGGGGAATGGGGACTGATAAAGAGTTTTGCATTTGCATTTTAACTGAGGTGAGATAAAAGGTGCCTGTGTCCCAAGGATGCCCTCTCACCCCCCTGCAGAGGGTGCTGAGGTGGCAGGTGGGATGTGTGGTGGTGTCCTCCTCACCTTCCTCCCTTGCCTTTCGCTTTCCCACCCCATTCCACTCCCCACCTCACCCTCCTTTTCACAGAATAGTTTTGGTTGGAAAAGATCTTTAAGAGCATTGAGTCCAACCCTAAACCCACCCCTGCCAGGGCACCACTAACCCCTGGCCCTCAGCACCACATCTCCACGGCTTGGAAACCCCTCCAGGGATGGGGACTCCACCACTGCCCTGCCCAGCCTGGCACAGCCCTTCACAGCCCTGCCCAGCAAGAAATTGTTCCTCAGCTCCAACCTTTGGTTGTTGTGCCCTTTCTTCCAAGTGCCAACCCCCCCTTCCTGCATGTTTCCAACCGCTCATTGTCTGGGGCTCTGGCAGCAGGTGAGGTCCCACCTCACAGCCCCATCACAAACCCCTGTGCCTGCTCCCCGGTAGCCGGTGCCCGCAGCCCGCTTGCCAGGGCACTCCCTGTGCTGCCCGTGCCAGGGCTTGCCGGGATCGGGGCCGCCCACTCCCCTTCAAAGGACACCTGGTTACGGGGGCGAGCAGCGTGAAGCTTCAGAGGCTCCTCCGAGCTTGGGAAAAAGCCTCCAAGGCTCTTCCCCAGCTGGTTGCCTCTCCGAGAGCTGTGGATCAGACCTTGCCGCTGGCACGTTGCCCCCTCACCATGCTCGGTACCACCTCCGCACAAGCCCGGGCACTGCCGGGGACCTGCCAGGGGGCCAGGCTGGGCTGGGGACCACGGCACTGGGATGGGCTCCAGCCTGGCTGCCCCCCGTGCATGGGGGTCTGGGAGAGGGCAATGGTGGCAGCTCCCCGTGAGGAGATGCTCATTTCTTTCCCACTCTTTCCCCCTCATCCCCTCCCCGAGGAGAGGGATGTTTTTGGAGAGGAATGAAAGGGGAGCAGGGAACACTCGCTGCGCTGATTCTGTCAGGGAGCCAGGAAATATGAGGCGCCCCTTTGTGTTTTCTTGAGCAATTACCCTCCACAATTTGCCTTTTTTGTATCACTGTGCGTGTAAAACCAGGCATCATATCCTCCCTTATCTGCAGGAAGCCCCCTCTGGGCTTTCCCGAGCTCCCACCCTGCTCCTCTCACCCACCTCTCCCCTGCCCTTGCTGCGTGGTGAGTTAGGAAGACTCAGAGCATCCCTAACATGGGTCCTGAGCACGGGCGTTTGCTCACAGGGGTTCCTAACCTGGGTGTTGTGGTTATTTCCTGACAGCCATCACCTGCAGGATGCTCTGCAGCTCCCTGGAAGGGCTCACCCCAAAATCGACCCCAAACCGACCCATCAGGTAACTTAGAGCAGCCTTTGGGCTGGTGCCTCCTGCACCTCCTGCCTGTAGTTCCATTAACCTTCCCCCAAAATAAATCTCAGCCCCACTACAGAGCAACCAAAGCCCCCCTAAAGCTGCTCTGGAGATGGGGAGGGTGCAGGGGGCTCTGCCACCGCCAGCTCCTGGGCAGCACAGAGCAAGGGGACCGGTGCCACCCACCCTGTCCTTGGCCGGGGCTGCCCCAGCCGCCCTCTGCCCTCGCAGCCCCGAAAGGAATTTACCCCACCCCGGCTTTTATGGCTGTTTGAACAAGTGAAGCTGCCTCATGCTGCACCCACCAAGCCCAACACCGAGCAGAGGATGAGCAGGAGGTGTTGGGGGACAGCAGAGGGGAGCAGCTGCTTTTGGCCTCTCATCCAGCAGCTCCAAATTCAGAGAATCATGGAATGGTTTGGGTGGGACGGGACTTTTAAAGCTCATCCAGTCCAACCAGGGACATGTTCAACTAGAGCAGATGCTCAGAGCCCTGGCCAACCTCACCTGGGATGGTTCCAGGGATGGGGCAGCCACCACCTCTCTGGGCAACCTGGCACAGGGGCTCACTGCTCTCGGTGTCAAAATTCGGGTGACGGGTGAGCCCAGCAACTTGGAGGAAGCAATGAACCCATTTCATACTGGGATGGCTGGGAAGAGTCAATACCAGGCGCGGGCAAAGTCTAAACAAAAATTATCCTGTTTGTTTAATGAGCTTTCCACAGAAGGACACGAGCAGAGCTTGGGTTTCCAAGCCATGGAGGGGGACACAGCAGCACCCTTGGGTGCAGGGGGGTCTGGGTGCTGCTGGGACAGGGCTGCACCTCCCAACCCCACATCTGCACAAGGCAACGTGTTCTCTTATCAGAACCAAAGCCCATGAACTGGAGCAAGGAGGTGAGAGCTCCATGAGCTGGGGCTCTGCTGGCAGTGGGGGGTGAGGGACGAGCCAGCCCCCTCGCTCAGGATTTTGGCCACTCCTGGGGAACTTGGTTGCCTGAAGGCTCTAATGGCAAACACAACCCTGTGTGACTAGGTGTAAGCCAAGCAGCCCGTGCCAGGTCTTGCTACCTACTTAATACCTGGGGCCTGCTCAATGGTGATGGCTCCCTCTTGGGTAATGAATATTTTTAGCACTAGTGACTTTCGTGCCCGGAGAGGCCGGTTCCTGGCTGGCCTCAGGAGGTGGTGTCTGTTATTCCAAGGATGTCTTCCCCTATATAGATCCTGAGGGACCTACAGAATATCCTGATCTCTTTCTCTCTTTTTTTTTTTTTTTTAAAAAAAAGCACTTTCTCTGATGTAAGCGGAAATAAATCTGCTGCTTTGGAAGCTGGGGAAACCACTGGTCCCCTTGTAGCTTCAGCATCATGCTCAGAGCCTGGACAAAGGGCAGATCTGTCCCTCCTCACCCCCCCCCGGAGCCTGGGGCCAGAGAAAAGGTCCGTGCTGAGAGCAGGGAGGGGGGGCTGGCCCCTACCCTTTGGTCTGCTCCATCTGGAAGCACTAAGGATGGAGGGGAAACTGAGTTTCTCATATTGTGTTTGGCTGCAATCTTGTTGTAGCGACCGCTGTTAATGCAAATCCTGTGTTGATTTTCTCCAGCTCGCTCAGCTCGGCCGTGAGGCAAGAAAAAAACCCCTGGATTTCTCTCCAGCTGGAGCCAGGAGACAGGGCTGAGGAGGAGGAGGGGGGGGCCAGTCAGGGAGTGAGAGCATCAGGGCATCAAAGCCATCCCTGGCTTCACCCACGTGCTACCCCAAGCAGTGTGGGGAGGAGCTGCTGGGGTCTCCTCGTGCCCCCCAGACATCCCTCTGGTGTATTTGTTGGGGTCAAATATTCCCCAAATTGCTGGTGGTTGCTGCACCCCAGGGATGGACACCCCCCTGTACCCCGAGGGGTGGCCTGAGCTGCAGGCAGAGCCCAGGGAAGGGTTTTAGAGGAGCATCCCCAGCACCCCTCAGAGCGTTCTGCTTAGAGGATTTATTTCTTGCAGGCTCAAGTGGCACCATGGGCTGGTCGATGGCTCCTGAAGAGCAGTGCTGGAACGAGCGTGTGCAGCTGGGCACCAGCACCCACAGCCAGCCCAGGAGGCTCCAAACTGGATCCACAGCTCAGTCACCCCTTGATGAGCACCACGGCTCCGGGAGGCTCCCTCCTGCCTGCCAGCCTCCCTGCTGACATCTCCTCGAGCCGCTTGAGTTGCCCTCCTCTAATCCCTTGGCAGAGGTGAGCAGAGCTGCTGGGGCTGGCAGCTCGGTGCAGGGGGTGGTTGCTGCTGGCTGGGGCTGGGGGGATGCATCACTGATAATTCAGGGATGTTTCTGGGTGGGAGCGACCGAGCATCCATCTGGAGCACGCTGAGCAGGGCACACGTGGCAGCCCTCGCCTCGGACAGGGCTCTGGAGAGCTTCAACCAGGAATGAGAAAAATCCATCTGACATGAGGAGTGAGCACCAACACCTCTCTTCAGCCGTGGTCTGGAGCAGCAGGTTGGGGGTGAGGGTTTTGCTGCTCTCCAAGGGACCCACAGCACGTGCAGCTGCTCCACGGCCTCCCCTCCCCACACCCAGGGCAGGGGCAGGGGCAGCAGGTGACAATTTGAGCAAAACCCGACCCCGTTCCAGGGTCTTGAAGTCATTTTGCTTTTGCAACGTGCTGATTCCTGGGCCCAGGGAATAACTGATTCCAAATCCTTGAGGGTTTTTGAAGGAGGGTGGTTGGTCTCAGCAGCCCTTCCCACCCCTGGCATGGGGCATGGCAGAGGGGAGGGCACCAGCTCCTGGTGCCACCACAGTGCCTGGTCCTGCAGGGCCAGAATCTGCCTGCCAGGACTGCAGGTACTCCCCCATTGATGCTCCCCACCCTTCCTGGCTGCTCCACGTGTCCCCCACCACAGGGGACATCTGCTCTCCCCCCAGCTCTCCTGGCCGGAGGTGCAGCTTCAATCTTTCCAAGAACTCAGGAAGGTCAAAGACTTTTTCCAAAGGTTCTCCTCGGGCTGCATCTTGCATCAAAGGCGAGAGACTCTGCACTATCCACCCCATCTGACCCCGCGCTGAGCTCATCCCTTGGCCAGGATGTTCCCAGCCCAGGTTGGATTTATTCACCCATCTGCACACGGATCCCAGGGGATTGTCTTTGGACCTGCCCTCCTGGACACCTCCGGCCAGAGCATCTGCAGAGTGTGTGTGGGAAAAGCCCCTGTGACCCCCTGCCCACGTGTCAGTGCTCCCAAGAGCCCCTAAACCCCAGCTCTGCCCCTGCTGTGCAGCCAGAGGAGGTGCCCAGGGCTGCTCATCCCACAGTGGGGCCAACATCGGGGTGTTTCCCTGGCTCCAGGAGGCAGGGAGAGGTGGGTGCCCTAATGGACACCCACTGAGCATCCTCCCTGGGCTGCAGAGCTGCGACCCAGTCCTGTGCTGTGGTCCAGGGGTGATGGGGGGGACACGGGGTGGGGGGGGCACAGCCAGTCCCGCAGCGCTCAGAGCCCAAGGGGAGCCCCCTGTGCAGCCAGGAGCTTTCCTGGTGAAGATTGCACTCGAGCAGAGTCAGCTTACGTTTATTTTTCCCTCTAATAAAAAACTAATAAAGGAGAAAATGAAAAAATAATTTTCTGGAATTTGGCTGTGTCTGCCCAGCTTCCTCTGTCCCATCCCCAGGGCTGCGGCTGTGCCGGGTGTGAGACACGGGTCAGAGCAGTGTGGGTGCTGCAGGGCAGGGCATCCTGGTCCCTTCCCTTTCCCCTTCCCCTTTCCCCTTCCCCTTTCCCTTTCCTCTTCCCCTTTTCTCTTTCCCTTCCCCTTCCCCTTTTCTTTTCCCCTTCCTCTTTCCCCTCCTAATTTTCCCTTCCCCTTTTCCCTTCCATTTCCCCTTTCCATTCCCCTTTCCCCTCTCTCTTTTCCTTTTTCCCTCTTCCCTTCTCCTTCCACTTTCCCCTTCTTCTTTTTTCTTCCCTTCCCCTCTTCCTTTTCCCTTTCTTTCCCCTTCCCCTTTTCCCTTCCCCCTTTTTCCCTTTTCCCTTCCCCTTCCACTTTCCCCTTCTCCTTTTCTCTTCCCTTCCCCTTTTCCCTTCTCTTTTCCCCTTTCCCCTGCCCCGCAGAGGGACAGGATCAGTGCATGGTGCTGAGCCAGATCCCAGCACCTCAGAGCCCCCATCCCTCCTTATCCACCCACCCTGGTGCCCTCCATCCTGGCCACAACCCCCCTGCGCCTCCCTTGGTGTCGTTTGGGGCTTTGCCCCTCTATGAAACCCTCCCGTGGAACCCTCTGCGAAGGGCCCATCCTGTGTTATTTATGCTCGCAGCGGGACCCCTCGCACGCTTTTATCCTACCTCTTTAATATGAACCAGAGGGGGGTTTTGGCTTTAAAAAGTCCGTTGTGTTCCCACTTCTTCCCCCCGCCCAGCCCCGCTCCTTGGAAGTTCAGATAAGGGGAAGATTTATGCCAGGGAGAGGGAGGCGGGGAGCAGGGGGTTAAGAGAGAGTCGCTTTTGGGGGTTCTTTGAAGATAAATTTAACTTGTTCTTATCTGGGCTCCGTGCACTCAAGGAGATGTTAGTGCTGGGGAGGCTGGGGAAGGTGGGGGCTGGTTTTAATCTTTAGCCTGTTCCATTTTGTGTTCATTACGGTGACATCCATCACTCCAGCCAGGTAAATAACTGGGCTGCTGCCCAGCACGGCAGCGGGAGCACTGGGGGATGCTGGCAGATAAAGGTGGGTCCTCCCGCCCCGGCCGGTTAATGGGGTGATGCTGGAGAAGCCTCAAGCACGGGCAGGATGAGCTTTTATTTCACATCTCATCTATCCCGGGGTGATGGGTGGGGAGATCCTGGCCCTGTGGGGCACTAATTGAACACCCCTGTGTCCACCAGCCCTGGTCCCGTGGCTGGGGCTAATGAGTGTGAGGCTCGTTAGTGGCCCACGTGCTCACACTGAGCTCGGCGCCAGGGGTTATTAAGGTGCTGGCAGCCGGGTTGACATGGAGGGAGTGGGGGGACCCCGTTGATGGGCTGGGGGGGATTACAGACCAGTTTTGCATGAGTTTTCCACTTGGGCCAACACCTGTAAATCCTTTTTGGATTCCTTTTTTTCACATATTTTCTTGTGGTAGGAAATTTCTGGTGAGAAGGTTGATGGTTTGAGCAAAGGAGGGACATTTGCAAGCAAGGAAGGGGCAAGGAAAAGAAGGTGTGTGTGTATATGCATAGGAAATGTTTCCCTCCTTGCTGCCTGGCCTCTAGGGAAACGCAGCCATGGTTTGGCTGGGGGTTGCAGCCCTTCCCAGGAGCCTGCCTGGCACCCAGGGACCACCCTGAGCCCAGCACTGGGGGGTCCCGAGGCCCCAGCCCTGATAATCCCCCCTCCCCAGCATGGCAGCGATGCCCCGGGCGGCTGCGTGTCACTGCAAAGGCCACTTCCCCAGCTCTGGGGACGGTTGGTGCCTGACCCGTGACCCCGGTGTCAGCAGGTATTAACCATCCCCTCATGCTGGCCCGGGAGAGGAGGAATTCGCTGCCTTTGGGGAGACAAAGAGCATCCCAGCACCAGGGATGGGCACCCGCAGCTCCCTGGGGCTGCCGGCCCCTCCGAGCCGAGGGCTGGCTCCTATCGCTGGTCCCCATCACTAATTTATGTCCCTGGGCTTTGGCTGCTGGGGCTGCTTTAATTCACTGGAGGAGGGAGGGCAGGTCCCTTCAGCCTGGCCATATATCTGCCTGGGGTTATCTAGGAATCCAGCCCAACTATCACAGCCCCATAAAGGGCCGAGCATCACCCTGGCTGTGCCCTCTCCTGCCAGGGTCCCTCTCATCGCCCCGATGCACTCCAGGCTCGTCACCTCCCTCCCTGGGGTCAGGGGCTGTTAACCCAGCTCAGGGCACAGCTTTTGGGGCAGGAACACGGGGGCACGGGGAGGGAAAGGGTCCTGCTGGGTTTGCTTCCCGGTTGGGCTTTGTTATGGTGCCTTCATTCCCTCTTTGGTGCAAGGGATGCTCCAACCAGCAACAAATGGTTAAAACCAGCCACAAGTGGTTAAGATTTAAATAAAAAGGAGAAATAGTGAGAAGAAAAGCTGAGGGTGGAAGGGATGAAATAAATGACTTTCCTAGGACCACAGCAGCAGGTCTAGAAGGCGAATCGGTGTCTGATCCACAGGGCAAGGATGTTTTCCATGTGCTGCTGCTCTCCCCGTGCAGGGCTGGGTGGAAAGGACACAGGGAAACATTTCCTCTGCTTCCCACTCCCCCTCAAAGGCAACTGCCGCGGAGCAGAGGCGATTCATCAGGCTGAGGACATGTATTTGTGTTTCAATCAACTGGAAATGAGTAAGGACCTGGGTAACAGGAGTGGGTATTTTGCATCTGGCTGTTGAAAGGTCGGGGACCCCGGGGGTCTCGTTGCTTCTCCTGATAGATGGAGGCTGCGTGTTCAGATGCTGCCCAGTGTCCACCTGGGAAGGAGATGGGGGCACCCTCCTGGAGCTGGTGCTGCTCACCACAGCATCAGCCTGGGCATGTGTGAGGGAGAGCAAAGGCACCCCCCTGCTCTTGTTCCTGGTGTCCCCCTCCTTAAGGCATCATGTGACCTTAGAGTCCTGACCCTGGGGAGGCAGGAAAAGCTCCGTGTCCCCATTTCTTTCCCCTCCAGGGGGGTGGTGGAGTCCTCATCCCTGGAGGGGTTTCCAAGGCATGGAGATGTGGTGCTGAGGGACATGGTGCCCTGGCAGGGATGGGGGAATGGTTGGACTTGATGCTAAAGGTCTTTTCCAATCTAAATGCTTCTATGATTCCAGCTAGAAAGGCTCCTTTGAGCATGGAGGAGCCCAGCTTGCCTGGGGGCAGGAGAGAGGAGCAGAACATCGGGTAGGTCAGTGCTAAGATGTGGCTTCGGGGGGACACGGGGAGGCTGCAGGAACAAAGTCCTGCAGCACATCAGAGGCAGAAGGGCTGCCAGGGAACGCTGCCACCGCCAGAAACCCACAGGCAAGGAAAGCAGGAGGAGGGAGGGAAGGACACTGCAGAGGAAGGGCTCTGCAGCAGCCTCCTCCTGAGTGGATGGACGGACAGACGGACGGATGGGTGGCCCAGGGGTGAGGAACCTGCCCAGGAGGGCTCCAAGGATCACCAGGAACACCAGGGACAACCATCCTCCTCCAAGGCTCTGGGAGGATGGAGCAGCTCGGCTGCTAGACTAAATAGATCAGGCTGGGAATGGGCCAAGGGGAAAAAAAATCTCTATTAAAAATGCCGATTCATCAACTTTGTCCGCTTGCTTTTTCTTCACGGCAAAAAACCTCTCCAAATGACTGAATGGATAGTTCTTTTCTGCTTCAAAAACCCCCAAATTAAACTTAATGATGGGAATACACATTTAAAAATAAATGGCCATCATGACTGCAACAAAAGCTTGTGAAAATAGGGGGGGAGCAGGTTTTGATTGTCCTGAGCTCTACTTTGCAATTATTTCACTTTCCCCTGTTCTTTTTTTTTTTGCTGAGTGACGTCCTCACTGCCCAGCTCTGCTGGATTTGGATGGAGAGGGTTCCTCTGGCTCAGGAGAAGCAGAAAAGCCCCTGAGGGTGGTGAGGATGGGGCTGGGGGGTCCAGGATCCCCCTGCAAGGAGCCGTGGAGGGAAGCTCTGCCCCACCAGCCCCACTGAAACCACAGCATCAAGGTGCTGAGAGGATGGAAGGCATCAGGAGCTCATACAGGGTTGATGGTGGCACGTGGCATTGGGTGGATGGAGCCATGAGCTGGTGGCTTTAGCTGAACCTCTCGGTGACTTTCAAGCTACCATTGCAGCCGTTTGGTATTCTGCTCCTGTGACTGTCCAGAGAGGGATTGCAGAGGCTTTGAGGCGTTACTCAGTGCTGCAGTTATAATGAATAACCTTTTAATTAAGCTTGTGGTCTCTAAAAAAATACCTCCGTGAAAGACAGGAGAAAATGGTGCAGAGGAAATATCTCAGGTACAAAGAGCGGGGCTGTGGCAGCAGTAATGGGTCTAGCAGAAGTTCTCTCCGCTGGATATAAAGTGAGAAAAGATGTCTTAATTGCTAATCCAGAGGAATGTGGAGCCAGAGCCGAAATGTCCCCTCCCCGGCACAAAGTGGGTCTGCAGGGGATTCTTGGGAAGATTAATCATGGGACAAATTCATTACAAGCATATAGGGGAACCCAAAGACTCGAGGCTCCTCTGGAAAAGGGATTTTGAGTGGAGGAAGCTGAAAGAGGCGTGTTGGAGCCTGGCCCAGGCTGCCCAGAGAGGTTGTGGAGTCTCCTTCTCTGGAGAGATTCCAAAGGTGCCTGGACACAATCCTGGGTGAGCTGCTGGAGCAGGGGGGTTGGAGGAGATCATCTCCAGAGGTCCCTTCCAACCCCACCATGGTGGGATTCTGTGATGCTGTGAGCAGGATCTTACCTCCCTGACCTGCTCACTCAGCAGCAATGCCCAGACATGGAAGCTGAGCCGGGCTGGGCTCTTGTTTTCCCATCCTCACAGCCTCTGGCAGGGGGCTGGGGAAGCCGCCGGTGCCCTGAACCGTGTCTGGAAGCACTTGTCCAGCCCCGGCGGGGAGGGGGTGGCCGGGGACCCGGGGGGATGCTCGGGAAGGGGCGATGAGCGGAGCAGCTTGTGTGGTGGGGACGCACGATTTAGCGCAGCCGTCCTTCCTACACCGCTGCTGACAGGGTCCTGACCCGGGGGGGCCGTGCTGGGAGGACTCATGTGGCTGCAAACCCCATTAAACCACACTGAGAGAGTGGGGACGTGGCCGGGGTCTGGCCCAGGAGCCCATCCAGGGCTCACACAGGACTGGGTTTATCTCAATGTAGAGCTGTGAGATTTCTGCACACCCAGAATTTGCTCCTGAGCTGGGTGTATGTGGCTGGGGAGGATTCAGCTGCTCCTGTCCTGCAGCTCCTGGGGATCAGGTGCCCTGGAAAAAGGCCCCTTGCTCAGGCACCTGTGCTGAGCCCATCCCAGTGGTGCTGGGATGCTGCTGCAGACCTTGGAGGGTGATGCCAGGATGCAGCCCTTCCAGGACAGCTGATGAGCTTTGCAGGTTCACACTTGTCTGACATGAGCCCAATGCAATCATCTGGTGAGGAATAAGCATCAGGAACTGGTGCAGCCCTGGTAGCAAGCAGCTCATCACGGAGCAGAGATGGGGAGAGCACTAGAAACCTCATCCATGAGCTGTGTAAATGGAGGGAGGGGACACACGGCAGCAGCCCTCTTGGTGTCCCTCCCATTTTCTTGGCTGTTGCAATTTGTAGAAGCAGCTCCTTTCATGGGGTTGACATCTCCAGGCAAACGTTCAGAGCTGCAGCCACTGCTCCTGGGGCTGTGCAAGCTGGGGACAGCAGGAGAAGGTCCTGGTCGGGTGTCCCAGGTGGAGACCTGGCTGAAGCAGGGTGGGATGTCCCCACACCGAGGCAGCTCTGGGTGCAGGACAGTCCCTGCAGTGTTGTGCCCTCATGCACTGACCCAGGGAGGCCAAGAGCAGGGCTGGGAGGAGCAGGCAAAGGTCCTGATCAAAGGTAGGTCACCCTCATAAACACATCCGAGGCCCCCCCACTGCTCCCCTGCCCACGGAGCATCTGCTGGGTAATGTCTTTCAGGTGTCCCCGAAGAAGCATGTCCCAGGGGGAGGTTCAAAGGGAGAGGTTCAAAAGGAGAGCGGGGGCTCCACGTGGGGCTGGGGAGCCAGAGGCTGCCGCGTCTGGATGGGAAAAAGGCTGATGCTCAAGGAGCCCACCCTCCCCAGGACTGCCACACTCTGTCCTCCCCACCTTGTACCCAGCAGATGTGGGTGTTGAAATGTCCTTTTTGCCAGCCCTGATGTGGAAGAGTTTGGGTGGAGAAAGAAAATTTGAAAATGAGAACTTGGGGAGGAGTCTTTACTTCTCCCTGTTTCACTCCAAGAAGCAAATTCCTGTTTTCTCTCTCCCTCTCAATTTCTAGGAAAGGCTGAGAACACGTTTCCTCCCATCTTTCTTACTTGTGGGGGAGGTGGTGGCTGGTTTATGACCCCCCTGTTGTACCTCACCCCTTTTATTTGGCTGAGTCATGGATGCAGCCCTGGCAGCGCCGCGACGGCAGCAGCGAGATGCCCAGATCATCTTATCACCACTTAACGAGCTGCCCCAGGTTGGCAGAGCCCTGAGCTGGCAGAGCTGGCAGCCAGCATGAGGTAAAGGAGGAGGTGAAAGAGATTTCATCACCCACCATGGAAGAGAACACGTTTCACCCCGTGCTTGCCACTGGGATGCTGGGGATGGGTCATTCTGGGGGGAAGCACAAAGAAAGAGCCCCCGGGCACCCAGCACTGCCCAGGGATGGTGCAGATAACCAGGATGGAGCTGGGATGCTGCTGGTTGGTGCTGGTCCTTCTCAGCCAGAGGAGACTCTGGCATCCTGGGGTGATGGGGCTGATCTCAGAGCAAACAGCAGCTGGGCCTGGAGCAGGGAAAACAAAGGTGACCAAGGGTGGGTTGGAGGGAGAGGGGCTGGTGGGTGACCCGGTCTCCTTATCTCCCCCGACTGTTTGCTCCAAGATTAAGCCAGAACCTCCAAGACGCAAAAGTCCAAGGAAAGCCAGCCCGGGATGATGAGGGGACTCTCCCCCTTCCCACCATGGGATTATCAGGCAGCTGAACCAAGGGCTGGTGTTTAAAGTCCAAGGCAGATTGCTGGCATGATTTATGACTCATTATTCTCTGGTTAATGAGCAATGAGGGGTTGGGCAGGCGGTGAGGTGATGTGGGGAGGGGGCAGGCTGGGTGCACCCCCAGGAGCCCATAGGGAGCAGGGGACAAAGAACATCCCTGGATGCCAAAGAACGTCCCCAGTTGCCAGGACTCACCTGCCAGGAGCTGCCTCTGACCTGCCCTTCCTGGCTCGGGCACAGAGTGGCATGAACATTAACAGATAATAAAAAGAAATAGCTAACTAAACCCTGCTGAAACCAAAGCTCCCCCCAGGAGGAGGGAGGGGAGAGCAAAGGTGGGAAAGGCTTGTCTCTTGGCAATGTCTCACAAGAGTTCTGCTCCCCCCGCCTTGAGGGCACCCCCAAACCCTGCCCATGCCCAGATGACCAGATGACCCTGAGCCCTCCTGCAAGCCCATCTCTCTGCCTGCCTGCCTGGATGGGGGGCTCTGGGGCTCCCCCGACCCCTGATGGGTTTCTCCAAGGGCTTTTCTGAAGCTTTGATTCATGCCTTCCAGCCTGGCAGGGGGCAGCCCCTGGCCCCAGCCCTGTCCCAGCAGGGTGGTGAGGTGGGGCTGGGCTCTAGGGGCAGGCAGGCAGATGGTTCCTGCCTTCTTGAGGCAGAGACACCCATAAATCACTGCCCGAGGGGGGATCTGCAGCCCGGAGCTCTCTGCAGAGCCTGGGCCCCCGCGATGTGCTGCCCACAGGTCAGTGGCCACGGGCACAGGGCAGGGGCTGGGGTCTCCGTGTTTGCCCTGGGAAGTGGCTCTGCAATAACAGCTTCTGCTGGGCTCACGGCACATCTGCCTTGAAACCCCCCCAGCATCCCACCCGCATGGGAAACAGGCCTGTGTGTGCAGCAGAGAAGTGATGACAGCCCCAAATCTCCCGCCCCGTGCGTGGTGGCTGCACCAGCCAAGGCTCACTGGTGCCATGAAGTGTTCCCAGCACTTCCAGTCCCACTCTCCTTGCTGAAGGAGCCCTGGACCAGCCAGGGGTGAGCATCCCGGAGAGCTGCCAGCCTGGGATGCTCTCCTGCCTGCAGGGCAGAGCCCGTGGGGAGTGATGTTTGGAGAGAGGCTGAGCAGAGCACTCCCGGTTTTCCCTTGGAACTGCAATTTCATTAAAGTGGTATTCAGCTAAAGGTCAGCACAACATCCCCAGCTGAACTCACCCCCCAGGCCCCCCGTGAGCCCACTCCCTGCCCATCCTGAGGTCTCCAGCCTGCCCAGCCTCTGCCCGCTGTGGGGCTGGGGGCACGGCTGCACCACAGCTCCGAAGCCCCCAGGAGCAGGGGGTGAAGCCAGGGATGGAGACAAGCCATGGTGGGCATCCATGGTCCCACCCCAGGGGAGCCCCAGGACCTGACAACGGCTTAACTGAACTCTGTGTCTTGGCTGCAGCATCCTCAGCCCCACAGCAAGGACCAAAAAGCCCCATCTGAGCTCCCGTGGTGACAGTGGTGACCCCAGAGCTGCACCCATCCACTCAACCACTCTCCTGCAGTGGTCCTGGGACAGGGATCCCCAGCAAAGTCCATATCCTGTGGTCCAGGAGGTCTGGAGGAGGCAGCCAGCTCCATCCCTCCAAATCCCTTCTGTTTTGTCTGATACATTTTCAGGGAAATGAGAAGAAAGTGCTGGAGAGGGGCTGGAGGGTCCAGAGCTCATTTAAGTCAGTGCATTAGGCCAGGGGCTTATTTAGCCTGAGAAGTGTTGGCTGCAAACGGAGCCCTGGGGGGGGCACTGGGATGTCGGGAAGAGCCTCTGCTCCTGAGCATGGGTATAATTAATAACTGCGAGGAATTGGGGAGGATTCAGAGACAGAATGGCCTTAGAACAAGTTAAACAGCAACATGATCTCAGCTTCATCAGAAATCTGCTCTCCTAACCCTCTGGGTGCTCCCTGGTAGCAGCAGGGCTGGGTGGCCACCACCAGCGGCTGTCCCATCACCCCAGGAGCCCACCCAAACCCTGCACCCACAGCCCAGGGCATCACCCCCAGCCCCAGGGCTCTGGCACAGGCTCAGAGCTCATCACGAGGAGGCTCCAGCCCTGCTTAGGGGATGGTCTTAGGTCTTAATTCCCCTCTGACGGGGGCAGAGGAATCCTCCCTCCTCCCCAGGGATCGGATATTGGGAATTAAGCAAGAAACAGGATCCAAATCCTCTGATTCCTCTCTAAGCTGCCTCTTGCACAATCGGGTGCCTCTGGGTTGGTCCTGTGGGTGCAGCATCCTCGGTCTGACCCCTCTTGTCCCCATCCTTGGGTGTCCCCCCTCACCAGCATCCCTGCCTGAGCTGGGCACAACCCCAATTCCTGCAAAACGGGACCAATTTCCCCATTTCTCCTCATGCTCTCCCCACAGCCTGGCAGCCCCACTCCAGAGCTGCCCCTCCCCTCCAAGACCTGCTCCTTCCTCGCCTCCTCTTCCTCGCCACGCTCCCACCCTGGCAGGTTGGTTGGCCCGGGCTGCCCTTCCCTCTGCCAAAGTCAACAGTGATGTGGTTGGCCAGTCCTGGTGCTGACAGTGCCCCGGCCTCCAGGTAGGAAATAAATAATGTCAGGAAGATAAACAGAGTAAACACGGCCCCGGGGATCTCATTCCAGAAAACGTTTGCAGAAGAGGCGCGTCCCTCCTGCCCGGAGTGAGTCAGTGGCTGGGCAGGGTGTGATGGGTGGGGGGACACTGCCAGGACCATGCCCGTGCCTATGGGGTCCTCAAAACCTGCACCCGCCTTTCCTCATCACTTCTGTGCCCATAAAGAGGCACCTGGTGCCTTCTCCCTCATCTTAGGCTGAGGTTTGTGCAGGGGGTAAGCTGCCTGCTCCTGCAGACCCTGCTCCTCATCTCTGCTTTGTGCAGAGATCACAGGTCACTCCTCACCAGGGAGGGTGTCAGGACACTTGGGTGTCCCCCCAGCTCCCCAAGGATACTCTGGGAGATGCTCTGCAGCCCCCAGCAAAGCAAGGGGATGCTCCTTCGGTTGCTGATGAGTTTGTCAAACCAGGAACCCAGAGTCCAGCTCCCAGGCCATGCAGAGGGACCTGGAGAGCCCTGAGCACCTTCAGGAACCTCAACAGGGGGTGACCATGATGGTATCAGGAGCAGCAAGAGCATCCAGCCTGGCTGGGAGATGCTCTGCAGTAATCCGGGTGCTTAGCACTGAGATTTATCTTGTCTTGCTCACAACTTGGCTGTTTCCTTCTCTCCTCACATCTGGCCACGTGTGCGGGGCTGGTTCCAGCAGCTCCCCACTCTGCAGCCCGGGAGCACCCCACTAATTGGCTGTGATGGATGAGGGAGGGAGCGGGAGCGTGGCTCACATCCCAGAATACTGCTCGGTGTGACAGTGACAGATGGACCTCCCCAGACCCAACCAGGAGCTCAGCCTGCGCAGGAACAGCCTCTGGAGACCCGCAGAGGAGGTCCCAGGAGAGCATCGAGCTGCCCCAGGGACCCGCCAGGGATGGATTTGATTTGCAAGGGCAGGTTGTGGACGCTGCAGAATCTTAGGATCATAAAATCATTTTGGTTGGAAGAACCTTTAAGGTTCACGTCCAACCCTTAACCCATCCCTACCAGGGCACCACTAACCCCTGTCCCTCAACTCCACATCTCCACAGCTTGGAAACCCCTCCAGGGATGGAGACTCCACCACTGCCCTGGGTGGGAAGATCTACAAAGGAGGACTTTAGACTGAGGATTTCCTAGGAAGATACAGAAAAATCCTAGAAAACAGTGGGGCATTGAAAGGAAGGATCTAGATAAAAGATTTAAGAGGAACACTCTCCTCTCTAGATTTATAGCTCTAGAAAAAAAACCCCTCTAGAAACACATGGATCCAGAGAAAGCTCCAGAAATTCCAGGTGAAAGACTCAGACATGGTGCCCAGCTTGATCGTCTTCACTTCTCCTCACCCGTGAGCTCTCCACCTTTCACAGAAAGCTGTGCAGAACCCATGGGACGTGGCTTTCTTGTCTCAGGGACCTGGAAGTGTTGTTTGATTGCACTGCTCAGATAACCGTGGACATCAAAGGGCTGTGCTGGGGCTCTGCAGGAGCTGGGCAAACCTGGGCCAGGTTCATGGCTCAGTGCAGGCACCAGCATGGCCTGAGCCCCACTGGGATTTATCTGAGACTGCCCCTGTTTTTCTTGCTGCCCATTCGTGGCTGCAGAGATGACCCCAGGGAGGTGAGGAGGCTCCTCTGGTGATGGGTCCCACCGTTCAATGAAGCCAATCCAAGGATTGCGTTGCAAATCTTTCCATTCACTCTGTAATTTTCAGTTAGTTATGTCTCCATCCCCTTTTCCAGGCTGAGGGGTCCTGGTCCCTTTTAACCCCCCCCCACAGGTGCTCTCCCCAAGCTTTGATCAGTGCTGTGATGCTTTCCTGCACCACCTCTTCTTTTGCTGCTGTGGGTCAGCTGGAGCCGGGCGGCAGGAGCTGCACAGCTCCAGATGAAGGAGGAAAATGACATTTTCTCTTTTGTTCTCTCCTCCTCCTCCTCCTCTAAGAGTTCTTAATATTCCACTTGCCTTGCCTGGCTCGGGCTAATCGTTGAAAGGATGTTTTCAAAGAGCTCTCTGCAGAGTCTCCAGGATCTCTTTAAAGACCAGTAATTGCTGATAGGGAGCCGGGCGCTGGGCGCGTGCGGCAGGGGCCAAGCTTTTCATGTTCATTACTCTGCAATTATCAACAGCCAAGTTCATCTGCCAGTTTATTGCCCTGCTCCACACGGTCATTACACTTCTCTGTGGTTCCTGGGTGTCAGCACGAGATTGGGCTGCCTGAATAATTCAGGGCTGTGTAGGAGCTCATCGCTTTGCTCTCCCAGACCATGCTGGGGGGGCACCAGTGGAGATGCCAGACTGGGCTCCTGCAGGACCTGGCTGAACATCCCCTCCACTGCAGGAATGAGCACCAAGTCCTTGCCTGCTGCCTTTAACCAGTGATTAATCTGTCAGACCTTCTCGTTTAACCCGAGGCAGGTCTCTTGCCTCACCCTCTGCTCCACGACCTTGTGGAAAGCTCTCAGAAAAGGCGACGGTTGCGCAGCAGCCTCTGCTCCAAACAGCTCCCGAGAGCTCAGCCCAATTACTCTAATTGCACCCTCATTACAGCACGGCTGGGTGAGGACAGACCTGTCCTGGCCTTGTGGGGCAGCCAGGCTGGGGCAGGGGCCACCACTGCTGGAGGACAACTCCGTCCCTGCCAGCACTCGCTGTTCTCCCTGCTCTCCTCCTGGAGCATCCAAAGCTTTGCAGGTCTCTGTCTCATGGGATAAATGGCCTGGAAATTCACGTGGTGGGTGCTGTGCTCCTCGGGGCCTTGCTGTCCAGCTTCTGCCTGGCCAGAGAGGAGATGGGATGGCCAGAAGGGATGCTCCTGCTTTAACAGCTTCTAGGAACAGCAGCACAAGGAGAGCAGGAAATCATAGAATTGTTTTGGTTGAAAGAGAACTCTAAGATCACTAAGTCCAACCATTCCCCAGCACTGTCAGGGTTCCACTAACCCATGTCCCTCAGCACCACATCTCCATGGCTTGGAAACCCCTCCAGGGATGGGGACCCCAGGTGCCTCAGCTGCTCCTCATGACACTCCTGCTCTAGACCCTTCCCCAGCTTCATTGCCCTTCCCCGGACAAGCTCCAGCCCCTCAAGGTCTTTCTTGGAGTGAGGGGCCCAAAACTGACCCCAGAATTTGAGGGGCAGCCTCCCCAGTGCCCTGGTCCTGCTGGCCACTAGTGCTGGCACAAGCCAGGAGGTAGCAGAAGGTGGAGGGTGCTTTGGAAGAGCACCTCAGGCATGTCAAGAGCTCTTGTCAATGGTACCCGCTCTTTCGGCCAACACCCCACTGAAGTTGGACAGCTGGGAGGAAAGGGGCGGCACGAGGGCCTCTTTTTGCCCATTTTTCTCTCTTCATGAGTGAGGAGCTTGACAGGAATCGGCTCAAAGTAAACAGAGGAGCCCTTGGGGCGGGCTGGGCAGAGCTGGCAGAATGTGCCGGGGTTGGTGCTGCCATGGACATGGAGGATGAAGCGTGGGATAGTTCCCTGGGCTCTCCCAGCATCCATAGGATGTTAGTTTTCGGACTTCATCAATAAGGCTCCTCTCCTGCAGCTCCCAAAGATGTTTATGAAAGAGATACAGGAAGGGAGGAAGATCAAACCTGCTTTAGCGAGGCCTTTCTGGCTTTATCTGTGGTTTATGAGGTGACCAGACCTTGGCGGCTCTGTTTTAACTTGTTTTGATCTGGCTGTGCTTTATGACTATTATTCTGAAATGTTTTGACAGGAGTGAGCCTCACCCGTCTGGGCTCCTCGGTGGGAGCCACATCTCCCCACCACCCAGAGTCCCGGGGCTGTGCTCCCCAGGGAAGGGCTCCAACAGCCCAGATTTTCCTGAAAAAAGAGGGAAAATGCAGAGGGAGCTGCAGGGGAGATGGTGCCAGCCATGGGGATGCTACAACCTTGGTCTGGTTTGGCCAGGGAGGACTTGACTTGCTCGCGGTGCTTCCCTTCCCCTCCTCGCCCACCCTGGATGCTCTCCAGGGACCCCTCTGCCAGGAGTGAGCCTAACCCAAGGGCTCTGCAGCCTTTATCTCCATGGTGGTTGCTGTTAGTGGGGCTTCCCAAGCTTCCCAGCAATGGTTTTCCAACAAATATTTGGGCTTTCAGGTTGCTGGGGGGGTTTTCCTCCCCAAAATTTGTCTTTTTAGGTTTTCATACCTTATTTTTTGCAGCCAAAGAAACCTCTAGCTCCAAACTATATTTCTGGGAGGAAAAATCCTTTGTGTTTTCAGCGAAAATTGGAACATTTCAATAAATCATTGTGGGGTTTGTTCTTTTGTGGGCAATACTCAAAGACGGCATCAAAGCTGCTGGAGAACAGTCAGATTTACCCATTACAGCACAATAAACCGTGTGCCATGGACAGCAAATCACCAGCCCACACTGCAGCCCAGAGGTGTAAAGAATCCTCGGGGCTATTGAACCATAGAATCATGGAGTTGTTTTGGTTAGAAGAGACCTTTCAGATCATTGAGTCCAATCATTAACTCAGCACTAAACCATGTCCCTCAGCATCACATCTCCACGGCTTTTAAATCTGAGTTGCCAAGAGCTCAGGTGTCCCCTGAGCCTCCTTTTCTCCAGGCTCAACACCCCCAGCTCCCTCAGCTGCTCCTCACCACACTCCTGCTCTAGACCCTTCTCTGGACATACTCCAGCCCCTAAGTGTCCTTGACTTTTGGGCTGAAAGGGTTTTCTGTGTGCCAGGGAGGGCACTCGGGCACCTGGCCATGCCCATATCAGCACACCATACACAATACATGATGGTCCATGTTCTCCACTAGCCATCCACCCTCTGACCAAAAGGGAGGTTGTGGGGACTGAGGTTGGAGGCAGCAGGGACCCCCCGTGCTCCTCACACAGCCAGGCACCCACACAGCCCCCCCTGCCCTCCTCCTGCCTTCCAGGCAGGGCTTATCTGGGCTGGGCACGCTTTGGAGGCACTGCTGAAATGGATGCTGCTCACTGAACTCCTTAATTGCTTTTAGTTGTAGGGTTATTAAGGAACCAAATCTAAATAATGTCGGGGGGTGGGAGGGAGAAAAAAAATCAATATAAATGAGCTGAAGGAGGTAGTGGAGAAGCTTCCCATAGTGCTGAGATGAGTCTGAGCAGCAGCAGCAGAGAACTACAGCGAGGAGCCATCAGCAGAGCCTGGTCGTGCAGCTCCCCTGGCACTGCCCTTCCCAGCCTCGCAGATTTCCTCTTTTTCCTCCAAATGTACTTTGTGTTTAAGGAGCTGCCCTGAAGGTTGCCCATGAATAGTCATGGCAGGGGTGCCTGTGCTCGTGAGCTGCCCCCGCTTCCCACAGGTACCCCCAGAATGGGTTCCCTGCCAGAGAGGAGATGAGAAAACGGGCGAGATTTTCCTTGAATATTCCTCATTATTCGCTGAGGGCTTGTAGGTGCTAGTTAGTGCTTGTGCTGGAGATCTGATAGGAAGAGCAGCCCTTGCCCAATTATGGAGTGGAAACGCTGCTGGGGGGGTTTGCAGCCAACTGGAGCCGGCTCCCATGGTGCCAACGGACTAGCCCTGGGCACAAACACCCTCCCAGGCAGGGGGAGATGCTGCTGGGCATGGGGCTGCCCTCGCCCAGCTCCTGGCACAGCCTCGGGTGCTTGTGGGTGTCTAAATCTGAGGTCAAAAAATAAAATCATGGCTATCTGGGGGAAATCCAAGAGAGAGAAGCAGCCAAAATCCTTCGGAAAATCTCAGTGCGCTCGGAGGGTTGGGGAGTCAAGGGATGTGCCTTGACTGAGGGAGGTAGATCATAAGATTCATAGCAAGCAAACATGCTGCAAAGGGCATGAGAGGAAGGACTCATTATCTGCTTCCCCAGAGTGCTAATTGGGGTCACAGCGTGATTTTGGGAAGGATGGTGCCACAGCACCCGGCATGAGCCAGTTGCTCTTTGCAGAGTGGCTGTGTCTGGGTGACAGGGCTCTCCAGGGAGGTGACAGATTCACCCAATATCAGAAATATCTCCTGGAAATTGTCTCTCCCAGCTGGAACGCACTTGGTAGAAACGACATTTCCCAGAGGAGGTTTGTAGGAGCTGCTCTGGGGCTGGATGTTGATATTTTGGGTATCAAATGAACACAAAGCACTTGGCTGCACGTTTCTGCCTGTGGTATGTGCCAGTCCTACCTCTATCCCACTGCTGTAGAGCCCTTGATTGAGCAGGGAACCCAATTATTTCAGTGGAAACACAGGAAGAAAATGGCTCAAAGAGGAGGAGTGGGAGCAGAATGGGATGGTCTAGGGCAGGAGCTCCTGCACCCTCAGCACCTCTCCCATTTAGGAGCTGAATGCTCGAGGCTCAGGCTCCCTTCTCCCTGTGCTGAACCACAAACCACCCAGCCTGACCCCAGGAACGCTGCTGCCTGCGTTTGAAGCTGGGGAAAAACACAACAGCAACAAAGAGACGAGCTCCCTCCAGAAGAAAACCCACAGACATCAACAGCTCTGCCACTTCCTAAAATTACCTCCGTGTTTTCAGCAGCGCCCCAGCAAAATCTCCCCTATCCCCAGGCTTGGTGCAGCGGTTTGTGGGGCAGAGACAGCACCCTACAGCACCCCAACAGCTCCCAGCCATGGTGCAAGGCTGGACTGGGGTGAGCTGAGCACCCAGGGGTGCCTGGGGGGGTCCCTGGGCACAGGGCAGGGTGCTGGTGATGGGAACCACGGCTGGAGGCTGCTGGGGAAGGGGCTGCTCTGAACCGGGCCGGTACCTGCAGCTCACAAAGGGCTGGCTGGAGGCGAGACAGACAGATCCCTTGATAAAGATGTAAAGCCAAATAGAGGGTAAATACAGTAATCTCCAGAACTTCCCACCGGGGTGTTAGCGCTGAGGTCGTAAATACACCGAAATCAAAGACTCATAAAACATGCAAATTGCTCCATGTGTGTTTGTCTGTCTCCTTCCCATGTCTTTGCCCCTCACCCCCTTCCTCTGAATTTCTATCTTTCGATCTCTCTTCTTTCCATGATCTCTTCCCAGCTCCCGATGAGCCTGTTGGGGCGAGGGAGGGAGCCTTTAAAAGACATTTTTGTGGTTCTGGGCAGCGAGTCAAAAAAAAATCTGCTTTTTTTTTTTCCCGCCACCCTACCCCCCCTCCCTGTTCCAGACTCAGGGACACGTCACCCCAAACCTACACAGCCATCAAAATAAACATTAATTAAGATATTTTCAGTGATGTTCACTGTCACAAATTACCAGCCCCACAAAAGAAACGCTGCTGTGCAACTCCTCATGATGTCAGTTTATCCCTTCTGTGATGGCTGAGATAAAGCCTCATTTCTCCACTTTCCTCTTCTGCCTTTTGCCCCGTCCTGCTCTGCTCCAGGAGCCAACGTCTCAGCGGGGCTGGAAAAACCACAGCACCCCCATGGGCTCCCCGGGGCTGCAGCAGCAAAACCTGTGGCTGGGCACGGGGCGATGGGCCCAGAGGGCAGCACGACTCCTCCAGCTGCCAAATGGGAGGGTTTGGTGGCTTTGGTGGCCTGTGGGAAAGTGGGGTCCCCTCCCAGTGCTCAGGGTGGGTGGGGATGGGGTGCAGGGGTGTGGGGATGCAAGGATGCAGGGGTTCAGGAACACCGGGATGTAGGGGCTGAGGTGCTGGAGGGTGAAGATGCAGGGATGCAGAGCACCGGGGCGCAGCAGGGTACAGGGATGCAAGGATGCAGGGACACAGGGGTGCAGAGGTGCAGGGATACAGGGATGCAGGTGCTGGAGTGTGGAGATACAGAGGTGCAGGATTGCAGAGATGTGTGGATGCTGGGATGCAGAGTGAGGGGATGCAGACGTGCAGGGATGCAGGAGGGCTGGGATTTGGGATGCGAGGATGCAGGGATGCAGGGGTGTGGAGATACAGGGGCACAAGGATGCAGGAGTGCAGGGACACAGGGATGCAGAGGTGCAGGGTGCTGGAGTGTGGAGATACAGAGGTGCAGAGGTGCAGGGATGCAAGATGTGGGGTGCAGGGTGCTGGAGCTCTCCAGAGCTCTCCGGAGCTCTCTGGCCCGGGGCAGCGGAGCCGCCCGGAGAGCAGCGTGGGCTGCCCGGCCCTGGCCGGCTGGCAGCGAGCCCGGGCTGGCAGGGCAGGGTGGGGAAGCAGGAAAGGGAGCCCCGCTCCTCTCCTCCTCCCCTCGGGGAGAGCTGTGGCTCTCGGCGGGAGGCTTGGGAGTACACACAGACTCTCTGGAGCCTCCCATGTAAATCCTGGCAGGACCCAGCCAGCTCTGAGCTCATTCACGTGAGATCACCGCCTTGGTCGGGCACTTGCGCGGGTAGGTACGTGCTGGGGTTTCTGCGAGGACCCTGCCCTGGGAGGCTGCCCAAAAGCTGGGAGATGGGAGAAGAATTCAGCCCATCCAGCCCCTCTCCCTCCAGGTCCCTTCTGCAGCAGCATCGTGGCTATGTGGCCATGCACAATGGTTCCTCAAACTCTTCCAGCCAGCTTGCAGAGACCCATTCTCACACTGAGACACAGGCTCTGGCCCTGGAGATGAAAGGTCTGACCCTGGGGATGGAAGGTCTGGCCCTGGGGATGGAAGATCTGACCCTGGAGTTGGAAAGTCTGGCCCTGGGGACATCAACACTTGTATTTGCTGCCCCAACCAAGGCTGTGGCAAACAGAAGAGCAGCCCTGGGAGCACTCAAGGTGGATGCCCCGGGCAGCTCCACCAGCGGCCGTGTGCCCAGCACGTGGTGTGAAGCATGGCCTTGGGCTCCCAGCAGATTCCCCTTGGGTAGGATATGGCCTGAGGTCACCTTCTGTTCTCCTGCCACCCTCAATCATTTTTCCTTTGGTGTTAAAACCTTGTGGGATATTTGCATGCAGTTGTGACTTCCCCTCACCACTGCTGCTCCAAAGAAAACAGATCCATGTGTTTTAAAATCTCAGCTTACATACCATTCCTCCAGCTTCTGCTCCTTTTTGGGGCTTTTCCTTCTTTCGGTGGATCAGTGACCTGCAAATGCACTTTATGTTTTCCCTGGGAGAGGTAGATGAGAAGAGCTCTGGCATAGCTGCATATTAAACCCGATCTGCTGCCGCTGCTGCTCTCTCCTCTCCAACAAGTTTTTAATCACATGCCCCAGATAGACCCAGTTAGATTTTTCCCCCCCTCTCTAACAAAATCATTGAGTTTCCTGTACCTGTTTCTAGCCATTCAGGCCCCTTTTCATGTTTCCCTGGCCGTGGAAGGGAGCAGGGCCCCGCACATCGGGGCATCCCATCGACAAGCTGCTTATCTTCTCTGCCAGGTCATTAACATGCTGTTTACACGTCCTGCCAGGTCATTAAGGGGATGTTAACGAATGACCTCTGCAGTACCCCGCTAGATACTCCCAGCTCCACCTCCTGCCTGCTCCAGCAGAGCTCGGCACAAGCGGGTAGGTTGCTACCTCACATATATGTCTTTTTATATTGGGGTGGATTCCTGTGCAGTCATGCTCCAGTCGTTTCCATTATACCTTCTGCAATATCATAGAATCATCAAATGGTTTGAGTTGAAGGGACCTTTAAAGCTCATCTCGTCTAACCAAGGGAGGAGGGACATGTTCAACTATCTCAGGTTGCTCAGAGCCCATCCAACCTCACCTGCAATGGTTCCAGGGATGGGGCAGCCACCCCCTCTCTGGGCAACCTGGGACAGGCTCTCCCCACCCTCAGCAGCAACAATTTCTTCCTTCTCTCCAGTCTAAATCTCCCTCTTTCAGTTTCAAACCATCACCCCTCAGGCCCTGCCAAAAAGTCTGTCCCCATCTTTCTGACTTTAAGCTCCACTCCTCCTCTCTCCCCCCGCCCAGGGCACAGCCAAAGGAAGGAACTTGCTCCCACCTTGGGGAGTTGGTGGGGAGGAGATGGGGAGGTGGTTCCTGGGGAGCAGCACGAGGCAGGGAAGCCGAGGGCAGAGCAAACGGGCGAGTTCAGCCCCTCTCACCCATTTCTGAGGCCTCATTAATTTGAGCCAATATTCTTTCCTCCCCAGAGGTCCTGATGAAAGGGAGCAGCTCCATTGAAGATGCTTAAGCATTAAGCCTCTACTCAAGTTCCATTAAAGCTCCTGATTAAAGCCCTGGCTGGCTGGGCTTGGGACAATGTTAAGTGCTTTCCTGAAGCTGGTTCCATGCCTTCCCAGCGCCGGGGGCTGCACATGGAGCTCCTGCTTTCTGCCACTCACCATCTCTGCAGCACCTCGTCACCCTTCTTCAGTCACCTTTTACATTTTCAGACACCTTTTGCATTTTCAGTCACCTTCTGCTTTTTCTTTTTATGGCAGGAATTTTTTTTCTTCATTTTTTTTAACCCTCAAATCCGTGAGTGGCCACTTCTGAGGTGATAAAAATCTTATTCCTCACCTTTTTTTTCTTATTTTTTCCCAGGCAATTGTAGCTTACACCACCTTAATTATCGCGTCTCTGAAAACTGGGTAAAGATTTTAATACTTCCTTCCCTGGACCATTATGCAGTACACTTCTCAGCCCCATAAAATGTGCCTTCTGGAACCTGATGACCTTGTGATGCTGCATTTCCCTGCTCAGTCCTTGCCCTGATGGCTCCAGCTCCCCCCAGTCTCTCCCCCCAGCTCCTTCCCAGCACCCCGGGCAGGTGGGAAGCGCCGGAGGCAGCCACAGCAGATTTTCACTTCAAATCTGGGCTTTTTAATTTAAACCCCATTACACAGCTCACGACGATGTTGCATCACTTTAATCAGGCAGCACATCTGCAGAAGGTGCAAGTTTCCCGGAGCCGAGCGTTGGGATGATGGTATAAATCAGGGCACAGGCAGAGCCTTGACATCACCTTCATTCCGGGATTTGATCCCCTGATTTAGCAGCTTCCTGGCACCCGTTTTGCCCGGCTCTTTGCTATTTAATAGGGACGAGGCTTGTCAGGCAGCTTCACTCATCCCATCCCCTGGCATTTCAAAAATCCCTGTTTTTTTCTCTTTTAAAGAAGGTCAGATCCATCAGGAGCCCCAGCCCCACCCTACTCAGGGCTCTCCTCCCTGGAAAGGCTTGGGGAGAGGAGCTGTGGCTCCTGTTTGGGATCCACGTGCTGCGTGGGCTCTGCCCGCTGAGATCTCATCCCTTTCATCCCAGAAAATAGTTCGGGGCAAATTCTACCAGCTCCCCCGGTGCCCAGGCCTTTGGGACGAGGGGAGCTTGTTCCCCACCGAGTTTTATTTAGGTGAGTTTTAAATAACTCCAGCACTTCCCTGGGGGAGCCAGCCCACAGCCACGCTGAGCTCAGCACTAAGCACTTCTGGTTGTTCAGCCTAAATTTTCTTTTGCTCTGTTTTATCCCCTTCCTCTTTGGCTAGGAAATTTCTCAGGTAATTTAAGTACGATGTGGCTGCAGAACACATTTTTGGGATGCAGGTCATCACTTGGGGAGAGGGTGATTGTGCAAGAAACTGCCAGGACAGGCTGCTGGGGAGACGTGGAGATTGGGGTGATGCTGGGTCCTACCAAAGCAGAGACAGTAACTTCTTTCTTGCCTTGTCCCTTTAGGATGAAGTGGGACAAGGGGTGATGGTTTTAAACTAGAAGAGGGAGACTAGATTAGCTTGTGAGTTGTCCCCTTGCCCTACAAGTGCTGGGAGATCCTTGCTTGGGCCCTCCTGGAGAGCAATCCCTTCCTACTGCTGCCAGCGCTGCTCCCAACTGGAGCTCAGTGTCACCAGTACAGACTGGAACCATTTTCCAATCAGTTTCTGGGTTTTATTTACCCAGAAACACCTGAGGAGTCACCTGATTCAGCACCACCAATTTCCTTACTGGGGCTGGGTGGGAAAAGCAGGGTTTGTCCCTGGGTGGTTTTACTGGGTGTTCCTGCTGTAGGAGTGACACTGGGAAGGCTCGGGAAAGGGTTTTTCCGTTCTCCCCACCTTTCTGGGGTGCCTGCTGCCACGAGTGAGCCCTCTCCCCTCTCCACAGTGCCCTTCCCACCTCATGGGTGATTGGTTTGGTGTCTTCTGAGACATTCCTGCCTGGGCAGAGGTGGTAACCACCAGTGTTTACCCAGCACCAGCTGTCCCAGTGTGCCCGTGCCACTGGAATCTGCAATAAAATGGCACCGAGCGACCTTTGGATCCCCTCATCCCTGGGGTGCACCAGCACCAAACTGGTCTCCACTGGTTGGAGGTGAAGGGTTGGATCTCGAAGCCATCCCGAAGCGATTCTGCCCCTTTCCCGTGGGCACAGGGACCCCCAGGAGCAGCCTCCTCCTTCCCCTGGATTCCTGGGCTCCGGATCCCCACCCGAGCCTGTGCTGGGAGAGCCGCCATCGCCATGGCAACCGTCCTGATGTCACCGCAGGGATGGAGGGGCAGGGATGGGGAGGGTGGAATGGGCAAGAGCCGCCCCCCCAGCTCCCAGCCACGGCTCGCCCTCCCCACCCTGCTTCCAAAAAATGAAAATAATCATTTATTCTTTCCTCCTTTCTCAAGTATTTCCATCTCTTCCAGCCCAGGGTGACATCAGAAGCAGGTGGGTCCCCATTGCCTGTGCCCAGGGAGTCCCCCAGGGTCACCAACACCCACATCCCACTTGGGTGTTTGGTGATAAAATCCAGAAATCTGCCAAATCGGTGCAAAATCCACCCAAACTCAATGGCGGGGTTGCTCCCATGGAAGGTGCCAGAGGAGAAATGAGGAAATAGAGGAATAAAAAAGGTATCGGAGAGAAAGGTGCCATAAAACCGGGGGAGTTGGTGTTTTCTTCTCAAAACTGACTCTGGAGCTTTCTTGTTTATTTTCGTGCTGGAAAGTGAAGGGATCCAGAGCTGTTTGTTTTGCAGTTTCCTCAATGAAGCTGAAACTGACGAGAAAAGGATTGTTTGGGTTCTTCTTGCAACATAAAGGAAACTCCAACTTGTTACTGTTACTATTCGTTCCCAGTTTTTTTTGTCAATGAAGTGACCTGGCTCTGGAGGAGCTTTTCCTTTTATTGATTTTATGAATAGGAATTGAACTAACCCCAGAGGGGTTTGAGATTATCTTAGTAATAGAAAGTGAACTGACTCCAGAGGGTTTTATACAAATTTTTTTAATTGGAATCCGGAGTTTCTTGCTCCTATACCCCCTAAAACTAAAAAATAACCTCCAAAAAACCCTAAAAAAACCATACTCATAAAAAATTTAAAAAATAGAAAGCGAACTGACTCCGGAGGTTTTTATTAATTTTTTAATTAAATTTTTCTTAATAGAAAGCGAACTGAATCTGGAGATTCTTTACCCCCAAACCCCCTAAAACTCAAAAAAACACCCTAAAAAAAGCCCACCTCTAAAAAAATAGAAAAAAGCTTGAAAAAATAGAAAGCGAACTGACTGCAGAGGGTTTTTTTGGTTTTAATTTGCTTAATAGAAAGTGAACTAATTCTGGAGTTTGTTTTTTCCCCAAACTCGAAAAAAACTCAAAAAAGCTCCAAAACACCCACCCCAAAACCTCCAAAAAAATAAAAAAAATTCCCCAAACCTCAAGAATGCTTTAAAAACTCCCCAAAACCTCACAGAAGGTGCTTTTATTGTGTATTTTAAAGCTCAAACATCCCCCAAACCGGCGCCGTCCCGCCCCCCGCGTCCGGAGCCACCGGCACCTCCCCGGGGCCACCGGCGGCCGCTGGGGGGCGCTGTTGGACCGCGGCTGAATAACGGGGGGATTTGGGGGGGTGGAACGGGGATGGGCCGGATTGGGGATGAGAAACGGGGCTCCCCTACGGCCCATCCACGTTCCCCCCACCCCACCCCAATCAAGCGTTGACCGAGCGAGGCGGGAACCGGGTGATAAAACCCGGAGTATTAATAAAAGAGCGAGAAATAAAGCGCGCAGCGTCCCCTTTAAGAAGAGCGAGTGGGCGTGGCCAGACACTATAAGGCCCCCCCCCAGCGCCACGCCGCCATTGGCCGGCCGGGCTTAGGGCTGCCCGTGGCGCTGCCTGCGCCGAGGAGTAGAGCGGCGGGCGCGGCGGGCGGCGCCGCTGTGCGGGAGGGGACGGCGGCGGCGGCGGCGGCGGCGGGACGGGCAGCGGAGGAGGGCGGCGGGGAAGCGGCATGGGCGCCTGACGCCCGTCCCGTCCCGCCGCCGAGGGACGATGGCGCGGCCCCGCGGCGGGCGGTGGTTGCTGGGCGTCCTCCTCGCCCTGTGCCGCTTGGCCGCGCCGCTCGCCAAGAGCCTCGAACCGGTCTCCTGGAGCTCCGCGAACCCCAAGTACGTGCGGCGGCGGCGTTGGTGGCGGCGGTGGGAACGGGGGAGGGGGTCCCCTGCCTCGTACCCCTTTCCTCCGGCGGAGAAATGGGGGTTGAGTTAACCAGAATAGCCGGATTTCGAGGAAAAATCCCCTCCCGGTGAGGCGGGAGCGGGCGGCGGACGGAGAGGAGCGATCCCCGGCGGCCACGGTGGCCGCTCCGGGAAGCGCTGGGCGGCTGCGGGCTCCCACCTCATTTTTGTAGAGGAAAAAACCCTACTTTTAACATTTTTTCTTCATTTTTAACGATTCTTCTGGCTTTTACAGATTCTCTTCTCTATATTTTTTGGTGGTTTTTTTAGAAGCGCGCTTTGTCTTTTTTTAATTTTATTTTTTTTAATATTTTTGATTTTAAATTTTCCCCCCCACCTCCCGGTTCTGTTCCCCGGGCTCTGGGGAGGCTCCGCGGGCGCCGCCGCCCCTCCCGGGGCCGGTTCTTCGCTCCCCTCCACCGCGCCGGGGCTGGACTTGGATCTATTATCATCTTTTTAATTATTTTTCTTATTTTTTCCTGGGTTTTTTCGTCTCAAGGCGCGGGGAGGGAGGGGGGGGGGGGGGGTCGGCTGGCGGTGGGACCCCCCGGTCTGGGGAACAAAGCCGGTGGCGGGGCTCCTGTATGTGTATATATATGTTTATAATATATACCCCCCTAAATCATATATATATGTATGTTACATGTATGTTTCCGTGTGTCTGCCCCGCCGAGGTATGGGGACAATGAGGAGGGATGAAGGGCGAGGAGGAGGAGGGCTGGAAGGAGCCCGTCCGGGTCAGTGCTGGCCGGTGGGGTGGCTTTGGGAGCCCTCTCGCTGGGCTTTATCTTGTAGATCGCAGAGAGTTTGTTTATCTTGGTCGTTTCTCGGCTTAAAACAAAATAAATCTTGCTTTTAGCCCGGTTTAGTTTATTTTTCCCCCACCACATTTCTTAAGAAAAGAGGAGTTTTTGAGGGCTGGAGGAGCAGGGTGATTTGGACAAGGTTCTTGTTTGGACTCTTCTACTCCAACCAAGCTTTTTTTTGGGTGTTTTTTTCATTTTTTGTGGGGGGAAAAGGCAACTTTGGAGGCTGTTGAGCCTGGAGCTCCAGCCCGGATGGTTGGTGAGGCTCGGGCGGCTGCGGGCGCTCCCGGGAGGTCGTTCTCCTGCTTGCTCTGGTGGTTTCTTGCCTTCCCTTTGGAGATGTGTCCCTTGGCTGGGGGCAGAAGGAGCCTTTTCCCTCGGGAATTGATCTGCTGGGCTTGCGAGGTTGAGGGGGAGGCAAATTGGTTCCAGAAAATCACCCTTTTAATTAGAGAAAGAGCAGCTGGGAGTGGAAACACTTGGGCTGGGTGGTGGACGCCATGTCTCCCCAGTCCCCTTCGTTAGCATTGGCTTTATTAAATCGCCCAGGCCTGGGGTGTTAGGAGGATGTGGTGGGCACGCTGGTGGGTGTCCCACCCCCTCCCCATCTGCTGGGGGGGCTGCTGGTGCCCTGGCTGTGGTGGGCTCTGTGGTGTCCCTCCCTGGTGGGGCATTGCTTGATGTTTTTCATGGTTCTCGCCCGATTTGGAGCTTGGTGATTGTCCACAGCTTGCTTCTGGGCACTGTCCCACCTGGGGACTGCTCCCATAGGTGCCTGGCATGGGGTGGGGGATTGGGGGGCAGCGCTAGTGCCTTCCCAGGTCCCCACAGGGATGGGAGAAGGTGGGAAGTGCCTGGAACGTCGGCATTCCCACCCAGGAATGGCCGTGCTGGTGTGGGATCCAGTGACGGGGCAGAGTCCTGGTTGGATGTTGTCATGGTGGGGGCTGCAGGTCCATGTGGCCTGACCCCAGACCCTCATCTTTGGGGTCTGGTTTTGGGGCTCCTTGCTCTGTTTTATGCCTTTGTGCTGTAGCAGGTTGGGTGGTGTTGGGCAGAGGCTCTTCCCGGCCGCTCCTGCTTGGGAGCCTGGACAAAGTCTGGCTCCAGGCTGAGGAGAAGCTTAAGAGTGGGCTTAAACCTGGATAGGTGGGTTCAGTCCCCCCAAAACATGCTCACCACCCTCCTCTGAGCTTTGGAGACATCTGTGGGCGATGCCGTGGCTGTGCCAGCCCCTCATGGAGCTTTTTCATCCCTGTTTTCAGAGTAAAGAGAGATAAAGCCTGGAAAAATAACCTCCCAAAGTGGACTTTTCCATCAGGAAGATGGAGGAAGCGTCATGTGTTGGGCATTGCTGGTGTCACTGTCTAGAAAGAAAATATTTTTCAGCCCTTTCCTCCCCAGGAGGCTTCGGGGCTGTGCTCGCAACGTGGTGGAGTTAGAACTTTGCTGGGGTGTCTCCAGTGGGTTCCTGGGCTTGTGATGGGGTTAGAACTTCACTGGGGTGTCATCAGTGGGTTCCTGGTCTCGTGGTGGACACTGGTAGCATGTCCAGTGATAGGAATGGTTTCAGATGGAGTTAAGAGTGATTTAAGCTGTTGGGCTGTGCTGAGGGAACGTCTCCCTTCAGCTCCTCAGTGCGTGTCCGAAAGCCAGCACTGAAATCACCACCACCTTCCCATTGTGACTCATTCTGTGTCTTTTAAGGGAAAAAATAAACCTAGAGATGGTTTTTCTGGGTAAAAGGTGACAATGGTCACAAATGTGCCCTTGGATTGAGATCCACTCTGTGCCAGCTTTCCCCAGGATGTCTGTGGAGCCCCTCGGAGGGGTCTGAGGGAGCCAAAATGGTTTAAATTTGATTCCATCGTGTCCAAAGAGGGTTCCAGGAGGGGTCTGGGGTGTTCATTTGGGATTTAACCAGCCCCTTGCCGCTCAGCTGGGGGTTGGTGGGAGCGTGCTCGGCTTGGACAGCCGGGAATTGCCGGAGAAGTTCTGGCTAAATCCTCTCAGAGCTCCCTTGGCTGTAATTTGGGAGAAATATTGACCCTGGTGGGCTGCTGTGCTGGCCGTTAAAAGGAAGCATTCCTAATAAAATATGGCTCGGAAAATTCATTTCAGGCTGGAATCCGCCTCTCCAGAAAGTATTTTAATAAGGAGGTGGGGGAAATGGGACACATCGTCCGCGCCGCTCTGCGCGACGGGCCCGCTCGCCTGCCTTATATGAAGCTCTGCTCCCTCCGTGGAACAACCCAGTGACTTCCTAAAACCAAAATAAATACGTTCTTTTAAAAATGAAAAAATAGGTGGAGGGAAGGGCAGAAAAGCTCTGGACAAAAGCGGTATTTTTTTCCATTGTGCTATTTTTATTCCCACTTTAACGACACGAAGGTGTCCTGTTGAGTGCCGTGAGCGCCAGGTTTGAAGCCTGGCGTGTCTTTTCCCTTTTTCCCCTTTTTTTTAGGCCTTTTCCCAGGCACAAAGTGCTGGTGGGGAGGCTGTTTTCCAGGGCCCTGGAGCTCCGCATCGCTGGGCTCGCGCTTGTCGGAGCAGATGTAATTTAATTACGGGAGCGGTGGGCGCGGGAAGGAGCTGGGAAGGGGTGAAAATGCTGCTTATTTTTTAATTTAAAGCTTCATTTGCCTCGTGGAGCCTTTGGAGACCCCTCCTGGGGAGTGCACAGGGCTCGGAGGTGGGTGCTACCTGGGGGGGCATGGAGGGTCCCATAGGGAATCTGATGGGATCCAGGGCTTTGCGTGGTCTCCAAAGGCTGGTTTGGGTCTAAGTGAGTTTGGATGGTTTGTATCCTGGTTGGAATTTTGCTGTGGAATTGGGGAGCCCTTTCTGAGCGTGTCACGGAGAACCTTTGCTGGCTGTTGTCTCTGGCTTGAGCCTCCCCAAGGCTTGAACCCCCCTGGTTCCCCTCCTTGCAGTGCTGGGCAGGGGGGAATGGAGCACCCAGGGCAGCTTACGTGTCGTTAGGGAATGACTTCATTAACTTAAATTAAAAAAAAAAAGCAATGAAGGCAGGGCTGTGGCTATTGCAGTAGCTGGGTAAATACCACTGGATTCTATAAAATGGATTTAACTGCTTCCTTTAAAAGAAAGAAAGAAAAAAAAAAAGAGCTGTGATGGGGTGGCTGATTGATTGTAAAAGGAGCCCGGAGCTCGCTCCGGAGCGAAGCAGCTGCTGCAGCTCCTCGGAGCCCTGCCAGTGGGACTGGGACGGGGCTCAGGAGCCATTTCGGACTGGGAAGGAGCTGGTGGGGACTGTGTCCCCTTGGCCACACCTGAGCCACCCTCTCGCTTTGGGTTCAAAGTTGCTCCTTGGATCCTTATACCTAGTAGGGTGGGATGTGCCCATGGCCATGGATGGGTGGGCAAGGTGCTCTTTTCCTGAGCTGCTTTACTGGTGGGGAGTGATGCCCCCTGAACACCTTTACTGGTGGGCAGGGGTCCCACCTGAGCCACTTTACTGGTGGACAATCATCCCTGGAGACCTGCACATGCTTGTACTGGTTGGGGATTGCAAAGAGCCACGATGCACATGCAGCCCCTCGCACGACTCGTGTCAGGAGGTGTTTGGGTTGTCCCCTGGATACTTTGAGGCTATGGAATGGCCCCTTTTTCCCATGGTGGGTTTCTGGGTCCCGCTGGTGGGGACCCTGTCACCGGCAGAGCTGCCGGGAAGCCCGAGGAGCGCTGGGCTCCGGTGGGAAAACATCTTGTACCGATCAGTAGCACATGCTACTTGGAGTCTGGCAGCTGAAGCAGGGTGGGGAGAAGAAACAAAGCTGAAATCCTTTCTGTGTCTAATTAATGATTGCTCGTATCGGGAGAGCAGGAGGAGGACTCTGGGCTCAGCGCTATCGCGGCGTCACATCTGGGCAGGAATGCGGCGGCGGGGCTGCTGCGGGGCTTTTGTTGGGCTGGCCTCGAAGAACCGGGCTCCTTTCTGCTGCCTCCTGACCTTCCTGCTGCTTCCCAGTGCTCTTCCTTCCCGCTCTGGGGCAGGTGGAGAAGCCTCTGCTGGAGAGCAGAGAACTGGGAAGGAAGAGAGCTGGAGAGCAGAGGGGTGATGGTGGGGGTTTGTCTGCTCACGGAGAGGTTCTGCCCTTGGTTCATCCTTCGGGGAGGTTTTTCTTGCCCCTCGTGGGTTGTCTCTGGTTGGAGCGCTGATGATCTGCTCGTGGCTGAGCTGGAGCTCAGGATCCCGGCACTCCTGGCTCCTCCAGCCTGTCCAGGCTCAGTCCCGGATGAGTCGGACAAGCTGAGGCTGAATGTCCTGCTTGGTTAGGCTGGATTCACGCCCGGGGTGGGGTTTGCGCGGCCCCCGCGCTTTCGGGGAGCAAAGTTCTTCCTCTGGGGCCGGAGCCAAACCCCGCGGGTGATGCCTGGAGGAACTTGGGAGCCTCCAGTTCCAAGAAGGAACTTGGGAGCCTCCAGCACCCTCCTCCCTGTGGAGAACCAGAGGGTGGGGGACAGTTTTGGGGGGGTTGCTCGTGGTGTTCCAACGAGCAGTGGTTTCTCGTGGAGCTTTCCCCGCCGGCGCCCCTGGCTGGGCCGGGAGCCGGCTCAGGTGCCGCGTGGCAGTGCTGCCCCAAGCAGCTGCACTCCCAAACCCTGACTATTTATAA
The DNA here is from genome assembly GCA_013401335.1 of Brachypteracias leptosomus. Taxonomy (NCBI): domain Eukaryota; kingdom Metazoa; phylum Chordata; class Aves; order Coraciiformes; family Brachypteraciidae; genus Brachypteracias; species Brachypteracias leptosomus. The sequence continues at coordinate 627,434 of VYZX01004042.1, read as the reverse complement.
CCTCCCTCTCTGCTCGCCACCAGCCTCTTCCTACCCACTGCCTGCCCTTCCCAGGTGGGCTGCTCCCCCTCCCCGGGCTGTCTGGGGGGCTGTGTGGAGAGCAGAGTGGGGGGCTGGTCCATGCCCAGCCATGGACCTGGTGTTCTCCAAGGGCTTGGTCCCACCGTGATGCTGTTTCTGTGCATACATCCACGTGGGCTGTGCTGGTGAGAGGCTTCGAGTGAACCCAGCTTGACGTGGGCTGGCTCCTGCTGGTGCCAACGTGGAGGTGCTGGGGTGGGATGCCCAGAGGATGCTGCACGAGCTCAGTCTCTGCTCCTTCAGGCTGGAGTTTTGGAAGCGTTTTTCTTGTGATAGCTGGATCCCCCACCCTGCCTGGGGTGGGTGCTCTGCTCGGGAGGGGGTCCTGGCTGGTTTTGGTGACTCATGTCCCTCGTTGTGTGGAGATGGGACATGTGTGTCATATTTCCTGGTGATCCTTTTCCTCGTGCTCAGCAGCAAGTGGCTGGTGGTGCCTTGGCTTGGAGCGTGAGCCCGGCCTTGGGGACCATCTGCCCTGCCTGGCTTTTGGTGCCTAATGGCTTCTGAGTAGGTTCTTTAGGAAAAGCAAAGTGTATTTTCATGGCTAATTTGCTATAAATACCCCCACCCCGTTAGTATTGATCACTGAGTGTTTGCATGCTTCCCTTCTCATTGCGTCCGCAGTTGCTCGGGTGTTAGTAGTGGAGCTGAACTCAACGCTGTGTTCTTTGTGACCAATTTTAGTGTTTTAATGGGTTTTTGAAATGTTTGAGCACAATCCAGGGGTGGGTTTGCACACAGGAACGGCAGCCTCAGGTCTGGTGATGATGCTGGGGGCCATGGTGATGCTCAGGGATGTGGTGATGGTGCTGGGCTTTGTCTGGGCTTGCTGTATCATTGCTGATGAACTCCAGGGGAAGTCCCACAGCCCCCCAGCTCCCCCTGGGGTCTTGGGAGGCAAAATGTCAGCGTGTTGGAAAGGGGGAATGGGTGCAGAGGTGCTTCTTCTCCCTCTTGAGGCGAGGCTGGCTGGTTTTGGCCTGGCCAGGGGGTCGGGCTGGGCTGTGCAGCCCCTGCCCGCAGCCGGGCGGGCAGCATATGGAAAGGATCTGGGTGTAATATCCCCGCTGCAGCGCGGCTTTGCTGAAGAGGCCACTTCAGCAGGGGACGCGGCGTGGTTAGTCCTCCCGGCTGACACATCCCAGGCCTTCCTCCGACTTGAAAGAGATGGAGTTCGCCTTTGAATCTGAGGATTTATAGCCCTTTTAGGCCTCTCCAATAAAAGCACGGCTCCCTCCTCAGACAGAGCCCACCGTCTCCCTCCTCTGGGCTCATTATCCCGGGGATTTGTGTTGCTGCTCTCGCTCTGTTGTTCGCTACCGCCGCTTTCCTCAGATGTGCGGCCGAGAACTTCAGAGCATTAAGAGCAGAGCTGGAGGAGCTGCAGGTCCCGGCTGCGCTGCCAGGATGTGGCCCCTGCCACGAGCAAACCAGCTCCAAGACCCCTCACCTCACGGGCATCTCCCCTTGCAGCTGAGGAGCATCCCAGTGATCCCATCGCCATCCCTCGAGGGCTGCCAGCAGACTGGGATGAGCTCCCATCCCTCTGGATAAGCCTGTGGAGAGCATCCACCCTTGTCTGCCTCATCCCGGCACATGTGGGCACTTGAGCATCCTCAGCCCTGCAGATCCTGTCTGCTTTATACAGGCATGTCAAGCCTCTAACTGTTTAAAGAGAGGCTTAGGAAAGAGTCCAGAGAAACGACATAATAATTATTGTATTACAAATTGTTTCCTTTAATGGGCCCTGTCGGATCGCTCAGTCTGCGAAACACATTGTGCCTTCCCCCAGCCCCTTTCCACCGCTCCAGCCTCCCCTCACAAACCCGGCCCTGCTGGAAAATTCCTCCTGCCGAGGAGCCCGGGTGGTGGGGCGAGGGATGGGGGCTGTGTGGGGACCCACCTCCCCCCACAGCAAGGTGAGGGGAGAAGGGGGTGGCTGCTGGGAAGGGGTCCCTGCGCCTTCCCTCACTCCGGAGCATCGCGTCACCCTGGACTTGGTGCATCCCAAGGGATTTCAGGCCAGTGCCACCCCAGCTGATGCTCGGGGCTCAAGGGCACCTACTCCTTGGTCAGAAACTTCTTGTCCTGCCCATGCTGGAGCTGCAGGCAGGGCGGGATGGGCAGGAGGTGGTTCCTGCCCTTCCCGGCATTCCGGGGCTGGTGGTGGAAGGCTCCCAGGCAGCTTTTTGGCAGCTCCCACCCCCAAGGGCTGTGGGGTGTAAGGAGAGGAGCCATGAGCGGCGGTGCGAATTTTTTCGTTGCCCCCAAAGAATAAACGTGTTGGAATTAAGCAGCAGGTTACGTTTCTTCAAGGCCGAGCAGCAAATATGTTTTAAATTTGGCAGCCGGCAACGGAGAGCGGGTGGGAGAAATTTTCCAGGTATTGCGTTACACTTTCCCCTACAAGGGCTCTGCTTTGGGGCTGGAGATTAAAGGGAGGAGAGGAGGGGGCACCCCGGCTGTGGGGATGGGGGCTGCAGACCCCTTTTTCACATGTTCTCCTACCCTCCATCACTCTCCCCAGGGCTGGGGGTCCACGATGCTCACTCCAGCTGCCTCCCTAAGGCTTGGGGTCCACGGTGCTGACTCAGAGCCACGCTGCGGGGGCCGGCTGGGATTAATTTTTGGGCTTCCTCCCTCTGGGTGCGATGGGAAATTTCCACCTGGCTGCGGGCACCGCCCTGCTCCCCGTCCTGCCGGGCTCTGCCGTGCCCTCCTCTCCTCCTCTGATGTCTTTAATAAATGCTTCATGCAAGAGCGAACCTGGGATCCACTCCCAGCACGCAACTGGGGCCCGGCCAATTAGTCAATTATTTTAGAAGAAGAAATTAAAAGAGAAAAGCTTTACTTTTTTTTTTTTCTTTCTTTTTTTAGGGGAAGGTCTGGCCAATGCATTAGGGTGAGGAGTGAGCTGGGGGAGCTCGGCATGGTCCCTGCTGTGGTGGTCTCTGCCTGCAGCTGCCAAACTCCCCCGTATCTCCTTGTGTTGGTGGGATGAGGAGCTACCCCTTGCACCAAGCAAGCGATGGGGTCTTGGCAGCTGCCTGTGCCCCTCTGCCCCTGGCTGTCCCCCTCCAGCATGTCCCTCGTCCCTGGTGGTCCACGAGCATCCCCTCCAGAGCTGGCACTGGTGCATCCCATTGTTCCCAGCTTCCTTCACAGCAGGAGGAGGAGATGGTTCCTCGGGATGTGGGGAAGAGCTGCCGGTGGGGCGCAGAGCCCCTTTCCCTTACTGGGCAGAGCCTCATGGTCCCCACTGCCTGGGGGGAGCGGGGGCCCGGCTGGGTTGGGCTTTGAGGGAGGTGCGAAGGGCTGGAGGCAGCTGGAATTTCCCCTTCAGCTGTGTTTGGGTTTAAATTCGTGTTATTCTTCTTCTGTACGTGTTCTGTGAGGCCGTGGCCTGGTTACACATCCACTGGCGTGTGCTCTCCCTTCCCCTGCACCCTTGTTAGCGGGGCCTCAGCTGGAGCTAATTGCTGGAGTAATTGGGGCAGCTACAGCCCAGCAAGGCAGCGATGCTGGGCCAGGAGAGGAGGGTTGGTTGTGCAGCCCCCCAGCCTCTCCCACCCCTCTATCCCGTGCCCCTTCCTGGTGTTGCGACAACTTTTTCCTATTTTCTTCCTTTTTAACACTTGCCTGAGCGACAGGAAAACTTGTTGGTGGGGTTGGGATGGAGGAAAAGCTGCTCATGGGATGTTGGAGATGACAACACCAGCTTGGCTGGGTGCTCCTGCCCGACTGGTGATGGGTGCCAGGGCTCAGGGGGAGGCTCTGCGGGGCCCTCCCAGTGAGAGCAAGGAGGGGAGCACAGCCCTGGTGGGTTTTGGGGCTGAGAGCATTTGGGGTGGCACGTGGTGGTGCACAGGCCAGACTGCCAGCTTCACAGAATTAACCTTTATTCCCCAAAAGGTGGGCAGAGGATGGCACCTGGGTAACAGTGCCCTCTCAGGGACCACCCCACACAGCCATGATGGGGGGGGGTGTCCCACCTAAGTCCCTTCTGGAAGCAGTTCCCAATCCCGGGGAGCTCCAGCACTTGATGATGCTTTTGATCTCTGCCCTGCCTCGGTTTGTGCTGGGTGCTGCTGCCCTAATTACCCCCTTCATGTGGGGCTGTGCTCCTTGTTTGTGCTTACCCGGCCTCTCTCCCAAGAAAATAAAAAAAAAAGAAATAAAAAATCCCCTGGCAGGGCGTGTGCGGGGTGGGGGAGAGCAGCTTTCCCAGGGCGCCCAGGAATCTGGCAGCTCCCTTCCCATAGCCCTGGGTGCTCCCACCCACGGCAGGCAGTTTCATGCTCCTTGGCTGGTTTCATAACATCAAGGAAAGGCACGAAAGGCTCTTCTGAAACCACCTCCCTTTGCCGTGTGTGGAGCCCATGGGACTGGGCAAGGTGGATGGGGATGGCCTCCCCAGTTTAGGGTACCAACCAGTCAGTGGGGATGGGGGTTTGCTGGTTTGGAGAGCACCAATGCCTGCCCAGCATCCCTTCTCAGCTGGGTTTTACTCCTTTGGGGATGTAGTGTCTGGGCATGTTGTGTCTCTTTGACAATGGAGGCTCTTGGTTTGAGGATGGAGATGTTTAGGTTTGGATGGAGGCACATGGTTTGGGGATGGAGATGTTTGGTTGGGGATGGAGATGTTTGGTTGGGGATGGAGGCTCCTGGACCATTCCACGGAGCTCCCAGGAGTTCCTCTGTGCACTGACCTGGCTCCAAGAAGGTCTCCCCGGAGCCTTCTCTTCTCCAGGCTGAACAAGCCCAACTCTCCCAGCCTGGCCTCCCAGCAGAGGGGTTCCAGCCCTCCCATGATTGCCACCAGGTCCATGTCTGTGCCGTGCTGAGGACTCCAGAGCTGGCCCCAGTTGCTGGTGCAGTGAGACATCTCCGAGCGTTGGGCGTTGGGCTCTTTGTGAGTTAGAAGGCAGCAAATGGTGGGTTGTTTTGATCAACTCCCCTGAAGGTAGAGATTCTTGAAGGGCTTCGTTGCTGACCTTCTGGTTAATTACTGCTCTGCAGCACCGGGAGGACGGGCTGAAAGGGAGCAGTGAAGCGTTGTCAGCCCAGCCGGGGCCCCGCGAGGAGAAACCTTCTCCCTGTGCTCCAGGTCTCTGCCTCTCACTGCGTGCTTATCGGGCTCGTTCCTCGTGCCTGGCAGGTCAGAACCTCCACTTGTAAGACCTATTTAAGGTGAGGGTTCTGACCTTGATTTACTCCAGCAACGGGTGTCAATGCAGGATTTTTCCCAAGGTAATAGCAACAGAGATAATTCTTGCTGCTGATAAAGGTGCTGGGGAAGAAAAGGGAGCAAAATGTCTTGGTGTGTTGGACACGGGTTTTGCTCCCCTGTGATTCCAGCTCCAGATGTAGCTTGGTGGGAAGGAGAAGGGAAAATGAACGGAGGAAAATTTACAACTGTGTGATTTCTGTAGAGCTGCTGAAGGTGAGCGTTGGGTCACTTTGCCTGGTACTAGCTCAGCAATTCCACCTCGTCCCCGAAGAGCGTCTGAAGTCACGCAGGGAGAAATAATGCTGGGGGTTAAAAATAGATGCTGACAATAGGAAGGGAGGGCTGGAAAAGCTCTGTGTCAGGGGAGGTGGACAGAGCATCGGGCTTGTGCTGTGCTGCTAGAGCTGGGCTTTGGTGGGCTGGACCGGAATGAAACCTCAGCTGTGCTTGTTGTGACCCGGGGTGGATTTCACTGGTGGGCTTGGATGTCAATCAATCAACCCGGGGAAGGGGCCTCTGGCTTGTAAGGGTCTTGCAGAAGTTTGCTAGTGAGGATGTGGTGCTGCTGGGGCCAGGGCTGGGAGGAGAAAGCAGCTTGGTACATCCAAGGAGAGGGCAGGTGGGACACGGCTTTGGGAGAGGAGAGCCTGACGTGGGCTGGAAGTGGCATTTTTAGGACTGATCTGGAGGGGGAGAGACTTAAACTCGACCCTCTTTGTGGCCAGCTGGGATGTCCCATCCTGCCTGTGCCCAAAGTGCTTTGTTGGGCTGTCCCAGCGCCACCAGTAGCCATGTTACTGGGAGTGGGACGTGCAGGGTGCTGCTTGCTGGGCACCGTGGCGGTGCTGAGGAGGGTGCTGAGCAGTGCAAGTTCTGCAACCCTTGCCCGAGGCTTTTGTTAGAGCTCATTAAACCCATCTGTGGTTCCTGGGGCCTGACCAGTATCCGGGCGGCTGGGCCAGTCCCGTCCCCTGTCCCCATGGTGGGGACACAGCCAGCGCTGGCCCCCCGGGCAGCCGCCAAGAGAGGGGGTCAGAGCTCCTGCTGGAGCAGGACCAGCACCAATTCCGGCTTCTCCCTGAGTTTAAAGCTCTTTTTTTTTTCCCTTTCCCCCTCCCTTTCTCTCTGTTCTTTGGCTCTGGCAGCCGGCTCGGGGCTCACCACTGCTCATGGTGCTGCAGCACAATGGGGTGGTGAGGTGGGGCCGGAGGGGGGAAGGAGATGAAAGGGGAAAAGTAAAATTGAAGCATGTCCCGAAGGGCATTTTGATGTAAATGGGACTTTTTGATAGACTGAGAGACACCGGCAGCAAGGGCACCGGCCCCCTTCGGCGTGCTGAGCTCCGGGCTCAGCTCTTTCATTTGCTTGGAAAAAAGGACATTTTTCCATCTCCTCTTGGGTGCACCCGTGGTTTCTGCTGGTCCTCCCCATCCCCATTGCCACCCCTGTCCTGGTGTGGAGCAGCCCCATGTTTTAATGAAGTTGAACAAGCAGAGTCTGTTCAATATGCAAAAGTAGTGGCTGAACCTCAGGAGAGGGAGGTGGCTCCTTCCAGCCCAAGCGTGCAAACGATGGTGGGCAGGAGGGCATGGCCACGTCCCACCTTCCTCTCCCCAAACCCTTCCCCTCGCACATGGATCTGCTCTTCTCCTTTTGATCCCAAACCTCGTCCTTGGCACCATCTGGGCGGCTCTCCCGTGCTTGTGGAGATGTGGCCTCGCCGTGACTCATCCCCCTTCCTTTCTGCTGCTTTATTTTTCCCTTTTCCTTCTCCTAAGAGAGCACTTATGAAAAGGAAGCCAAATATTCATCCAGGAAACAAGAGCCTGATAAACACACACGGCGTTTATCGTTCGAAAGGCATCTCTGTCAGGGCTGTTGCTGCTGCTTTGACATGATGAGGTGGCTGCTGATGTTGGGGGACCAGGGCTGGTCCCCTGTGCACCAGCCCTGGGGTCCCATCAGTGGTGGGGAGCCCTTGGGAAGGCGACAGGAGATGGGTGACCCTCCCACGTGCTCCTGCTTGGCAGCTACTGACCCTGCTGAGGCAAGAGGAGGAGGAATGAGGGCAGCTCTGCTCCCCGGAGAGCAGCCTGACAGGTCTGGGGCTGGGGGGGAGAACCGGGAAGGTCGGTTGGAGCTGGCGTCCGCGTCCCCGAGCCGCCGAGAGCCTGAGAGGAGACCTGTCACTTCTCATCTCTGAGCTGTCTGCTGAGCCCCTGGCTGGGCTCACGTCCTCCCCACTGCAGCCTTCCCCTTCCCCGGGTTGTTGTCTTTGCTCACCGAGCTGTCAGCAGGCTGAGAATTCACTGCTGGTGTAAAACCATCCCAAAAACGAGCTGCTGGCTGGGGGGAAACGGCGAAGAGGGGGTGAGGAAACTCGTTTCTTCCTCCGACCAACTTCTGAGTCAGTCTTTTAATCTCTAATCGAGGTTTATGGTCATCTTTATTGAAATGTTGGGCTCTGCGAAGGGTTGACGTGTATGACCATCATAAACCAGGAGTTATGGGAGCCCAGAATTGCCTTGATGGTCCAAGTGTCTGCAGGAAGCATTTTTAAAATCCGTAATCGGGATTTATTGGCCGTTGTGGCTGAAACTGTCAGTAGAAAATAAAATAATCAGTCCGGGTCTTTTTTTTTCCCCCCTCTTTGGCATTTGACTCCTTCCACATATTCTTAAATCATTCCGTGTCTTGCCTACACGTTTAATGCCTTCTGAACGGGGCTGTGGGTGAGAGGAGGGGGGTGCAGCCCTGGTTGGTGCCGGGTGCCCCGGGTCCCATCCCTGGCTAGGCTCCCTGGTCCTGTCCTATCCCCCCACAATCTCCTACCTCCCCAGTCTCCCCATCCTGAGCACCTTCTGGTTGGTGCACCATGGTGTGTGGTGGTCATGGGTACGTGAAGAAGGTGGATATGGGGGATTTGGAGAACTTGTGCCTGGAGGAGGCATCTCAGCTGGTTTCTCACTCGGGCTGCTTGGGTCCTGTGAGCGGCACGTGCTTTTTGGGGCTGTTTTACTGCTGTTGAAGGCGTACGTAACGGGAAACATAAGTTATGGAAGGGCCTCCTCCTTGGGTCAGTCAGGGGAGGGAGTGAAGCAGCTCTTTGTGTCCGCTTCTGGGAAATGGAGGCTGCCAGGACCTTTGTCACTCCAACTATCAATTTCCACCGAGTTAAACAGAGCAGACCAGCACACGAGGCCAGCAGCACATTGCTCTGCAAGATGACTAACCCGTGCCAGGGCTGTGGAGGAGCTGGAGCTGCTCCCTGGGTGGTGTGGGCAACGTGGAGCTCAGCAACTTTTTTTTTTTTTTTCCCTCCCCACTTTTTTTCTGGTATTTGAGTCACTTCTGTGCTTTGTAATTGTTCCCTGTCTGTGCCCAACGGGGCCTGTCCAGGCTGTGGATGAGCAGGGTTGTTCTTGCCAGGGGCTGGTGCTGTCCTGCTCCTGGGCGCAGGATGCTCCTGGCATCAGGAGACCTTCTGGTGGCCTCTCAGCGCTCAAAGGGGCCTGTCAGAAAGATGGGGACAGACTTTTGAGCAGGGACAGGACAAGGGGTGATGGTTTTAAACTGAAAGAGGGAGATTTAGATGAGAAAGAAGGAAGAAATTGTTGCTGCTGAGGGTGGTGAGAGCCTGTGCCAGGTTGCCCAGAGAGGCGGTGGCTGCCCCATCCCTGGAACCGTTGCAGGTGAGGTTGGACAGGGCTCTAGTTGAACATGTCCCTGCTCCCTTCAAGGGTTTGGACTCGATGTCCTCTAAAGATCCCTTCCCACCCAAACCATCCTATGATTCAAAGCCCTGACCCAGCCCTGAGCATCTCCCTGACCCTCCTGCTCTCTCCTGTGGCCACAAGCAACACCCAACAGCTCTGGATCCTGAGCCAGCCCAGAATAGTCCTCTCGGCTTGATCAATATCTCTGTTTCCGTTTTGTTTAACAAATATCTTCTTTAATGGCAAAGCCTTTTGTTCAGCTTCCTCATATTATCATCACGCTTAATCAAGCAGGGTGACTTCTAAAAGTACTTTTTAAAAATGCCACTTTTTTTTTTAAATCCAGGTTTTAAAATTGAAATTCATTTTTTATCCAGAGGCAGGATATAAATGACTCTGCTAAAATTAGATTAATCCTAATAAGAATGTCAGTTATCATTTCTGAATACATTAAATTTTTTTTTTTTAAATTTTACATGCCTCTTTAGCTATAATTGCTGGTGTAATTTCTTACACAGACATGGTGTGTCCTCATGGTTGACAGAAATACTTAATGCAATGTCGACACCACAGTAAGTCCCAAATTAGTGCGTCGCACTCGCTGCAGACGGTTTGAACTTTCTCCTTAATAAGTTAAAAGGAAAAAGGAAAAAAAAAAAAGAGAAAAGGCATCTTAAATGCAAAGTGAGCCCAAAATGCTTTTAGCTTGTTGGAGTCAAGCAGGACGGTGGAGGCTGGAGATCTTCAGAGGGTGGGAGAAGGGGAAGGGGGAGGTGTTTTGGGGTCTGTGTGGAGTAGGGTGGGTCCTACCAGGGTTCTGAGTGGGATTTGGGCCATTCCACAGCAGCACTTGGGCTTGCTTGGGATGTTTTTAAGGTAAATAACCCTCTTTTTGTGGTGGTGGCCCAAAACCATGGCTGCTTGTGTGTGTGCAAGGTTGGGGGTGTCAGTGCCGTGCCCACAGCAGGACAATAAACTCCTCGTTGCAATCAGCAACGAGGTTGGTGGCATCAGCTCCTGGTCTTGTGGCCCCATGTGTGATGGGGTGAGCGTCACTACCAGGAACCCCTGAGCCAGCAGGATTCAGGGACAAGGCTCTGGGGGGTCCCATCTTGGCAGCAAACAGGGAGGAAGTGGTTGAGGGGAGACTTTGGTGTCTCCTGTGGCATCTCGTCAGCTTTCTGCCGTGAGTGTGGGTGGTGAGACAGGTTTCCATCTCGGGAAGGATGGCAAATGCTCCCCGTCCACGGGCAACTGGAAACTGGAGCTGGGTGGCTGGAGAGTGGGGCGCCAGGCTGGGTTCTCTGCCCTCCTCTTCCTCATCCCAGGCCCCAGGGATGGTTTATTTTTAGGTTTAAAACCTGAGCTTTCCTTAGCGCTTTGTTAAACCCTTCACTGTGTGTCCTGGTGGGGTTTGGGGAGATCCTTGGGGACCGGGCTGGAGAGGAGCACCCGGATCTGGCAGCACCCATGATACCTGAGACAGCCCCGGGCTTTGTGGTTCCTCTTCCCCTGCTCCCAGCAGGAGGTTGTGCAGTTATTAAAGCTCAGCCGTACGTGTAGCTGGACTAAAAATAAAAGCAAGTACAAGCCAAATCTCCGTCGGCAGGAGGAGAGGCTTAAACCCGACACTCCTGCCTTGTCCTGGCTGCTCTCCCAGCCCCTTTCTCAGCTCCTGCTGTGCCAACCAGCCCTGAACTGGGTGAACTGGGAGCGGCGGAGGGGCAGGCAGGAGGGAGCCTTCCAGCGGGGAAGCCTTTAGGAGGGTTTTTCTCTTTGTTGCGTGCTGTAGATAAGTAGAAAGTTGGAGCTTGTGCACCCAAATGGGACCTCTCAGTAAAGAGAGAATGTGGGAGGCACTAGGGAGAGGTTTTGGGGAGAAAGGGGCATTTTTCTTCCCTGCTGAGGGACATCCAGGGGAGTAGATCCCACCTGGAGCAGTGTCCAGCTTTGGAGTCCTCAGCACAGGAGAGAGCAGGGCCTGTTGGGACAGGACAGGGAGTGATGGTTTAAACTAAAAGAGGGAGATTTACAGTAGATACAGGAAGAAATTTTTGCTGCTGGGGGTGGTGGTTGCCCAGAGAGGTGGTCAGTTGCCCATCCCTGGAACCATTGCAGGTGAGGTTGGCCAGGGCTCTGAGCAACCTGCTCTAGTTGAACACGTCTCTGCTCATGGGATTAGATGAGCTTGAAAGGTCCCTTCCAACCCAAAGCATTCCATGAATCTGTGATCCAGGAGCACGGCCGGAGGTAGAGGCTGGATTCCTGCTTCCTTGCAGAGCTTGCTCCCCAGGCTTTGGCATCACTTGCACTTTGTGTGCAGAAGGAAAAGAGGAATGGTGGGGGAAAGAAAAAAAATCATCTTTTAAGGTCTATGACTCATCTTCAGCTTTCTCCTGGACCTAAAGCAGCCCCATCCACCCCCGTGGTGTGGGGCTGAAGGTCCTGCCCAGCCAGCGGTGGTGGTCAGGCTGACTCAGCGGTGGGGAACGCCGGGTGACCTGGTTACTGGGGCAGCTCCTGGCCGGCTGTGGGAGCAGTGGTGTGTCTGTGCCTCGTTAGGATGGGTGGTTAAGAGGTTCTTAACGAGTTACCGGGCGGGCGGCAGCCGGGCGAGTTCCCGGTAGTGCCACGAGGGCTGGTGATCTGCAGCTGCCTGGGAAGGTGGCGCTTCCAGAGCAAGCCAAGATGCTTCCAGAACTGGTCTGGCCACCCCGGGGAGATCAAAGGGCCCGGTGGTGAGTCAGGGCGGCGTGGCAAGGGGTGACGCTGCTCCCCCCGGGACCCAGGGGCTGGCACCCACCACCCGCCCAGCTGGCGAAACCCGGGAGACCTGTCGGGGCAGGGCAGGGCATCCCGCGGCCGGGCTGTGGGTAACCATCCCCAGGGATCTTACTCCTCTCCCTGCCCAGTTCCTAATGTCGGGATTAATCCTTCCAACCGCACCATCGCTTCCCTGGGGCGAGCCCCAGCCCTCTTGCGATGGGGACCATTACCCGGCCCTTGGTGGCATCTCCAGGAATGGAGGCACAAGCCCTGGCACATTGTGGGGGGCTCCTGGGTGCCAGAGGAAGGGGTTTTCCAGGGGCCTGGCCAATGCCAGGAGGGCCTCACTGCTGCTGCTGCTCCCCAGGGCATGCTTGGGGTTTTTTTGTGGAATTCTCAGGAAAATGGATGGGGCTGGTTGTTTTCTCCCTTCCTTCAGAGGTTGGTGTAGTGTGAAGCAGGGAGCCCACGTGTTTGGGGACCCCTCCTTGGGGATACAGCACTTGGTGTTGGGGTGCAGGAGGACACCCAGGCGTGGGGAGGTGGCTGGTTCTGGTGCTCCCAGCTGCAAACTGGGTTTGTAGGGTGTCAGGTACTGGTGTGCAGGGAGGAGGGGGCTTCCTCTCGCCCAAGGCCTAACCACAGGCTGTAACTTCATCTCTTGGCTGTTTGCTTTCAGTTCGTCATGTTTCCAGCCGAGCTGGAAAAGGGAGAGGTGGGAAGGGGGGTTCTTGGGGAAGTGTCGGTGTCAGGTCTGATGGGCTGAGCCCCCTCATCCACCTTCCCCGGAGCCCCCCAGCCCCACACTGTGGGTTTGCCTCTGTCCTGTCCAGGCTGGGGATCCATCTGCATGACAATGAGCAGGGCTTGGCGGGGAGGTCTTGCTCTTGGGTCCCTTCCTTGGGCATATTCCTGCTGCTTTCCCTTCCAAGTGGGCGCCCGGCCGCCGCCGCGTCCCCTGCCAAAGTAATTCTTTGCTTTGGAACCGGGAGACGAGATCTCCTCCGTCTAACTCCAGAGGGGTCAGGGAAGGAGTGGGAACCCTGCTGATCCAACCTTGTTCCCTTTTAACCCGCCTCTCCCCCCTCCTGGCCCCCCGTCCTCCGGATGAGCGGGGCTGTAGCCAGGGCACGAGCGGCCAAAGCGAAGCGAAGCCCAAACCCCCCTGGGGTTGAGCGGGGAACTTGATCCACTTCCATCAGGTCCAGAGCTCTGGATTTGGGATCATGCTGCTCCTGGTGCACATGGCAATGCCTGCTGGGGGGCCGGGCTCTGCTCCCTCCTCCTCTCCTCTTCCATTGGGGCTGGTTTCGGGCATCCAGCTGCCAACCTCTGGCTGGCCAAGCGTGGTGGTGGGACCCCGACGTGGGCACGCTCGCTGCCCACCCCTCGTCCCCTCCACCGCTGCCCCGCGCCTCATTGTCTCACTTCTCTCTCCATTCCTACGCCAATTAAAGAGCCGTGTTGCCATTCATGGCCCTTATGGTTTTGTTCAGTTGTCTGTCAGCTCTTGTCAAGCCCTGTCCCCTTCCCCTCCCCCGTTTTTTTCGACAACAAAACCCCTGACAAACCGGGCTTTGAATCCCCTCTTACCTCACTCCCAGCGTGGGGCCCCATTGACGGGAGATGCCGGCGGCGGCGGCGGGGAGACCGCTCCCCACGCTGCCTTTGTGGGCTGCCGGCAGCCCCCCCGGCCCCCGCTCCTCGCCAGCATTAATTAGATAACTCGGCTCCTCTTTATTTCTCCAAAGGGACGATAATACTTGAGGGAGAAAATATGGCTTGGGTTTTTTTTCTGGCCGAGCCATCGCTTGGCGGAGTCGCTGCTTGTGCTGGAAAGTGATGGGGTTGCAGAGGGGGGTGTGGTGAGCACAGGGGACCCCCGATGCTCTTTATCCCACCCAAACTTGGGGGCTGCACCCCAGGCTGGTGGGATCCTGGGGTGCCCAGAGCCGTGTCCCCAGCTGAAGCCAGCGCTGCAGGTGGCAGCAGCCGCCTGCGCCAGCGGCCGGCCCCAGTGACATCTCCTCCAAGCTCCAGCCCTTACCAGCTCCCTTTATTTGATTTATTTTGGTTTATTTTTACAGCGCTGTTGCAGGGTTTGGGTTGATGGAATTTCTCTGCCTGGTTTGGGTGTGCAAGGAGGTGGGAAGATGGAGCAGCACATGGCTGCTCACATCAGTGTCTGGCTCCTGCAAGGCCTGTGAGCGTTCCTCCTTCTCCTCTTCCTCCTCCTGGGGTCACCAGCCGTCCCCTCAGGTGGTCTTCCACCTCCTCAGGGTGTTGGGGAGATCAGCAGCCATCCCCTTCTGTGGTGGATGAGCATTGGGAGGCATCCTGGCTGAGACTTGGAGAGGACAAAGGAAAAGGAAGGGACAAAGAAATATCCACCTTTTTATGGATACTTCTCTTTGGCAGCGCTTGGGAGGTCCCCCCTTTTCCCCCACCAACTGTGTGTGTCTTCTCCAGCCTTGGCAGGGTGCTGGAAAGGTAGTTGAAGCCCTGAGGTCCCCATCTTGAGCAAGGGGGTGTATGGACAGCGAGTGGGGGGGGTGCTGTGGTGGCTCTGCTGTCACTGGTGCATACTCTGGCCTCCACAGGACAAAGCCCAAAGCCACCCGACCTCTCCTGGGTGTTTGTGGGTGGCCAACAGGCTGTGGTTGGGACGAGGAAACGTGGACCTGCCAGTCCCTGCTGTGGGAGAGGACAATAGAGCTTTGTCCACAGGCTCCCTGCCTGGCTCGGTGCTTTGGTGTCCACCTGTGGTGTTGGGTCTCCATCGCCTGTCCCCCTTGGGGCTGGTGGGGAGCGTGGGGCTCGGATGTTCTCCAGCAGCATGTTCCTTCGCCATGCTGTAATTACTGGGACAGCCAGTGGAGAAAGCCCTTCCCACAGCCCTGAGTCACTGGGGCTGGTGGCTGTAGGGCCAGGGACATCTCTGGCTGTGGTGGCAGCCGCTGGCCATGGGTGCCAAGGTGTGATCAGTGTCTCTACTGCTGTCCTGAAGCTGCTGGCTTGTTTTCTGCAGCTTCATGGTGGTTGGAGCCCTCTTCTCAATTTCTTCTGCTGGTGGTAATCATGGTGGAACCTCCTGTTCCTGAAAGCCCTCGGGGAGCAGAGCAGGCTCCTGAGCTCAGGGAGGGCAGAGCAGACCTGGGGGGGATCATCCGTGCTCCCTGGTGACCTCTGTTAGTTGTCCCACATCTGGACTTGTGCCATGGCATCTGGTAGGAGGTGTCGCTGCCTCACCCACACCATCCCGAGCACCCTCACCTCTCTCTGGGTGTTTTGGTCTCACTTCCAGCTGGTGATTTCTTGTCTTCTGTTTAATTTGAACCCTGGCTTGACCATGACCTGGAGTCATCCACGGTGCAGAGCTTACCAGGGTGGACACCGGCTCGAGCATCTTCATCTCAAAGCATGGGCCCCCCTGGCACCTGGGGGGGTCCCTTGTGGGTGGGTGGGTGTTTCTACCCACCCTACAGCTGGTGTCAGAGCAACAAAGGGGTTTGGGGGAGCAGTGGAGTTAGAAAATGGCATCCCCATGCTGGGGAGGGGGTGTCGAGGTGCAGGTTGCCATGACAACCCGTTTCTGCCTCACTGATGCGTCGTGTAAATCCGTTTGGAAACGAGAAGGGGCTTTTGTCTTTGGGAGGCTTGAATGGGCCTCATTAAACCCGAGATGTGGAGAAAGGGGCCTTAGAGTGCGTCTGGGAGGGGGCCGGGCTGGCCCCGCAGGGGCTGGGGGCTGGAAGGTGCCCTGGAGAAGGGTGGAAAACTATCCCTGTGAGCAGCAGAGATTGAAGGAGGGAAGGAGAGATGGGGCTGGTCTGAGTCACCTGCAGTCCCCGCGCTCTGCGCCGGCCACCTCGGCTCCGGAAGGACGCAGCAGAAATAGAAGAGGTCTGCAGAAGGGCAATGAAAATAATTACCCTTAGATTAGCAGGGGGGTGGAACAAAAAAAAGAGATCGAAGCTCTTTTAGGAGGAGGCTAAGAATAGAAGGGCACATAAAAGAAGCGGGATCTAAAAGCAGGAGACTCGTGTGCTCCTGGTTCCCCTCGGGTAGCGCGGGAAGGCGACGGATTTGGGTGGGAGGGAGGGGAGGGGGAGACTCTTTATTCATTGCCATTAACTTCCTTCCACGGGGTGTCTTTGTTCCCAAGAATTTAATGGGAGTCGGGAAGGAGGAAGGGTCCTGAGCCTCTGGACAGCCCTGGCAAAAGGCTGTGGATGCCGCTGGTGTACTGGGATGGTCTGCTGGGATGGGGTGGGCTGTTGGGATAAGCTTGTGATTCCTGTGTTTTAATTGTCCTTGGCTCTCGAGAGGTGAAGTGGGTTGGGTGATGGCTGCGGTGTCCCAGGGACCTCCACTGATCATAGGATCATGGAATGGCTTGGGTTGGAAGCCTGGTGTGCCCGTGAGCAGCTCTCGCTGTGTTTTCCAGGAGAACACACCCAGTTTGTACACAGATCTTGGCGGCTTTGCTGGATCTCTGTAGCTTGCACTGTTTGCCATCCCTTTCCGAGGTGGTTCCCAGCTGTGGTGGCTCGTGGGAGCTGTGGTCCTGCTGGGAGGACCTGTGATGGTGTGGAGAGCTCTGCCAACGTGGCCTTCAGCTGCCCAAGCACCACTTGTAGCTGGGTTCTGGCTGCCCTCCTCTCCCATCACCCCGTTCTGCTGCCCATCAGCAGCCATCCCTGCCAGAAGTCGTCATCCTCCTTGTAGGATCCAGTTATTTTTGGCTTTCTTTGAGGAAAACAGCGTTTAGCATATGTCATCTTGTGTGTATGTCAGCAGTGATGCCTTGGAGCATCTTCTCCAAGGAGAATATTGTTGTTAAGTGTTGTTCTTTCTTCTGCAGAACCTGAAACAAGGTATGAGGTGCATCGTGTTTATTGGACCTGGGGAAAGGTGATGCTGCCCTAAAGATTTTGTTGTACATGTGGTGCAAGGAACGCCAGGGAAAGAGGTTGTTTTAAAGGATGGGTTGATGGACTATCAAAAATTGTATTTTCAAGCAATTTGCTGGTCCTGTTCTCCCTGAGGAAGAGCTGAAAGACTCGTAGGGTGTTTGTAAAGGTGCTGGTTCCTTCTCTGCCCCTTCTCTGCAGGGTTTGCAGCTCCTGCAGTGAGCATGTTAGCTTGTCCATGGTTAGCTGTAACCCACTCTGCCAGCCCGTGCATGCCCATGGGGAGAAGAGGAGCCTGCCTGGTGTGTCTGGAGGAGGGAGGGATCATGCCCAACGCAAATCCTGAGCTTGCTCCGACCAAACTTTGGGTGTTTTCCTTCTTGCCTCATGTTCCTGGGCTTCTCGAGCCTCTAGCAGCAGTGGTCCCTTCCCACCTAAACCGCTCTAATTCCATGAAACTGCCTCTCTTGTGCCAGGGTAGCTGCCTCTGACAGTGGCCGAGCCCATGGTCCTTCCAGCAGGTCCCACTCGTAGCCCTTGGCTCACTCCATCAGGTCCTTCTGGAGCTTTTTTGGAGCCTTGAAGGGAGACGAGCCCCCCATGCTGGTGGGGAGGGGGCTGCCTGTTCCAAAGGGGTCCCTCCCAGCGGCCCCCCAGCCCGGAGCAGGGAGAGGCTGCTCTTTAATCCCATCTCCTCGCTCCGGCGTCCCGGCATGGCGCTGCCAACAGAGCTCCCCTTGTTTACCCAACTCGGAGGAGTCAGTTTACAAGGCTCACAAATACCCTTTTCACCTTTCCCATCAGAAAACACCTCCCGAAACAATGAGGAAATTGGACCCTGCCACCTGATCGCTCCCCAGGAACCTGTGGGGCCAGGGACTGGGGGCCAGGGTGGCCGGGGCTGGGGGTGCCTGGTTGAGATGCTCCTTGGTGGGCAGCCCCAGGTGCCACCCCAAAATCACCTCGAGGGGCTCAAAGTGATGAAGCTGACAAGTGGGGGCCTGTGCTGCTTGCCCAGCAGGCTGGGCGAGGTTTGCAGCACCAGCAAAAAGAAAAAAAAAGATGTTTTTTAAACTTTAATGGCTGCAGTTAATCTTTCCCACCACCTTCGACACCAGGAGGAAGGATGAGATGTTATCTGTGAGCTGCTAAAGCTGGAGCTGCCATCCTCCTCTTGAGTGGTGGGAGAAGTAGAGGAGAGTGGTTTGGGGGGGAACGTTCATCAGGGGGACCCCTCTGGGTGTCTCAGGTGGTTGTTGGGGTGCTGCGTGGGCTCCAGCACACACTGTGCAGGGTTAGCCCCAGAAGTGCTGGGTGCTTGCTGGTGGGACACTGGTGGTGGGTCCATCATCCCCCTCCCACTGCAAGGGGCTTGCTCTGAGGCAGCTCATGAGCAGGGAGCTGTTGGTGTCCCAGAAGTAAGGTCAGAAACTGAGTTTTCAGGGGATCGTGGCTTTGAGCAGCAATTTTGGTGCCCTGCTGCTTTGCTGGACCCAAATCTGGGTTGTTTAACAGAGCGTGTGTCTGGGGCCGTGTCCTGGAGCGTGGTGTTGTGCAGGTGTCAGTCTTGCTTAAGGTTGAGTTGAATTCTGATTTTTTTTTTTCTCCTTTTCCCCCTCCCTGCTTTAAACCATGGATGTCAAACCGATGTATGGAGGAGACAGCAGATCCCCCCTCCCTGAAATCACCGCGCGGGCTCTGAGAGCACGATGAATTTCCCTGGTAATTTGAAAGGAGATCTGCTCGTTCTCCACAGTTAAGATAAATTTGAAGACGTGTCCTTGGAAAGATGAGTCAAGAGCGTCATTCTTTTTTGCCTTCAATGATCCTTCTGAAGTAAAATTCCTCATACCCAGAACTTGCTGCGTACGGGCGACTTGAAACAATTTGCAGGAGAGAATTTCAAGAATTTTTTTTCTCTGCTGTTCTTCTGATAAATGTTGCTTTTCACCTTCTCTGTTTTAAAGGAGAATTTATTGAAGAGCTGGCCTCTCGTGTGATGGGAACTGTTGTTGGTCTTCCTTAGGATGGGCAGCACAAGCTGTTGCTTGCGACAATGCAGAATTATTTTTGGGGAAAAAAAATAAGTCTCAGCATGTGGTTAAGAGCTCAAAGAGCAGTGAGATGGGGTTTGGAGGTGGACACTTCAAGGATTTATCTCCACTGCTCGGCTGCTTTTGGAGGAGAGAGGGAAGACACAAAGGGGAAAGCAGAGGAGAAACAAATCAGGGGAAGGGGAGGACAAAAGGGTACAAAGTGTGTGTGTGGCAGTTGGGGGGTGCACCCCCAAACACACGATGAGGGGCTGCCAGCTTGGGCTGCAGCTCTGCCTTGCTCCATGTTCATGGAGGAGATCTGGAAGATGTTCCTGGGCTCATTCCCAGGCAGAAGCTCGTGCTTCTGGAGCTGAGACTGGAAGAAATTGGGCTTGTCGTTTTCCTCCTCCAAGAGAATTAAACAGGCGTCCTTGCTGGACCTTCTGGGATGAAGAGGTGCCAGCGGGATGTGGTGCTGGGATGTTCTCAGCTCCCTTGATTGCTTCCTGGCCTCTCCCCTGGTTGAGAATCAGCCTGACCCGATCCCAGCCGGCGGGCTGGCGTGGCGTGGGCAGGGTGGTTTGCAGGTGTTGGCCAAGGCTTTGGCCAAGGAGGTGTGATAGGTGCTGCTGGTATGGAGATGGGGAGCAGATAGGAGCCTTCTCCTCCCGCTCCGGCGTTGCGAGACATCTGCTTGACTTGTTTGTGGCTTCCTGTTTGGCATCTCCTGGGCAGGAGGGAGCTGGCAGGGGCTGGAGGAGGGAATTTGAGTCACTGGCGAGTCCTGTGCCAGAAGGGCTCTGAGTCAGCCCAGCCGTGGAGAGCCGGGTGTGGGATCCTGCCGGGGCGGGGATGGCGAGCGGGCGTGCAAGTGTTCACTTGTGCCGCATGTCTGCGGCCGGGGCTCCTCTGCATCTCCTCCTGCAGGCTCCTGGCGTTGCATCAGGGCTCTGGACAGAGGTGGGAGGGAGCCTTTATCACTCCTGAGGCTCTGGCCTGTTGGCCAAGGGCCAGCTGACCTACTTGGTGGTGTTCAGGAGAAGCTCGGCTCACCCGATGGCAGCTCTGGGGCTGTTGAGCTGGAGAAAAGGAGAGTGAGAGGGGATCTGATCAATGCTGATCATTGAGAATGGGGCCAGACTCTTGTCAGTGGTGCCCAGGGACAGGACAAGGGGCAACGGGCACCAACTGGAACCCAGGAGGTTCCATCTGAGCAGGAGGAGAAACTTCTTTGGTTTTGGTGTCCCTCTGCCTTGAGGTGCAGCTGATGTCTGTCTGTCTGGCCTGCCCGTTCCTCCCGCTGTTACAGCTGGCACCGAGCTCCGGAGCCCTTGCCAAGGGCACCGGGGTGTGCCTGGGCTCCAGCTCCTCCTGCCTCCTCCCAGCCCAGTTGGGAGAGATCTACTGGGAGAGCAGATGTACTTCACAAGTAGATCTACTGGGGCTCCTGGAGCCTGGGCTGCTGGGGTGCTGGTTTCAGCTCCCTGGCTTCTTGCTAAGACTTGTACCAGAGCCACGGAGCAGGTTGGGCTTGTGCATTGGATCTCCTCCCGTGGTGCCTCAGCCCAGCCAGGGCTGGGGGGAGGAGGTGGGACACCATCCCCACATCCGACTGCTGGGGTGGGATGGGGCAGGGGCTGTGTCCAGGAGCAGAGGGATGCCCTGGGTGTGCAGCCCACTGAGGCACACACGTCAGTTTTCTCCGTGCCCAGGTGACGTGAGGGAGTTGCAGCAAAGCTCACTTTGCAGGAACACCATTCCCACCTTATCTTCCATCAGGAACACCTTACATTGCCTACATCAAAGTGGATGATCTGCTGCTTCCCTCCTTGTTGCCCTAATCCTCTACTTCATGCTAGGGAAAAAAAAAAGTCTGAGTATTGCTCCATAATAATGAAATATGAATGTTAATGATGAGCACCTCGCCTGCCTTCCCTCCGTGCCCTGCCTCCCAGCCCCACGGAGCTTCTCCTCCCTCCATCCTCTCCTCCCACGCTCCTGGGCACGGCGTTGAGAAGTTGTCCTGCAGGATGCTTCCCTCCCTTCCATTTAAGGACAGGAATTCCTCGGGGAGCTGGGGCGTGGAAGGGATCCCTCCCTACACCCCATTGTCAGGACTTCTCCCCATGCCCAATTCTTGCCTGGCCCTGCAGGAAGCTCCTTGCCTGGCCGTGGGGCAAAGCTGTGGTGTCTCCAGCCCTGCTGCTCCACAGCTCTTCATGGGAAGGCTCCGTTCCTTCTTGGGTGACAGGATTGGGTCTGGGAAGGTGCTCGCTTCATGGCTGAGGAGCAGGAGTGAACTGAGCTCCTGTTGCGGTTGGTGGGAGCCTGTGCTGGCTCCTTGCACACAAGGTGATGGTGAAGGAAAAGGAGAGCTTCATTTTGGTGTCAAAAAGCATCTTGCAGAGGGAAAGCATGAAATAAATGGTGTGGAAGTAGAGCTTGGCATGGGCAGGGTTGGGCTGAGGTGGTCTCTACTGCCTGCACTTGAGCTGCTCACCATGAGCCAGCAATGGGCCCTCGTGGCCAGGAAGGCCAATGATATCTTGGGGTGCATTCAGGAGAGTGTGGTTCATTCAGCAGGTCGAGGGAGGTTCTTCTCTGCTCTGCCCTGGTGAGGCCTCACTTGGACTCATGTGTCCAGTTCTGGGGTCCTCAAAGAGGTTGTGGAATCTCCTTCTCTGGAGAGATTCCAAAGGTGCCTGGACACGATCCTGGGCCCCCTGCTCTGGGTGAGCTGCTGGAGCAGGGAAGTTGGACCAGATGATCTCCAGAGGTCCCTTCCAACCCCACCATGCTGTCATCCTGTGATTTTTTTTTTTCTGTGTCTAACCTCTCTCCCTCCTCTCTTCCAGGTTCATGAGCGGGAAGGGTCTGGTCATCTACCCGGAGATTGGGGATAAACTGGACATCATCTGCCCCAAGGCGGAGCCGTCCAAGCCTTACGAGTACTACAAGCTGTACCTGGTGAAGAAGGACCAGGCCGATGCCTGCAGCACCGTCATGGACCCCAACGTGCTGGTCACCTGCAACCGGCCCGAGCAGGAGATCCGCTTCACCATCAAGTTTCAGGAGTTCAGCCCCAACTACATGGGCCTGGAGTTCAAGCGGCAGCAGGATTACTTCATCACATGTGAGTCGCCCTCCTCTTCCTCGCCGCCGGCCCCTGGCTCCTGGGGGGGCCGCGGGGGGCCTGGAGAGCGTCGCCAGGCGCTTGTTCACCACTTGGCCCCTGCAAAGAGCTGACACGTATGGAAAATATTTCCCCCTGGATGGGAGAAGGGGAAGGAATGTGTCACTGGCCCAGCGGGTCACCGGCGGGCGTCTGGCTGCTGTGCTGTGTCCCCTGCCCGCGGCCGGAGCAGAGCACGTCCCCCAGCCCAGGGACAGCCTGTCTGGAGCACCGACACGCCTGGAGATTATTGGTTTTTTGCTGGAGATGTTTTGGGGCTTTTCTTGTAGGGCTTTGCCGTGGGGCAGCCGGGATCAGGAGGAGCGGTGGCCAAGGAGATGGTTGTTCTCCTCCCTGGGTGTTGCTTCCGAGGGCAGCCCCAGCAGTGGGAGCTGATGTCCAGTGCTTGCCGTGGTCTAAATGGCTGTGAAATTCTGCATACTGGCTTGTTCCTCTTGTTTTGTGGTATAACGTGGATTCGTGGAGGGGAGAGGGAAGGAGGGATGAGTTTTCTTCAAGCCTGTGGTGTGTGTGTGTGGAGGGGACAATTCTCTGGGGATGTATCTGCCTGTGCCAGCTCTGGTGTGGATGGTGGGAGCACTCCAGGGAGCTTGGCAGTCCCTTGGCAGCTGGTCTGACAGTGCTGGGCTCTTCTGAACCTCACCATATCTGCCCAGATTGGCAGCTGGCAAAGGGCATGGTGGCCACATGGCTTGTATCTTCCTTTGCCATCATGTACCACAGGCTCAGGAGGTTGGTGTGGGAGCTGCTCCTAGTCCATAAAACCCGAATTCTTTGCCCTTGGAGGTGCTGTGGTGATGCCACCAGCCTGGATTCCCCCGGGAGCCCTCCCTGGGTTGGGTCTGGCTGTAGATTTGCTGCAGAATAATTGAAATAAAGGCGGTGCATGGAAAGCACCAGGATGGGCTCCAGCAGGTGGTGGTGAAGGGGCGCACAGGGGTGCTGGTCACCCCTGCCTGGTGCTGTGTGGCCATAGGAGGGGTGCCATGGGTTGGACCTGGCACCACAACCTGCCTGGCACGGCCGTGGAGCCAGCAGAGCCCCGGCTGAGTCACCGCTTGGCACGGGCAGGAGCTGCCGCCGCTCGGGCACCCTCACCAGCCAGATCTGGGGCCATCTGCCTGTTGTCACTCGGGAGGGTCACCAGCTTTGCAGGCGACCCTGGCAGCCAGCCCAGGTGCTCTGGGGATGGGCTGGCGATGCCAATAGCCCTGGCACAGCTCCCCAGCAGGCTCCCATCTCCTTTACCACCAGTAACCACGGCTGGCACCAGCTGTGGTGGCTCTAGGACCCCGAAAGGTCAACCCTTCTGCTGTCCTTCAGCCAATGCAAGGCTGGATTCAACAGCAAGTGGGCAAAGAGCAGGGAGAGGGGCTAAGAGCACAACCAGGAATCTGCCTTTTGTACGTCGGGCAAACATCTTGAAGCACTTGGTCAGCAGCTCCACTGTGCCTGGGGGTCAAGTTCAAGCAGCAGCATGGTCCTCAAGTTAATGGGGGCTGGAAGTGGGGTCCCTTCTCACTCCTCAGGCTGCAGATAGCCCCCAAAGACAAATATGTTCCCCAGAATGAGCTCAGGAGCCTTGCAAAGTGCTGAGGAGAAGAAACAGGCTTCTAAACTCATTGCATTTTTGCCCAATCTTTTTTTTTTATCTAATTCTGCTACGATATCTAGAAATATTTTCTATATTTGTAATGCAACCCCACCTTCATCCCAAGGTGGGGAAGGGGGAATCTCCCCAGAAACAGCCATAAATTCCTTCTTATCCTTGATTTCCCAGTCTCTCATTGCAGCATCTCAGAGCTGGACGAGGGCTGTGGTGAGCAGGGTGCTGGGGGCATCCCCTTGGTGCCCCCCTCGGTGCCCTCTGCCCCTTGATCAGCCCGTTTCTGACTCTAATTTCTCGACTCCCCCGTGCTTTGAAGCCAGCCCCTGGTTGCAGGGAGCCAGTGGCTGCTGCCAGCTGAACTTTGGCCCCTGGGTGGGCTGAGGATGCTCCTGTGATCTGCCCCTACCCTCTGCCCAGCAGCCCCAGGAGCTCTTTCTGCCAAGAAAGAAAATAGCCAAAAAAACAAAGTCAAAAGTCTCCTGAGCAGACCACCCACGTGTTGTCTTTTTTTGTCTTTTTTTTTTTTCCTCTTTTTTTTTCCTCCCCTCTCCCCAAGCTTTGCCTTGACACACAAAAGGGTTTGGTGGGTTTTTTTTCTTCCTTTTCATTTGCAGCCCTAAGCCGGGGAAGATGCTGGAGCAGAGGGGAGCAGGGAGTGTGCCCATTGCCCCCCGGCAGCTGGAAAACCCCCCTCCGGAGCCGGGGGGGCTGCCCGGGGTCCCTCCCCATTCAGGGCTGCTCCTCTCCATGCTTTGGACATGCCAAGCCTTGTTTAGGGACACTTTTATCACGGAGGGACATGGCCCCAGCCCTCAGCTTAGCAGTGAAAAAGGCTTTTGAAAGCCAACGTCCCCACAGCCCCCACCTTTCCTTAAAAGCATCTTTTCTCCTGGGGCTGGCCAGGGGAAGGTGAAGCTTCTTCCTGAGCCTTTTCATAACGAAGGAGATGCTCCTGCTCGCAGGTCCAGGCTGGAGGGAGAGGCTTGATGGAGGATACAGGGCCCTGGGAAGCTGGGAATTGGGGAATTGGGTGTTTTCTTGCATGGCAGATGTTGGGTTGAGGGCAGCTCATGGTTTCTTCTGCCTGCTCCGGGGGTCTCCTGTCCCCAGAATCCTGTCCCCTCCCTGCAAAGCCATCACACACCACGGGCAGATGGAGGGAAGCACGTGGTGGTGGCTCTCCTGGGTGGTTCCTCCTCCTGTGCTGCGTGGGAGGTAGGAAGGTGAGGTCCAGCAGGAAGGAATTCATACTTCTTGCCCCAAGAGAAGGTCCTTTTGGGGGTTCCTTGGCCATGCAAAAAGCCGTGGGCAGGCAGGAAAGGTTGAGAGGGTCTCTGGGGGGGCTTGTCCTTGCAGCCCTGTGTGTGGGTGTGAGTCCTGCTGCCATTCCCTGGGCCAGCAGTGAGGTTTGGGTTGTTCACACTATCCTCATCAAGGCAGAAGGTGCTTCTGGCTCATTAGCAGGCATGTGGTTACTCCTCCCTTCAGCCCTGACGGGCTGGTAGAGAAGCTGGTTGCTTGTGAATGGCTGAAATGAGAGGGAAGAATGTGTCCGAGTGCTTAAAGATAATCCAGCCAGTTGCTTTTTGGGCCAGCAGGAGGAAAGGGCTATAGAAAGGTGAAAAATGAAGATTATTTTGTGAAGGTGCTGTCCTGGAGGTGGGGTGAGGGTCCTGCTTTGTGCCTGCCCCAGACTTGAGGGCCTGACCCCACCAACATTTCTCCTCAGCTTTGTTTTTTACCAATTCCAGCTGATTTTCTGTTTCCTTGTCCCCCTCAAGTGGCCTTTCCCCCATCCCTGGTGTCTTCACTCCCGGGATGCTCGTGGGCAGCCCCGTCCCCACCATGGCTCATCCAGCCGTGCCGGTTCTGCTCTCTCCACCTCCCCTCCCAGTTCACTCCAGCTCTTAATTGTGTTTGCTGCTGCTCTTTGAACTTGCTCCAGTTTTGCTATCTCTGGTAATGAGGTGCCTAGATAGAGAGGCATTAATCCTGATGTCTTGGCAGTGGGGTGGTGTGAGGAGGAGCTCCTGGAGCAGCTCCCCACCATGCAGGAGCTCTGGGTGGGGCCCAGCCTGCTGCTGGTGCCACCAGGCTTGGGCAGGGAGCCCTAGGTGATGGACATGATGGTGGTGGTGGCTCTATGTTTGGGGTGAGGAAGATGCAGACCCCCAAGTGAAGCCTCACTCAGCCTTTCAGTGCTCTCTGGGCAGATGGGATGGGCAGCACCTTGACCCACCAGCACAATGGGGATTTTCCAGGTGGAACCTCTTGCTCCATCCCTCTGCCAAGCCCCTGGGCATGGCCACAGTGTCCTACCTCTCTTGTGAGCCCGTTTGAGGCAAGAAGACCTTGTTGGGTGAATATACTAAAGCCAAAGCAAGGCCCCAGTAGGTGTTTGCCCCATAAATCTCATGTGTTTGCTGTTTATTGTTAGTCTTCAAGCCTCCCAATCCATCTTTGATGTAATAATGTTTGTAATCCAATCTAACACCTTTTGGCAGCAGGATTCAGCGAGGCCCAGATATATTATTACCCTGAGTTGGGTCTTTAAACCCCTTGTCTTGCATTTCTGTTTTTAGATGCAATTAGACTTAACCTGGCAGGAATTATTTGTTGTAAACCATCACTGCCTCTGCAACGTGGGCTCTGTCCCTGGGCCTCCCTACCTCAGCATTTCTCCTCAGCACGGAGAAGGGGGTCACCTGTATAGTACCAGCTGCCAGAACCCTTCCCAATCATTTTTTGGGGTGTGTTGCCACACTTGCATTTCTGGCTGTGCTCTGAAATAGCCACCATTGGTTTGGGAAGCCCTGAGCCCGTGTTGGGGTATGTGAGAGCACCTGAGGAGCCACTCGAGTCCTTTCTGCAGCCCTCGGTGTTGAATCGTTTCCTCCCTGGTTCCTCCTGCCCGTCTCAGATGGGTGCTGTGCCAGGGGGGGCCTGGGTGCAGCCCCCCCTGGGGCACTTTGTCACCCTGCCAGCTCTTTGCTGATTGCATTTGAATGTGGCCACTTTCATGTGCTCCTCATCTTCCGTCCCACAACTTGTTTGGTGGAGAGGAGTTGAAAGCAGCAGCACCGTTTGATGCCGTGATGAGAGCTGTGAGCTGCTGCTGATAAAAAACCCCAATTAACCAGCTTCCTCATTCCTCACCCAAATGGGCTGGAGCTCTGCGGGTGCGTCCTCGGCCCACCAGCTTGCGACATACCCGTGGTGCTGGGGAAAGCCTGAGCAAAACCATCCTGGTGGCATCACCAGCTGGTTTGGGGGATTGGTTTTCCTTCTCCATCCCCGTCCCGCCGGGAGCTGGTGGCAGAGGGTGGGTGAGACCTTGTGGGAGATGCTGTGTGGGAGCAATGGCCTCGTACCGGAGACAAACGGGTCTCTAACGGTGTCCCACTCCCAACTTCAAAGCCTGGGTGCTGGACATGTCAAACCCAAATAATGGCCCTTAGACAACACGCGGTTCCTTGTCTTGGAGGCTTGTCTGAAGACCGTGACCACAGTAAATGCGATTTTGTTGAGCCCTGTCCCTTAAGCCTCTGCCTCTTTTCTCTTCTCCTCCTCCCTCCTGACCTTTTCGGCTCAGCGCTGTCCCCGGACAGCCCCTGGCAGCTGATCTCATAGCTCGAGCCTTTCACGGCCCTAATAGGGATGAAAAGCCCTATCAGAAAGGGCCAGTGTCCTGCACCCAGCCAGGAGGTAAATACCCAGTGCTTTGATCTGCTCCTGGGCCGGGGAGAGGGGGGCCCTGCCTGCAACAAAGCCCCCGGCCAGGGGTGCTGGTGCCCACTTAACTCTCTGGCTGCTGGGCAGCCTGGCCCCTGCCAAGGGCTCTCAGGAACTGGGCACCAGGTTGTCTCTGCCCGAGGAGTCGAGCTGCCTGTGTCCCAGGATGCTCCTCCTCAGGAGAAATGGTTTCCAAGAGTGTCTCTTGATTGCAGACATGACCCACTGGCAGAAAATACACCGTGTTTAGTTGCTGGGTGCTCAGAGGTGATGCTGGTGCAGCCAGGAGGTGACACCCAACTGGCACCCTGCATCCCCTCCCTGGTCCTGCTCTGATGCTGCTGGGGCTGTGCCCCTCTGCCTGCTCCCCCCAAGAGGTTCAGGACTGTGCTGAAGGCATTTTGTGGTACGTGGCTCTGCCCCCTCCTCCTCCTCAGCTTCCAGTTTTCCTCCCCCTGGCACGTCTGGGACCTCAAGGAACGTTCTGGAGCTGTGTGGACCTTGATGGATTCTGCTCTTCAGTGATGGTCACCTCCGAGGGCTTCCTCTGTCATGCTGGAGAGATTACAACTTAGCTTCTTTTGGACTAAACTTCCAGAAAGAGACTTGAAAGGCAGAAGATGCCTTCAGCTTGATGAAGACTTGAGAAATCTCGTCGTACAGGGAGGGGTGTGCAGGAGATAAGTGCAGCCAACGACTGTCCTTGGCCTGGTTGGTTAAATAACCACTTCTTCATCAAGACCTTCTCCATGGGCTTTTCTCCTGGGATCCTCTGCTGCTCCTGTACCTACAGTGCTTGCTTGCTGGGGAGAAGCTTGGAGGCACCACAGCAGCTCCGACCTGGCGTGAGAGGAGAGCTGGGACCCTGGGGGATCTCCTGGGATGCTGGGGGCTCTGAGGAGCTCTGCCACGCTCGGACCAGGAGAGGTGCAGAGCACCAGCAGGTTTGGCATTCATGGATTGCAAAACGCAGCCCTTTTCCCCCTCTGCTTCCCACTGCCCAGGTTGTGTGCGGCACCTTTAAGAGCCTCCCTTGCTGGGGAGAGTTGGTTTTAGTTGCTATTTGAAGTTTCTTTGCCCCAGGAGTGATGGTTTTGCTGCTGCTGCTGTGTAATGACAGTGTTCTTTGATCCCTCCTGGCAGCGTGGAGAGGCTGGTGAGGCAGCTAATGGAGAGCTGGCCGAGGGCTGGTGGGAGCAGTGGGGCTGGGGGGTGGCTGCTTGTCCCTCTGTAGTGGGGGTCAGCCTGAATTTGGGGGCAGAGAGGCCCTTTCATCAGCAAGGGGGCAAGTTCTTGTCTGGGTTTATTCAGCTTGTATTGGAAATGTTCAGATCTGTGGTGCAGGGTGTTGCTGGACACCATTAGGTCCATGTGCTGGTGTCATAGTCATTGGGACTCCAGTCCCAGCCATGGAGTTATTTGCAGCTCTGCACCAATGCAAACTTCCCTGCTGCTGGCAGGCTCCTAATGCTCATGCAAAGCTTGCCTTTAATCGTGGTGGGGTTTCCCCTTGGCTGTCCCACAGCACACCCAGAGCTCCTGTTCCTCCCCGTGCTCTCCCAGACAGAAGATTTGCACAGAGCATCAGGTGGAGAATTGCATGGTGCTTTCTTCCTGACCTCCAACCAGCTGCTTGGGGCCACCACAGAGCCTGTAAATCACCTTTCTCCTCCACTGAGAAGAGGAGGAGATGGACAGACCTGAAGACAGAGGTTTTATTTGGTGCCCTGGTCCCCCAGGGTGGGACAGGGAGGTTGGGAGCTTGCAGAGCTTTTCTGCACGGACATCTCAGCAGCGTTGGTGCAAAAGGGCTTGTGAGCAACTGAGCTGGCAGTGATCTTGTGACCAAGAAGGGCTTCCCAGCCTTGATGAGGTTACCTGCCATGTAGCTGTGGCTCTTAATTAGATGCTAATTAAGGTTGGTTGTAATTTTTCCATCAGAAAGCTGTTTTAATGGGAAATTAGCTTTTGACTTAAGAGTTACTTGTGTGAGAGCATCTTTTTCCATGTGTTGCTTTGGTGCTTGCCTGTTGTGCTTTCCTGGGGTGAAGGGAGAACCTCAGACAGTCCCAAACGGGCTCTTAGCAGTGCTCTGGGCCTTGGTTTGGTGGGTTTGACCTGCTGGGACCCCTGTTCATCCCCTCTGGGGGCAGAGGGGAGTTCATGAGCTCCATGTCCCTTCCGTGGTGATTCCCTGACCCCAAGAGCTGCTGTTGCTGCAGGTAGAGGAGACCTGGACCCTATTGCTGGGGCATGAGGGTTCCTCATTCCATGCTTTGAAACTCTGGTAGTCCTGGGTTGGGTGTTTTTTAGAAAACTTCCATATTTCTCTGAGAAGTTTGTTTTTGTGGGACTCTGAGACAGAAAACCCTGAGGAGCAAAGAGGAGGGTGCAGATAATGAACAGGTTTGGGTCTTTGGATGTGTTGGAAGCTGGCAGAGCAGAGAGGGAAGGTCGTGGTGAGCTGAGGAGCTCCAAGGATCTCTGCATGTTTCCTACCCTGTCACCATGCATGGAGCAGCCTGGAGCTGAGCTTTCTCCTGCTAGAAAGGGGTTTTTTTTATGGCAACAAGGAGTAGGTGATGGTGGCAGCTGTCAGGCAGGCAGGTAGAATGGTGGACATCTCCTGCTGCCCCCCAGGGATGGTGGGGAGAAGGGACCAGTGGCTGACCCAGGGTTTTGAGTGCCCAGTGTAGGTGTGGGGGACAGAGAAATCCCAGTTGGTGCCGTGACATCAATCCTGGCCAGGGAGGGGACAGCAGAGCTGGGGCTGGGGGTGCTGGGGGAGCAGGCTGTGCTCAGCTCTTCTCCTCCCCTAGCAGCCTGGGAAGGCTGGAGGAGCTCTGGAGCTGCTGGGAGGGTGTGAAACTCTAGCCTTGCCTGATGGGGCTGGGCTGGCTCACAGAGGCATTTCTGGGGCTGCAGGGCCCCTTCCCGCTGCAGCTGCCTCCGGGCTGGCTGGCTGAGGGCTGCTGGCAGGGGGACAGGAGGGGCTGCTCCCCCCTGCACAGCCCTGGGCCTGGCAGCTCCTGGTGATGGTGTGGGGGGAGCTCAGCCTCCCTTCAGCTGAGGAAATAATAATAATAATATTAATAATAGTGGTGATACCATGAGCATGCCCCTGCTGCCTCCCAACTCGGTGGGAGAGGAGGAAGAGGAGGAGAAGGGGCTGCAGCTGAGCCCTGCTCTCCGGGCAGCCCCAGGGTGCTGGTGGGTGCCTCTCCTTGGTGACCTGGACGTGGCTCTGGGGCACCCCTGAGGTGTCAGCCCTGGGTTCCCCCCAGGATGCCAGTTCTGGGTCCCCTGGGGTGCCAGCACTGGCTGGAGCAAGGAGCCCAGTGCCCATGATGGTGCTGGGCACCAGTGCAGCACCTCTGCTGATGCACCAACACCTGCAGCTTGGTTAAATGGCTTTTACGGAGGAGAAGGAGGTGGCATGAGCTGGATTTTTAATTTTAAATAGAGTCTGGTTGTGGATTTGTGCAAGGAGCTGCTGGCACGATGTCTGAGGCACCAGAGATGGGAGAGGAATGTTTTTGGGGGCATCTGTGGGGGTCTTCACCTGTGCCAAGGGGGTTTCAGCCCAGTATGGGTGTCAGGGGGGGAGCTCTGGGTCTGCTCTGCCCCTCAGCAGGGTCAGTCGGTGCCTTCCCCCTGCTCCGATGGGATTGGGGTGTCCCAGTCCCTGGCAGTGGGGTGCTGGTGGGATGGAAACACCAGTCTTGGAGAGGTCCAGGGGTGAAGGGGGGAGCAGGGGCTGTGTCCAGGCAGCGCCGTGCTGGGGCTGGAGCAGGGCTGCAGTGCACAGATGGAAGAGTCATTAAGGATAATAAAAGGAAAGAGACTTGGATTCGCTACAGTCTCAGCACATTAATTGTGCTTTGGGGCCCGAATCATAACGGAGCCCTGCTAGAGGGAATCCAGGAGAGAAACCCAGCGTCTTGCTCTGTCCAAGGCTGACCATTTAAGAGACCCTTGCCTTCATCTGCTGCCAGGTATTACTTCCAGAGGCTCCTGGCTGCCAAAACCTGAGTTCTTGCTGGAAATGCTTTGTGGGGAGGAGGAAAAGCTGTGGTGACAGTGAGTGCTGGTGATGGAGAGGCAGAGGGAGGTGCACGGGGACAGCACCTGGCTCTGCTTGCCCACCATGGGGGTCCTTGGGGTCTCGGAGGCTCTGTCCCAGTTGGCTGATGGGTGTTACTGGGCCGGGACTTGGTGTTTCACTGGTCTCATGCCCAAGGACTGGGGTGAGTGGTGCCAGCAAACGGAGGTCCAGCCCGTGCTGCCATGCAGGCTGAGCATCTCTTCCAAATTGACAAGCAATTACATGGTTAATGGTATCAATGGTAAATCCTCATCACTCAGCAGCCCCGGGCTTAATGCTTCATTAAGGCAAAGGCATCTCACAGCTTTCCGGGCTGGGAGCTGCCTTTTCTTCAAACCCAAGCAGGACTCGTCTGTCCAGAGGCTGCTTGTGCTCTCCCAGTCCCTCTGAAATGGAAGGGGGGCAAGAAAACACTCCTGGACTGTGTCCTGGACCCAGCCGTGCTGCTGTGATGGGGCTGCACGTGGCAGACGTGCCCTCGTTTGAGACCTGCCATTTTCTGTTGCCCTGAGCATCCCCAGCCTGCCTTCCTTCATCCTTCTGGAGCTCGGCCTCATCCTCCCGCCCTGCAGCCACCTCTCCCAGGGCTCTGCCTCTCCCTGCAGCTCACCCTCGTGCCTGTGGATTTAACCTTTGTCTCCCCTGCCTTGGTTGACACTGGATTTCATCTGCTGTTGAGGATCAGTGATGCCTCTGCTGCTCTCCCAGCGAGTATCGTGCTTGCTTCTTACTGCTCACCAGGTCTCTGCTGGAGCATCTTCCACTGTGGAAACAGAGCAGGAGTCTCAGCTCTCCGTCCTGGAGCTTTGCAGTGAAGCACCATGGAGGAACCTGCAGCACCACAGCCCCCCACCCATGGATCAGTGAGGACCCCCAACCACAGCCCCTCACCCTCCTCTGGACCTGCTGACCAGCAACGTGTCCGTCTGTCCTACAGAACCCCCCCCAGAAGTTGTGCTCTTCTTTCAGCTGTCTGGATGGGATTTTGGGAGCCTGGCAGAGAGGAGCATCTGGCTTTGCTTTGGCCTGTTCTGGATCTAAGGAGTGTGGCAGCGTGTCCTTGGTTCAGGAGGCTCTACTGGAGACCATCACCATGGATTTCTCAAGCGTTTTACCCTTTTAGCTGCCCCTTTTTATGTTCCCTCAAGTAGCTGCTTCATTTCTTTCTTTTTTTTCCACGCGGCTCCCTTTCAAAGCTGCTTTCTCCCCTCATCAGGATGATGATCAGAACAAGAAGAGGCTCCTTGAACAAAGCCCCACGTGTGGAAGGTTGCTCAGCCATGTCCCCTCATCCTTTCCTGGTGACTCCAGCTGCTGTTCCTCGCTCCTCTTTGGACCTTTCCAATTTTTGCCCTACCCAAACGTGACATCTCCACCGTTATTTTGGAGGAGCTGCTGTCCCCTGTTACTGCTGCGTGCTCCAGCATTGCAGGATCTCCTGGCTCCCCACGCTCGAGCCATGCTCTGCTGATGTTTTTTGATGTAATTAGGTTATTAGCTTATAAATAAGACCCTCTGAGGCCTCACAGAGGCCGGGTTTTACAGCCTGCTCTGCTTTTCCTGCAGTGTAAATGGGTGAAGTCTCTTGGAGATGGAGCAACCCAAGGCATGGTGCTGGGAAGCTGCGAGGAGATGATTTCCAGAGGTCCCTTCCAACCCTTTACTATTCCATGATTCATGGAGCTGCTCCAGACCCACGAGCTGGGACGTATCAACTTATTTCATCCCAAAACCAGTGCCTCTGGCCTGGGAAGAACTGGGCTGCTGAGCCTTCTGCTGGAGTCAGCTCCCTGGGATGTTTTTATGGGAAGTCTGAGCTCGGGCTGCTCTGATTCACGTTGGGAAGAGCCCGTGCAGGCTGCGGGGGGGTCGTTTCTCCGCTTTCCCAGGCGCTTGGATCAGGATTTGTGCTGACGGGGCTGCTGTCAGAGGGCCCATCCCAGATGCTGCACGGAGCTGCTGGCAGGAGAGACCCGCTGCGGGAGAGGCGATAACTCAGCGAACGGCCCCGGGACTCTCTGAGCTGTAAAACATTTGCTGGTGTTTCACACGAGAGCCTGGGCTGCACGGAGGCGTTGGGACCGAGCTGAGGGATGCTGAGCCTGCATCCCGGGGGGATCCAGCAGAGCCCAGCATCACGGCCTCATCCAGCACCCAAGGGTCCCGCTGGGGGAAAGGGGGTGTGGAAGAAAATTAAATACTCACTCCATAACCCAACCTCTCCCCACCGACACCTCCGGGGCTGGTGGATTCCTTCCCACCCTCCCCAAACCCCAGTGTTTTTGGGGTGGAGGCAGGAATTGGGCTGCTCAAGCAACCTGACACCCCGGGGCTGAGCTTTGGCAGGGAGGCTCGAGGTAGGTGTTGCCTGAGCTGTGCTGGCCAAATCCTGCTCTTTCTTCTCTGCCCGGCCTCTGGAAAATGATCCTGTGGCTCTGTGGTTCTCCTCTGCAGCACCATGCTTGGACCCCGTGCTCTTCACAGGTTTTATGGCTTCCCTGCAGGAATAAATCCCCGTGTCTGGATTTATGGGATGAGCTGTGCTTGCTGGGATGGATGGAGGTGCCATCCCCTGGGCCACCAGCCTGTCACCACCTTGGCACAGCATCACCGGCCACTCGCTGCTGCCGTGACCCTTTGGTGCTCAGAAGCCAGGTTCTACAACTATTTTTAGCAGAATCTGCCATTTGGGTGCCTCATCCTGTCTTCCCCTCATGTCCCCCCCTGCCCTGAGCTGTCCCCACCCCAGCGGTGGGTCCGTGGGTGGGGGGGTTTCCCTGCGTGGTGACAGCAGGAGCTCGAGCAGCTCCCACGGGATCCAAAGGCTTAAAAATCGGTGCCGGCGAAAAAAGTTAATGTGAATTTAACTGACTTCTGCCCTGCAATTAAAGCCACTCAACCCCACTGGGGCTCTGAGTTTACATTCTTTACTGAGGCACAGTGTGTAATTATAGATGTATAATTTAAACTGTGCATATGCATGTGCTCCTATTATACACCGAGGAGCAAAGGAAATTATCCAGGAATTAAAGGGGGAGGAGGGTGCAGCAGTGGAGAATGGCTCCTTGTGTGGATGAGGCGGTGAGGGGAGGCTTGGAAGGGGTCACATCCCCACCACTGCAGCTCAGGAAGGTGGAGAAATGAGAGCTCGGGGTGTTGAACACTTGTGGTGGGCCCCAGGCTGGGGCATGAGGAGGTGACTGCGGCTGGGGGACAGGAGCAAGCCCCTGTTTCAGGTCCCTCGTGGTGCCTGGAGACAGGGGGGACCTACCTGGTGATACCCAAGGAGAGCTGGGACCTGCCCAGTGATGCCCAGGGACAGTAGGGACCTGCCCAGTGATGCCCAAGGAGAGGTGGGACCTCCCCATAGGTCCCTTTCCAGCTTCCAGGAGTTTTGTGCCTAACATCCCTTCTCTTTTCTTGCAGCCACTTCCAATGGGACACTGGATGGCCTGGAGAACCGGGAAGGAGGGGTCTGCCAGACACGCTCCATGAAGATTGTCATGAAAGTGGGGCAGGGTGAGTCCTCCTCTGCCCTGGGGTCTCCAAACGCCTTTGCCACCAAAACCTTGGCCCCTGTCTTGCCATAGTTGGGGGGTTCTGGGGAAACTGAGGCCAGGCTGGTTGTTCCCCGGAGCCTGGGAGGCCTCCTGGGTTAGTTTAGCTCAGCAGAATTTCATTTTTAGGATCTCTTTTCTTTTCCCTCTCTTTTTTTCTCTTGCCAACTCTCGCACATGTTTGGTGCATTGGGATTAAAATGGAGCAATTGTTCCACGTTGCCACGTGCTCGGTGTCCCGGGGGGAAGCCAGCTCAGCATGGGACCCATCACTGGGGGGGTGGCTTGGCACAGGCAGTGTCCCCGGGGCTCACAGGGCACTCGGGGTGGGGTTGGAACTGGGTAGATGTTCCTTCTTGGGCTCAGCGGGGTCCTGGCAGCTCTCAGATGAGGTGCCACCACGTTCTGGGCACCGAGGGCATCACTGGTGGCAGTGCCCCCAGCCCCAGCGATGCCCCCAGCTCCTGGTGGCTGCTTCTCATGGTTGTGTTTTCACTTTGGGGCCAATATTTATAATAAACAGAAGAAGTGTTGCTGCAGCCTTGGCAGGCTCCCTTCCCAGCCCCTTCCTCCTGCGAGCAGCTCATCCCAGCCCACGCAGGGAAGCTCAGAAAACATCAAGAAGGGGGGGGATTAGCGTGGGGAGGCTGCTTCCCACAGCCCTGAGGCAGCCCAGCCTTGTTCTGCTGCTCTCAGCAGCTCCATCGAGGGTGGCTGGACAGAATTTGGGGGGCAGTTGTTCTGCTGTGCAGGTTGACCGGAGGTTTCTCACCCATCCCCTCCCCAGATCCCAACGCGGTGGTCCCGGAGCAGCTGACGACGAGTCGGCCGAGCAAGGAGTCAGACAACACGGTGAAACTGGTCACGCAGAGCCCCCGCAGCAAGGTCCCCGCCCCCGAGGAGCCCGGCAAGCCCGGTGGGTTCCCTGGGACAGGGTTGGGGGGGGGCTTGGGGCAGAGCAGCTCCGGGCCAGGGTGGTTGCATGGATCCCAGGAATGCTGGGTGCTCCAGATGGGTTTCCCAGAATGTTAGGGATTGGAAGGGACCTTGAAAGATCATCTAGTCCAACCCCCCTGCTAGAGCAGGATCACCTAGACCAAGTGGCACAGGAACATGTCCAGGTGGGCTTTAAAAGTCTCCAGAGAAGGAGACTTGTGCCCATCTCTGCTGTCCTGGCTGCTCACAGCATCTCCGTGCCCCAACCCTGAGCGTTCTGGGGCGCAGAGCAGACATGGTGTGGAGCGGCTCGGGTTTGTTTTCCCAGCTCTGGTATGTCCTGGCAGGAGTTTTGCAGGGAAGTGCTGTTTCAGCACTCTCCTCCTCTTCCTCCTCCTCCTCACTGCCCATCTGTTCCTCACAGTACATCTGAGAGGGCTTGGAGGAGGTGAGGTCCTCGGGTGTTTGAGCTGAGCCAGTGTGAAAGCCCTTTGAAGGTGGTTTCCTGAGTTCCTGACCCTGCTGAGAGAAAAGTGAAATCAGATGAAGGAGGGAAGAGTTGCTCCTTTCTTCTCGCCCGGTGCGGCTGGCCAAGTGCTCTCCCCTCGGGGGGCCGGGGCTGCCCCAGCCCGGGGGTCAGGAGGAGGTGGGGGGTCAGTAATTGGATATCTCGGGGTCCAGGTAGCAGAGTTCCTTGCACCAGAGCATCCAGGTCTGTTGTGGAGAGAGGAGGTTCCTGAGGTCTGGACTGGATGTTACCCAGACACAATCAGAGCTGGGAAGGGGGAGCAGTGATGTAGGGTGGGGGATAGGGTGCGTGTTCCCTCCTCTGTGATGCACAGGGCTCCTGCCTGCCCTCTCAGCACCTGAGGGATGGGCTGAGAGGGGTGTGTGGGTCTAACTGGGGTGGGAAATGCTGCCAACCATCCTCTTAGAGGTGAGGGGGCTGCTCCTCTCCTTGGCAGCACAAGGGGAGGGGTCTAGAGCAGGAGTGTGGTGAGGAGCAGCTGAGGGAGCTGGGGGTGTTGAGCCTGGAGAAAAGGAGGCTCAGGGGAGACCTTCTGGCTCTGCACAACTCCCTGCAAGGAGGTTGGAGCCAGGTGGGGTCGAGCTCTTCTCCCAGGGAACAAGAGATAGGACGAGAGGAAAAGGCCTCAAGTTGTGCCAGGGGAGGTTGAGGTTGGACATGAGGAAAAATGTCTTCTCCAAGAGGGAGCAGCAGCGATGGGATCTGGGGACAGAAAGGATTGTGAAGGGCTGTCCCAGGCT
This sequence comes from Brachypteracias leptosomus, assembly GCA_013401335.1. NCBI lineage: Eukaryota > Metazoa > Chordata > Aves > Coraciiformes > Brachypteraciidae > Brachypteracias > Brachypteracias leptosomus. The sequence continues at coordinate 590,291 of VYZX01004042.1, read as the reverse complement.
GCCCAGGGCAGTGGTGGAGTCCCCATCGCTGGAAGAGCTTCAAAGCTGTGGAGATGTGTTGCTGAGAGACACGGTTTAGATGAGACCCATGCAGAGGTGGGTTGCAAGGCTGCTGACCCCCCCTCTCCCCTCCCTTCACAGGCCCCGTCAACCAGGACGGCCAGGAGACCCAAGGTCCCAGCGACGGCTTCTTGAGCTCCAAGGTGGCCGTCTTCGCCGCCATCGGCGCCGGCTGCGTCATCTTCATCCTCATCATCATCTTCCTGGTGGTGCTCCTGATCAAGATCCGCAAGCGGCACCGAAAGCACACGCAGCAGCGAGCGGCCGCCCTGTCCCTCAGCACCTTGGCCAGCCCCAAGTGCAGCGGGAACGCGGGCTCGGAGCCCAGCGACATCATCATCCCCTTACGGACTACAGAGAACAACTACTGCCCGCACTACGAGAAGGTGAGCGGGGACTACGGGCACCCCGTCTACATCGTCCAGGAGATGCCCCCCCAGAGCCCGGCCAACATTTACTACAAGGTGTGAGGAGCAGCCTGGGCAAAGCCGCCGATGCAGGAGCACGGGAGAGCCGAGCGCAGGGGGGCACCGGCACCCCCCGGGTCTCCCCGCGGTGCCGGTGAGGGAGGGAGCAAAGCAGACCCCCCCCCCACCTTCCAACCCCGGGAGGGCTGGGGTCCGGCGCCGGGGAGCGGATGGCTCCTTTCTCCCCTTTGTATTTAGTTTTTGTAGTTCTCAGCTTTTGTAATCCCGAGACTCGAGGGTGAGCCTTCAGCATCCTCCTCTTCTTCTCCAGACTGCGCCCGGCCCTGCCTCTCCGCGCCCGCTGGGGCACCGCCGGCAAACCCGGAGACTCCCACCTTCCCTTGTTTTGGGTCCTTTTGGGATTTTCCCCTCCGTCCTGGCTGCGTGAAGTGCCCACGCACCCGGGGCCACCTTGGCCACCGCTCGGAGCCACCGGGGCCAGGAGCGAGCAGCCACGGGACGGGGAGGATGAGGAGGAGGATGCTTCGCCTGGGTGCCAAGATGCAGACAGCTGCGCGGGGAGGAAGCTGGCAAACCCGATTTACTACTACTACTATTATTATTATTATAATTATTTTAATTTTTTTTTTTTGGTAACATTTTTATTTTTGTGAATTGCGGGCGAGATTCTGGCCCCCCCCTCGCCCGCCTCCGTCGCCTCCTTCATCCCACCCCTCCCCGGGGCTCCCACCACTGCCCTCCTCCACTTTTGTGTTCGTAGCTGTTGACTCTTGTTTTAGTCTCTTTATAAAAAGAAAGAAAGAAAGAAAAAAATTTTATCTATACCATGTCTCAAGCATTCGGCGCGTGAGAGTCCAGGGGCTGCTCCCCCCTCCCCGGCAGCTCTCCCGGACCCCCCCGAGGGTGTCCTGCTGTGGAGAAGAGCTTTTGATGAGGGTTTTTGTGGGGCTAGAAGTGAAGCCTGGGATGTCTGGGAGGGACAGGGGGTCTGGTCTGGTCCCCCAGCCGAGCCCCTGGTCCAGTCCCCCAGGCAAGTGGTTGTCCTTGGAAAGGAAAACTGGAAAACAAACGTTCCCAACTGGTAGCTGGGGATGCTGGGAGGAGCTGGGGATGCCATGACCCCCCAAGAAGGCATCCCTGGGGCTGGCTGTAGCACCGGGCTTGGCTTGATTTGCAGCAGAGCCAAAGGCTTCTCCACCCACCTGGTTTTCCAGGAGGACCCTCTGTGGGACCTGCCTTTGGGGACTGGCTTTGGAGTCCCTCTGCCCATCTCCTGACTGAAACTGGAAGGGCTTGAGCCTTGGGCTCTTCTCGTGGGATCATTCCCAGCTTCCTCCTCCCAGGAGGACCAGTGGCAGTGCCCAGCCCGGGGGCTGGTGGCCACCCCCTCCTTCCTCGCATCCTTTTCCTTTCAGAAGTAGCTGCTTTTGCTCAGGGAGCAGGCACGGGGCGGGCGGTGGGGTTGAGGTGGCAGGAGCCCAGCTCGTCCCCGCCTGTCCCCAGGGCCTCGGAACCCGCCTTAGGAAGTGCCCAAAGAGCGAGAGAGCTGCTCTGCAAAAGTGCCTTGATGAGGAGCGGGCAGGAGGGGCTGAGCAGGGGGGGACAGGGGGGACCCCAGGGGCGTGGGTGCTGCACTGGGGGCTCCCCTGCGCTCCTCAGCATCCCTCGGGGATGCGCCGTTGGTTGGTTTGGTTTTATAGAGGCAGGAATCTGGGCTGGAGCAGAGGTCTCCTCCTACCCTCGGCATCCCAGGGATGCTTCCAGGGCCCTCCACGGGCTGCTCCCCCTGTGTAGCACCTTTCAGCCCCTTTCTTCCCCAGCACCCGTGCCAGTGCTGCCCACCTTGGGCTGCTCCCGGCTGGGACCCCTCTTATTCCCCACCCAGAAATCATAAAAAATTGTCTTAAAGAAAATCCCCCTTTCCCTCACCCTCTTCCACCCGTGAAACCCCAGCGTGCAGTTCCCCAGGGGAGCAGAGCCCAGTTGGGTGGTGGTGCTGGTGATGATGGTGGTGCTGGAGGATGCTGGAGCACCAGGGAGCTCCTCCCCAAGGTGGCTGGGGGGTGATGGAGCTTTGGTTTTGGAGGAGAAGGGATGAATCTGGCCGTGGGTTGGACCAGAAGCAAGGTGCTGGTGGTGCCAGGTGGCTTCCCATGGTGGTTGTCCCCCAGCTGGGCTGTGAAACCTTGTAAATATGTGAAGAAAGGGTGAAATCTGAACTCTGGGGGGTTTCTCTGAGCACCTCGGTCTGCTGGGTCCTGAAAAGAAGTGTGGCCCTTTGGTTCTTGTCATTGCAAGCATTGAAGTTTTGGGGATTTTTTTTCTTTTTTCTTTTTTTTTTTTTTTCTGTTTTGTTTGTGTAAATACTAGTCTTTTTTGGAAGAAATAATGTAAAGATGTTTTGTATAAACTCTGAATTATTTTCTGGTTGCTTTTTCTTAGAAAAAAACAAAAAAAAAACAAACGAGAACTAAAAAGAAAAAACAAAAAAAGGGAAAAAAAAAAAAAAGAGAGAAAAAGAAAAAGAAACTTTAACCACAAGAACGGGTGTAAAACATTGTCATAGTGCTCTCAGCCCGGGGCTGTGCTGGGGTGTGGGCACTGCTGGGCACTGGGCTGGGCACGGTGGGATGTGGCTCATTCCCAGTGGGTTTCTGGCCATCCTGGGTCCAGGCAGGGCTTTGAGCCTGGTCTGGGCACAGGTAAGAGGCTCCATAACACAGGGAGCATCAAATTTATCTCCTTTTTTATCTTTTAACCAAAAAAAGCCAGCTTTGGGGGGTGTGATAGAGCAGCATCCTGGGATCCTGCTCTGCTTCCCCACACCCTTGGAGCTGCTTCTGTGGCAGATCTTTTCCCCAGTTATCCCAATTTTCCACTGGCCAGCCCCGATCCCACCGTAGCCCGGTCTCTGGTGGTGCCCAGGGGTGGTTGCTGCTCCTCAGCAGCACCCACCTTGTGAGGTCCCTGCCCTCGGGGGGGTGGCTGTGCCCACCAAAGCCATCTCTGGTGTGACACCACCCCTGCCACTTCCCTGTGGGCAACTGGGAGCTCCTCGTAGTCCCAGTTGCTCACTGGAGAGGGGGATTTGCTGGTGAACCAGCAGAGGGTGATGGGGGGGCTGCCCTGGGGACCCCAGGGCTGCTCCTTCACCCCTCCCTCCCGCACCCCAGCACCCCACCCCGCGCTCCTGCATTTCAGAGCTGTGACCACGTCTCCATCACATCCGCGCCCTTGTCCCCCCTCGGGATCCACCAGCCCTGGGGCTGCTGCTGCCCCGTGCCTGTGCCCGGCTGCCTTTGCCCCGGGGCAGCACCCAGGGTGCCCAGTTTTCCTCATCCATCCTCCCTCTCCGTTGGCAGGGAGGTGGGATGTGGGAGAGGAGCCTGGATGTGGCCAGTCCTGGGAATTGCCACTGGTTTGGGTACCTGGGGGGTGCCAGGGTTTTGTCCATGGCATGGAGGGAGCAAGGACCCTCCATGCCAGGCCCCTGGTCCCGGGGCAGGGCTCAGCAGTCTCGTGCTGGTGGATCCCACAGGCTCCCAGTGGGGCACTGGTGGTGCTGGGCTCCCTCCGGCCCCGCAGCCTTTTGTTAACTCCTGTCATGTTCCTCTTTTTTGGATTCCTTTCGCCTTCTCCCCAGCTCTCCCGCCCAGTAGCATATCATCGGCATCGGTAACCAGCTCTGTGGCATCTCAACTCCATGGAGCCGTGATGGAACCTGATATATTGTTAAATAAAAGGGTTTTTTTCCTATGGAAACCCGGCTGTCTCCCGTGTGCTTCTTTGCTGCCCCAGGTTGGCTTTTGAATTCCCGGCTTGGTCTGAGAGATCTGGGACAAGGTGGATCCTGTGGTTCGTGGCTGGTTTCTCCTGCTGGTTGGGTTTGGTCTGGTTTGCTTTAAAATGTGGAGGTTTGTGTCTAATGCTGGGGCCGTGTGAGGTGCTGCCAGTGACCCGATGGACTTAGGGTTGGGTATGGATGGATACGGTTGGGCTTGATGGTCTGTAAAGGTCTTTTGTGGATGCCCCATCCCTGGAATTGTTCAAGGTCAGGTTGGATGGGACTTTAAGCAACCTGGTCTAGTGGGAGATTGGAACTAGGTGGTCTTTAAGGTCTCTTCCAACCCAAACCATTCTATCATTTTCCAACCTAAATGATTCTGTGACTGTCTGTGGCTCCTGCGAGCAGATCTGGTGTCCTGGCCACAGTGCCAGGATGGCCCCGGGCTCATGTTGTGTCCTGTCTGGTGGCCCCTGTCCCCCAGGAGCTCCAGGGGCTGCTCCTGTCCTTGGGAGCAGGTAGAGCCTCCTGGGATGGCTCAGGACAGCGATGTTCACCCCGTTGAGTGACTGGTGGTGATTTATTCATTCCTCAGTGCACCTTCATTTGAGCAGTTATTAAAAAGTCATTGTAGGAAATGGGATGGTAATAAATCCTTAACAGCTGGTGCTTTGGTCGGCTCCAAAACGGGCTCCAGCTCAGGCACAGCTCCTCAGGAGCAGCTCTGAGAGCCCAGAGCAAGACCAGCTTCCATCTAGCTCACCCAGTGGTTCCTCTAGGTGAGGATAAAGAGCTCTACCTGCCTGGTGTAAACCATGTCTTCATCCATCCAGGTTGTCCCATCAGGGGCTGCAGATGCTGGACTGTGTGGTTACTGCAGGGGTGCAGGAAGGGATGGGACATCTTTATGGGGTCTTGGAGGAAAAATGAGGCCGAGGCACCAAGAGAGGGTGGAGAATGAACTTCTTCTTGGCCAACGTGTGAGGGGTGAGACAAGGTGGGCTGTGGAGATCAAACGCTGGTGCTCGGGGCACAGGGCCCGTGCCAAGGTGTCTGCAGGAGCAGGCAGGGGCTGCCTGGGCTCGGGGTCAGGGTGGGGGGGACCTCTGGGTGTGACAGACCTGCTTACATGTGGTTTGCTGGTCTGAACACCCTCCTGCTGCTTGTGCTTTGATCCCGGTGTGAATTAAATCACGCTTTTAATTTCAAACAGCTCCGCTGGGCCCTGATGCCCAAAGGGTAGAACTGTAAGAGCCAAACCTGCTCGGACCTGCCAGAGGAGGAGAAGAAAAGCATTTAACAGGTTTCTGGAACCCAGCACCTGGCCAGGGAGCAGGAATGGGGCAGGTTCCTCCTGCTCCAGTCCCAGCCAGGGACCTGGCATGGGCTTGGGGATGTCCACAGCAGGACCTGGTGGGATGGACCCTCTCAGACCCATGGGATCTCCTCTGGAGCCCCTGCTCGTGTGTCCCCCCAGGCTGCTGCAAAGGGATGTAAGTATGGGGTGTAAGTATGGTGAGCAGCATCATCCCCATTGCTCATGGGAGCCAAAACCCTCCCCTCCTGCTCACACCCCAATACAAGGTCCTGCAAAAGCCCCCGGGCTGGGAAGGGCTTTGCTGAGGAGCATCCTCATCCCTGTCTGTGGTGGGGAGAGGACAGGGAGCTGTGGGTGCTGTGGGGACACAGCAGCTGAGGAATGTGGTGGCTTCACCCCCAAGGGCTGGCTGGTTGTGGTGGGGATCTCACCCAGGAGCCTCCAGATCTGGAAAGTTCATTCAAGCTGCAGAGCTGCTGATGTTCTTGGACGCCCATCAGGACTGGATAAGTTATTTTAATTATTTAACATAAAGGAGCTTTCTGTCAAGTTTATTAACTCACCCTTGGCCAGCTCCTGCTCGGCTCTGGAGCGGCTGCCAGGAGAGCAGAGCTGGAGCCTTTGTGAGGGCTGGTGCTGGGGGGCACCAGGGTACCCAGGAGCTAACGGGGGTGGCATGGCCAGGAGGCACCCCCTGTGTGCCTGCTCTGCTCCATGGAAGGGGGAATAACTTGAGGAATAAGCTGGTTAAATGATGGGCAGCTCAAACCATCGTTTGGTGGTGGGTGATGAGTGAGCAGCAGCTCTGCAGCACTTCCAGCTCCAGTTTGAGATGAGGGTGGACTGGAAATGGGGCATCGGGCTGGGGGGGTTGGGCTGAGCCCTGGCACGGGCAGCTCAGAGCCTGGGCACGCATGGATGGGGCAGCTCCTGGGGTGCTGGGGCTGCTGAGGTGCTGTCAGATGCAGGTTGGATGCATGTTGGGGCTGCGGCGTCACCCCAGAGCATCCCGGTGTGTTATGGGCACAGAGATGGGAGCAAAGACTCCCCAGGCCACAGCCCAGCGGGTCCTCTAAGCTGGCAGCAGCCTCCCCAAATGGAAAGCAGACCAGAGAGAGGGACTTGATGCTTTTCAGATGTTTTTGGTGTATTCTGATCTCTCCGTTTATGTCGAGGATCGCTGGGTTTGTGCTGGGGGTGCGAGCAGGGGAGTGGGACCCAGCCTGCAGCAGGGGCTCCGTGCACTGGTGCTGTGCTGGTAGCACTGGTGCTTTGCTCACCCTCCCACCCAGGTCCTTGCCCTGCGATTTCACCTCCCCTGGAGCTTCCCTGTTCCTGAGGGGCTCGAGCAGCAGTTGCTGTGGGATCAGTCGGCCCCAGGAGGCTTCCAGCTCATCCTGTTGGGCAGCACAGCCCTGGTGCTCAGGCTGCTCCACCTTCCCTCTCCATCATCCCACCATTTCCCTGCTTTGCTGCAGCCCTTACCTGGACAGACCCCCCCCCACCTTCCCTGGTGCTCCCACTCCAAGGGGAGCACCTGAAAGCCCCCAGCCCATAAGTACCTATATAACAGCAATCCCTTTTAATGAACCTTGCCTGGCCCAGCTGCTGCACCGAGGATTGGGTAGTTTATCCTTGTTTTCCCTGTAGTACATCCAAAATAACTAACAGGTTCCCCCGGCCGAGGCGAGGGGTTTTTCCCACAGCCAAGGAGCTGCAGCAGCACCTGGTTTCCACACTCACCCGGAGAGGAGCCTGGAAGATCCATCAGGCCTGGAATGCAACGAGTCCCGTGGGCTCCATGAGCAGAGCAATAACGGGGAGGCACCGGGGAGCTGTTCATCACCAGCCCAGGGCAGTGGGGACAGTGCCAGGGCGTGAGGGGTGATGGTCCCTCTGCCAGGGCTGTGGATGCTGCTGGATTGCTCTGCAGGGAGAGGAGGAGGAGGAGAGGATGGCTCGGGATGCCAAGGCAGCAGGTTGGGATCCAGCTCTTGCTCCATGTCCCTCTGCAGCCCCCACTATCCGTGGTGACGGCGAAGCCATCTGTGTCCCCAGGCAGAGCAAATCTGGGCCGAGAGCAGCCCGGGCTCCGCACAAAGGACCCGCAGTTTTCTCAGCAGCTGATCTCAAGTGCTCTAAGAAAGGCGTCACGTGCCACCAAGGGTCTGTTCTCCACAGGCAGGCCCGAAGCCAGGGGGATGGTTGCAGCCTTGTTCCCCTGGCACAGCTTCCAGCGTCCTGGTTGTATCCCGGTGTGGAGCCTGTTCCCGAGGAGGAGAGACCCACGGGGGACACTCAGCCCATGGACAGCCCCCTGGGTTTCCAGCAGCCACCCAAAAGGCTGGGAAAGGCAAAGGACCTTCAGGTGCTGGAGAATCAGAGGGGGAGTTTTCTCCCAGCGAGGTGAGCCCAGCAAAAACAGGGAGCGTGGGGATAAATCCAGTAGTTTCTCACTCATTAAAGAAGGAATGAATGCAAGTGTTGCTCTACAGCAAACGTAAATTAATTATGTGCCAGGTTTTAATGTTGCTGAAACACAAGCCCTGGAGAGGGTCCCCGGGCTGCTGGAGCAGGGGCTGGTGGAAACACGGAGCTCTTGCCTTTGCCTTGTCCTGATGGAGGAGGAGAGGTAAATGGGAAATGTTGGTGCTGTGGCCACCCTGTGAGCTGGGAGGGGGGGATCCTGCCTTTCTGCCAACCTCTGAGGGGTTTGCTCCTTTATTTGGTTGCTCTGCACCTCTTCATGTAGAGCTGTGACCTGTCCCTGAGGGCACAGGGGTGTAGGGTCACTGTGACCATAGGGTGGATGTGTACAGCATGAGCTGAGCACTCATCCCTTCATCCCACCTGTGGCAGGGCCATGACAAAGAGCTGTGAGCTGGGGGGCTGCCCAGCAGGTCTCCTGCAGCCCCCATCCCCATCCCAGTGATTGTCCCAGCTCTGACTGGGAAGGGGCTCAGCGAGGCTTCGATTTCAGCTGGGTTTCCTTCCCCCTCCCCACCAATTCCTGCAGCCTGGTGTAATCCTCCCGAGTGAGCCCAGCGCCAGGTTCCTGCTGGAAATTGGCTCTTGCTGTGGCTCTGGGGTCTTTGTGAGGCAGCCGAGCCAGAAAGAAAAGAGAGCTGGTGATTCAGGAGGGCAGGGGCTGGGGAGGCTTCGCTCTCCTCCACCTGGATCAGGGGGATGGGGGACCTCAGGTGGGGTGGAAAAAGCCCCAGATCCCACCAGGAGCTGGGGTGGGGCTGGCCCCAAAGCCTGGTGCTGGTTCCGGGGTGCCTTTATCTGTGGGCAGCCCCATTTCACCTTCTGTGTGACCTTGGTGTGGTGCTGGTGCTGTGTCAGGGCAGCAGGACCTGATAAGGGTGGCAGCTCCCATCCCTGCATCGCTTTGGAGCAGCTCTAAATGAGAAGGCAGCTCCCGAGAAAGATGTGTGATGGAGTTGAGCATCCTACTGCTCAGTGGAATAAGGTGTTGGTCGTTAATTCTGTGCTTAACAGGCCAGCCTGGGGAGGAAGAGAGGAGCATGGAGAGGGGTGAGCCATAAAACGAGTCGTGCTACATGGGAAGAGGTTTCCTGGGGAGAACTGAGCTTTGTCCCAGTGGGAGAAGGCAGCTCTGGGCAGGCAGAGAGGGGTGTGAGGGGCCCTCTCTGCCTGTCCCCCTCCCCATGTCACCCACACCCACCTCCCACCCTGGCCACAGCCTCACCAAAGCCCAACACCTCTCCTCTGTACTTCCCATAATAATCCAGGTTCCTGCTGGGCTTTGCTGCTCTTGGACATGAGGAGTGGGGCTGGGGGGCTCCCCACGTAAGGTGATACCCCCGAACCCGTCCAGAGCCACAGCCTGGAACAAAGCCCCAGTGTCTGCTCTGCCCCAGCCCCAGCGCCCGGGCACCAGGAAATTAATCCCAGCCCGGGGTGAAAGGGTTAATGAATGCTGATTCTGCAAACATCACCCGCTGTCCTTCCCTGAACTAATAGAGGGATAATTAGCTCTTAATAAATGGGGAAGATGAGCCTGGCTGGCCATGGTGGGGGTGCTGAGGGGTGGGTGTCGGTGGGGGAGCGGTGCCTGGGAGCCATGGGGCGGGAGGGGTTTGGGGGCTCATCCTGCACCCCAAGGAACAGCAAGAACCTCGCTTGCAGCTCAAGCAAAGGCAGCAAAGCCTGGGGGCCAGGGAGATGGGTTTTGCTCCATGTTCTGCAGGGTTTATGTGTTGCCAGAGTTGAGAAAATAACGGGGTTATCTTTAATTTTCATATTGCTATCATTGTATTCAAGCCGTTTATGGCAACTCATGGGCAAGAAATGTAGTAACAAGTGATGGGACACGAGGAAACGGGCTCAGGTTGCACCAGGGGAGGTTAAGGTTGGAGATGAGGGACAATTTCTTGCTGTGCAGGGCTGTGAAGGACTGGGCCAGGCTGGGCAGGGCAGTGGTGGAGTCACTGGGGGGGTTTCCAAGGCGTGGAGATGTGGTGCTGAGGGACATGGGACCCTCTCAGTGAGGTCCGTGGAAGCAGCTTCTCTGTGGCCACTGTTAGAGCAGAGGGAAACGTTTCTGATAAATGCTTTGCTCGACAAAAATATGCAGCTTTGGACCAGCCAAAACTATTCATACATTCTGGGTACGTGGCCAAAGCAATGGCTTTGTGAAAATATCAAAACCTCTCACTCTGACGTTTTTTAAATAGAAGATTTTGGCTTTGCCTTTGGAGTCAGAACCAGGAGATCAGGTTAAGCTACACGGGGCATTTTTGAGAAGATAACTTTCCCTGCTCTGCTTTTTCTTGGGCTGTATTTGATGCACTTTTGTTTGTTTTTACCCTCGCGGAGACAACAGCGTTGGCTTTTGTGGTGTGTCTTGTTTGCTCCGGGTTGCTCAGAATGATTTGGGTTTTATTATTATTTGTTTGCTGCAGGAAACCCCAAATCAGTTAGTTTTGCAGCTCTCACAGCCGTGGGTTTTCTCCTGTGCTGATGGTGCATTAATGCCTGGTTTAATCCCAGAAATGGGGTTTGGAGCATCAGTTGCCATGGATGCTCCTTTGGGTGGGTTGGATGGTTTGGGAGGATGGTGGGGTGGGTCTGGAGGGTGATGGGATGGATTTGGAGGGGTGGTAGGATGGATTTGGAGGGTGGTGGGATGGAATTGGAGGATGATGGGATGGTTTAGGAGGGCGGTGGGATGTGTGTCCTCTGCGGTGGAGGAGCAGGGTGGGCAGCAGGTGATGCTCCATGGGGAGCAAACGAGGGGCTCCCCTTGAGCCCTCTCCCCGGCCAGCCCTGCCCCTGCCTGTGCCCTGCTCACCTCAGCCCTGATGCAGGTTGGCAGCTGCTGCCACGGGTGCCCGCGGGGCACTGGCTGCCCAGGCTGACGAGATGTGGGCTGACAGCCCGGCCATCTTATACAATGGGCTGTGGCGGGAGGGGGGGCAGGGGCAGGAGGGGCTGCCCACACCCGGGGTGCACACCCTGGGCATCGTCCTGCCCGGCTGCTCTGCTTTCTGCTCCTCTCCTGGGGGGCTTTCCGTGAGCATCCTCCCTGACCGTCCCGAGGATGCTGTGATGGTTGCTGAGGATGCTGTGATGCTCTCTGAGGATGCTCTGCCCATCGCCAGCTGTGGCTGATGGGGAGGATGGTGGAGGAGGAAGCTCTGCCTGTGCCTGGGTTACCTGGGCGCCTCTGAACCCCCTCCTGACTTCTGCCCAGGCCTCGGTTCTGCCAGGCCAGTGACTTCCCATCACTTCCCAGCATCTCCAGGCCGGCTGCATCCCCCAGGACCGGCTCTGCTGGTGTGACAGGCGTGAAGGCCGCGGCAGTGACATGGCTACGTGCCCTCATTCTTCACAGTGGCCTCTGTGTGCAACTTTTAATTGCTTTTGTGCCGTGGGTGGTGAGCTGGGCTGCCCAGGATTCGCGGCGCCAGCGGGAAACCAGCTCTTCCTCGCTATTGTCAGTGCCGCTGGTGTGCTGGGTCCCAGTGAGCCCAGCACCAACCCCCCTGCCTGCTGGGTTGGTCCAGTGGGACCCCAGAGCCAGGCAGAGAGCAGCCCCTTGGATTGAGGTGTTGAGGCACAAGGGGACAGAGATGCCTCCGAGTCATTCCAGGTGTAGAAGAGCATTTACAGCCCTTCCCATCCTCTCTGTCCCGGCCCCCAGTGAGTGATGCAGGGAGCTGGAGCAGTGGGGGGATGCTTGTGGCCTGCTGAAGATCTCTCTTTCCAATGCCTGGTTGGACCTGGCCGAGCTGCAGGCATCAAATATTAATTGGAGGCAGCAGCAGAGCTTTGTCCTGCTGGCCAGGGGACAAGCCATCAGCTGCTAGGGGATGGGGAGGGTGGTGGGAAGGGGCTGCAGGGATGGGGGGATGGCACTGGGGGGCTGTGGGCACAGCAAGCCCCCGTGTCTCTCCTCCTCCCCGGCCTCCAAATGCTCGCCCCTGGGGTGAGGCTGTGGTTCCTTTCCGGGAGGAGCAGAAGGGTCCTGCAGCTCTCAGCATCCTCCTTGGCTGGCAGCTCGGCCACCTGGAAGCCAGCGGGAGTCAGCCTGGTCTGGAGCAGGTTGGACCCTTCCTCCACACCCGCTCCATCTTCTCGCACGTGCACCAGGGCAGATCTCCAAGCTCACCCAGGGCTTGTGACCAGAGGATGCTGCGAGGAGGCTGAGGGACCTGGAGGAGCCCCTGGAAGATGGAGAGAGCTCCTGAGCCCCGCACGGCTTCGAGCTGGGTGTAATTAGTGTTCCTGGGGATTTCAACCACTCCTTCGCTCCCTGCTGCTCCATGGAGCGTGTCTGGGCGCCGTGATCCGCAGCTGATGGCTTCCAACTTGCAATTCCTTCTAAGGCTGAGGCAAACAGGTCTGTTATTATTTATAGCAGAGAGCTGGGGCTGACCCCCCCTCTCCTCTTCTCTCCCTTCAGGGCTCAGCGTGAGGACTGCTGGTCTGAGGAAGAGCGGGGCTGTGGCACATGGTGCTGAGCCCCTGCTCTTGGGCAGCCACTGGTGGGGAAGGTGCCATTCCCCATCGCGGGGAAATATATTTTTATATATATGTATTTTTATATTTTTATAGCTTTTTCCAGCTGCAAGTGTCACCGTCCTTCCTGGAGCTTGAAGACTAAAAGTTCTGGTGGCACTAATAGTGCACAGAGCTGGGACAGGGTGACCAGGTGATTGGGGAGGGAAGCCCTGTCCTCCCAGAGCTTTTTGGGGTGAGGAGAGGGATTTTTGGCTAAGATGCTGGTGCAGGCATAGGGGCTGCTGGCCCTGGGTGCAGCTCGCCCTCACCAAAGCTGAAGAGCAGGAGCTAATTTGACCTGGGAATCATTAAGAGGCAGTGCCAGGCACCCTGCCGAGGACGGCCACATGGTCCTTGCCGTGCAGGATGCAGAGCATCACTGAGCTTGGGATCATAGAATTGTTTTGGGTGGAAGAGACCTTGTGACCCTCAGGTCCAACTGCGTCCTAAGGTGACACAAGTGATGGTGGTGAGCAAATGAAACCTCCCTATCCCCAACCCATTAGAAATGATGGAGAGAGCAAGGAAAGAGCTTCCAGGAACTGCACAGAGAGCAGAGGAGGCACAGGGAGCTCGTCCTCTCCGGAGGCAGGCATGAGGAGCAGGTCTCATGGGGCAAAACTAGAGGAGGCCGGGGATGGCCACCCCCAATCTCCCCAGCCCTGGCAGGGAGGTTTCTGTTGCATGCAGGGGGTGGGACGCAGCAGAACCCCCTGCCCAGGGCATGCTGGCAGTGTCCCCATGAGGTTGGGCTGTCAGCAGATGCTTGGACCTTGCTCAACATCTGCCTCCCTGCCCGTCCTCACCGCGGCTCCCGCCGGTTCCGGAGCCTCGGCCGCCGTGTGAAGGAATGTTAATAAGAGAGAATAAAAATGGAATTGTTCCCCTCCGCAGCACACGTCGGCGGCAGGGCTGGTGTGAGGGCTCCTTTGTGCTGAGCCGGCAGCAACACGAGCTCTGCTGTCTCCTGCTCGCTGGGAGCTGCAGGTGTATGGCACGGCTGGTAATTGGAAACACTTGCAGGGACTGTGGTGGGGGGGATGCTGGGCTGCCCTGGGCTCCAGCACCACCAGTGCCATGTGCCACCAGTGCCGTGTGCCACCAGGAAGCTCCAGTTCGTGCCCGGTGGATGGGAGAAGAAACCTGGATAAAGCAGCAAAGTTCACAGGTGGGTTTGTGGGGCTCCTCCTGTGCGGTGATGGGTTAATGGTTGGATCCGATGATCTTAAAGGTTTCTTCCAACCAAAATAATTCTGTGATTAATGATAGAATCACAGACTGGTTTGGGTTGGAAGGGATCTTTCAAGGCCATTGTCCAACCCCCCTGCAGGGAGCAGGGACATGTTCAACTAAAGCAGGTTGCTCAGAGCTCTGGCCAACCTCACCTGGGAGGTGAGTCCACAAAACCAGGTCCCAGCATCCCTGTCTTGCTTCCATCACCCAAATCCAGCTGAGTCCTGTGCCTCCCCACCCTCCTCCTGCCCTGTCCTGGGTGGTGGGTTCCAAACACCCATCAATGAGGGGACAGTCCCCCCGTACCAGTCCTGTATTCCCAGCTCCACGCAGAGGGCTGGTGGCTCTGCCCGTGCCCCTTCTCCCGGGTCTCCTCTCACACCCGGCTGTAATTTCAGCTCTTTTCCAGGCAGGGTGAGGGGCTGGGGCTGTGATTTACCATCCCTTAATTGACACGAGCAGCGCTACCCTCACCCCTGTCCCCACAGCCGCTTTAATGACCTACTTTTAATCCGGGGACTGGGATAAATTAGAGGCAGCAAAGGCCTGGGAGAGGTTTTGTTTGGCCTTTCTGGGTGTTTTTTTTTCCAGCTTGGGCAGTGCATCTGCGAGCCCCCTTCGCTCTCGGGGACTCTTTAAACCCTGCTCCTTGAAAGACTCCCCCAGAACAGCTTCTCTCCCGCTCTCTTTATTGCTGTGATTAAGCTCCTCTCCCCACCCCTGTATCAAATCCAGCTGCAGAGCTGAAGAGATTCTTGGCAGGAGACCGAAGACAGAAACAATACTTCAAGTGGAGAAGGGGGGCTGAGGGCCAGAGCTCTTCCGAAAGCCCTGGAGAGCTGTGGGGCTTCATTAAGGGGATTTTTGCAGCCTGTGGTCAGAAAATCCTTCGACTTCATAGCTATAAAAGGTAGATTTCCATAATCTGTTTTGCCCCAGCAAATTAAGGTGAGTGTCCCGTGGCTGGAGCCTCGGCCACATTCATCTGTGGATCACCTGAGGGGTGTGGGGACCTCCCTCTGCTCCCTCCTTCCTCTGGTGTGAGGGAACACTTTGGGTAGACCTGGACAGAAGCTGGGAGGTGGGGGGAGCGTGCTGAGGACCCCTCAAGGACACAATCCCCCCCATCCCAGTCCCTGCTGTATCTCCTGGAGGTTTGCTCCGTGGACATCTCTGCTGCTGAGTGCTCTGTGATGCTGAAGGCACCCAAGGACCTGGAGATGGTTTTGGGGAGCAGGGATTGCTCCAGCTGCTGAGGTGAGGTCTGTAAGGACACCTATGGGCTTACCCCTGTGCTGGGCTCCACTGAGGGCTCCTACCTGGGGAGCAGCAGCTTGGGTGGCTACAGGGTGCTGAGGGATGGGTGGCAAGTGGAAGCCTGGGGAGATGGTGCCTACGGGAGCCTTCCGGGCTTTGTGGCTGCACATGGAAAGTAGTAGCTGGGTGCAGGGCTGGAAGGGGTAATTAAAAGCCATCAGCAGGCTTGGCAAGGAGGGTGAGGGACAGAGCCCTGCCAGTGGTTGCCCATCGTAGCAAGACCTGGCTGGAGATAGGAGACATGGGGCCACCACGCTGTGCAACACCCTGGTGGGACACGCAGCTGCCAGAGCATCCAGGATCAAAGGGCAACTGCACAGTGTCAGGTGGGATAAAAGGCAAAGTGATGGAGATGTTGGGCAGGGTGGCTGGTCCTTCCCGAGGGGTCCATGTGTCCATGCTCAGCCTGCAGAAGGGCTTCCTATGGCAGTGGAGGGAAGGGGAGCTTGGGAGGGACGAGCTGAGGCATCTGCAGCATGTTTGGGAGGTGAGGCTGCCCCGGGCAAGAGGCAAGAGCAGGCCCAGGAATGAATGTGAGAAAAGCAGACTTTGCTCTGGGTGGGGAATCACCGGGGGATTAAAGGTTTAATAAGATCAGAGGGACAAAGCAATAATTAGCCTAAATTATGCTGTAATTTAGGAAATTAAAAACAAAGCCTCTAATGTCAGGGTAATAACTATGCCAGCAAAGAGGGGGAAGAGATGAAGAGCGAGGGGGGGACGTGACGACTCGGGGCGAGGGGATCAGAGGAGAGGCTGCTCGGCCCTGAGGGGTGATGGGGGAGCAGAGCTCGGGGGGGAGGCTCGGCTGGGGACCCCTCAGCAGTGGGCTGGGGTGCAGGCTGGGGCAGGACATGGGTGCAGCCTTCCCCTCCCTCCCTGCCTGGGTGTTGGGGCTGTAGCTCACCCCAGGGTTCCCCAAGTGCCAGTATCTTGGGGCTTGGACCCCAGCCTGCACTCCTGCTCCCCAATTCCATCAGCTGAGCACCACATGTCTCCTCTGCAACCTCATCTTGGGGCTTTGCTGGCCACCAAAAACCCCTCCATGCCACAAAGCCCAACCCTCACCTCCCCAGCAGCTCGCCCAGGCTCCCAGTGATGCTCAGCACTGGTGTTTGCCCAAGTCCCACACCAAGGGCTGCTCAGGGATGTCACAGAACCCCCTGTCCTCCTGCATCCCGAGATGGGGATCTGGGGAAATCCGCCCCTGGCTGGGAGCTGCATTTTCACTGGTACTCAGGAATTTGCCTGGAGAGACAATCAGCTCAGACCCCAAGATTTAGCTCATTACAATAACATCAAGATTAAATGGGATATAGAAACAGCTGTCCTAAAGCTCCTTAAAGGATCTGAACAGATGTAGCAAAAATAGATTTAACGTTTAATTTATTAAGTTTTTCCTCCCTGAACGTTTAGATCATTTTTTTAATAGTGTTTTATCTCTGTCTGGGCCTCCCCAGCTACTGCTGCCTCCTCTGCCCACCTGAGACCCTCATTCTGCAACGTGGTCACGAGGAGAAGACCCGTTTGAGGAGCCCGGGGACACCGAGCTGGCCATTTGGGGTATGTTCACTTTTGGATGGGATGCTGGGTTGCAAATGAGAAAAATGTGAAGAGCAGAACTAGGGCAGCGTGATGCTCAGAGCAGCTTTGGGCTTGACCTTGCTCAGGCTGGGCTGCTGAAGGCAGTTGCCTGGGGCTAAAATCGCTGATTTCAAGCTCTGGATCGGCTGTAAGACAAGTGATGGAGAAAGTGGTTTGTTCAGCCCCACCACACGAGGCTTGAGAGAGGAGATAATGACTCTCTGTGAATGTATTTGGGGAGCAACCACCAAGAAGGGAGACAAGCCTTAGGTGATAGGATCAGCACAAGATCAAATGGCTGTAAATTACTGAGGAGCGAATTAAGGCTGGAAATCAGGAAAAGGTTTGTGGCCAGCTGAGGGGTGAATGTCTGGAGCAGCCTCACCAGGACCCTGGCTGGGTCTGGGAAGGAGCTCGTTGGGTTTACAGAGGTGGTGGGTGTCCCATCCCTGGAACCATTGCAGGTGAGGTTGGACAGGGTCTGAGCAACCTGAGATAGCTGAACATGTCCCTGCTCCCTGCAGGGATGCCCTTGAAAGGTCCCTTCCCACCCAAACCACCCTGTGATTCCTCCTGCCCTGCCCAAGCCTGGTCTGGGGGTGATGGAGAAGCCAAGCATCCAGCTGGGCCTGCTCCTGCTGCAGAGCAGGGTGGGTTTCCTTTTTAAAAGAAACCTTTAAAAAGGTTTTCAAGCTCAAACCTTCTCCTTTGGGCTCCCCTGTTTGTGTTTTGAGACCGTTTGGAGCTCGCTGGGTGCTGGTGTTTCTGTAGGTGAATGGTCTGTGTCTGTTCAGATGCTGGGTTTGTATTTCTCTATGTGAATGGTTTATTTGGATGCTGGTTTGGACCGTGCTGTAGGGCCTGGGGAACCTGCAGAATAACATCTGTTAGAGCCTCTCCTGCTTTGCTTAGGCTGCATTTTCCCCTTTCTTTGTCTCTTCCTTCCCCCTTCCCCTTGCTCTCCAGCCTTTTTCCTTATCTGCTGCTTCGCTTCCCCCCTGGAGGAGGTGATTTTGCTCCGACACCCTCGGCATCCATCACAGGCACAGCCTCTCTCCCGGGCCCTTTGCTGGGACTCTGCTTTAGCTGGAGGACCTGCCGAGTAAATTGCTTGGATGGGAAATGAGCACCTGGGCTCATTAGGAGCGAATCCGGGAGATGGTAATTAGCTGCCTGCGAGGGAACGGGGTGTAGGACCTGCTAGGAGAGCAGCACCAGCTGACGGGCTCTGAGACACCATCCACCAGTGACCGGGGATGCTCACGGGGATGGATCCAGGCTTAGGGACAGGCCAGCGTCCACTGAGACCTGGCAAGGGAGAAATGCCCCCTCTGACGCAGGGCTGACCCATGTCCCAGCATGATGAGCTCTTGCAGCCCATGCTGGGAGGACAGGCAGGATTTCCAGCACCCCCAGCTCAGAGAAAGGAGGTTTCACAGCCTGCCCAGCCCTGGGGTGGGTTGTCTGCCCTGCCTCTCCCCTGGCTGTGCCTCCCGAGCAGCTTTTCCCAGCCCCAGGGAGGGGAGAATGGTCAGTGCACGCTGCCCGGCCTGGGGCACTGCCCGGACACGGGCTCCTGTCCTTCCCAGCCCTGCAGCCGGCCGTGGGGAAACAGGAGGAGGTTGTCATCTCTCCTGGCTGTTATCAAATGACAGGCTTTTCTGCTGAGCAGTTCATTCTCTCCTTGATGACGGCTGCTAAAAGGCTGCCAGGCTGGGGCGGTGGCTGCTCGCCCTCTCCTGCTCCTTTATGGAGGATTTCAGGAGCATCTTCCCAGGCTGGGCTCATCCGACCCTCCAGCACAAGGCACCCTCGGGCCGGCTCGGGGCCAGCTGCCCCCCAGGACAGGTTTGAGCCCAATTTCCAGCCCCTCTGCCACAGACACCATCTGCCAAGCCCACCCCGATGTGTCTCACAGCCCCCGCTCCCACATCCCCTCCCAGCCCAGTCTCTCCGTGGTGGTTGGAGCTGGTTTCCCAGCTCTGCTGGACACGGGCGTGAGCGTCCATCTGTCCCCCGGCAAGAACCTGGAGTCCACTGGCTAATTTTAACCCAAGCTGACAGCTCTCTCGAGCACGTCATGCCAGAGAGTCTCCAACAAGACGTGATAGCAAAGCAGCTACTCCATGGGAAGCTCCCACACCCAGGCTGAGGCAAGTGCCAGCGTGGATTTGGGGCTAAAGCTGCTTTTTCAAGGAGCTGTGAGGAGACAGATCCCTTGTACCCACAGCCGGGCGGTCTGTCCATGGGGCAGGACCTTCAAAAGGGTCTTTGGCTAAAGACAAAGGGTCTCAGCTTCCCCGCAGCCCCTCTCCCAGCCCCCTGCCCGTCTGTCAGCTCCTCGCCCCCAGCCAAGGCGTTCTTCAGCACCAGCCTATTCCTCGGTGATGAAACGGCCACTCAGCCCCTGCCGGGCAGAGACACTGACCTTGTGTCTCCCCTCTCAGTCTCCTCAAACAGCAGCTGAAAGACGGGGACAAGGTCAATGGCTCCTGCCGGCAGGTTTATTGCCAGGGAGGGGGAAGAGCTCGTCTCGGGCTGAGCTGTCAGTGCTGGCGGGGATGCTCCCTGAGATGCTACCAGCACATGCAGAAGCTGCTCTGCTTCTGCTCCTCTGCTCTGTCCTTGTGAGACCCCCCTGCAGTGCTGGGGCAGCTCTGGAGTCCTCAGCACAGCAGAGACATGGAGCTGGTGGAGCGGGGCCAGAGGAGCCCCAGTAATGCTGGGAGGACTGGAACCCTCTGCTGGGAGGCCAGGCTGGGAGAGTTGGGCTTGTTCTCTGGAGAAGAGAAGGCTCCAGGGAGACCTTCTGGTGGCATTTTGGTACTTAAAGTGACCTGTCGGAAAGATGAGGGCAGACTTTTTGTCAGGGCCTGTTGGGACAGGACAAGGGGTGATGGTTTTAAACTAAAAGAAGGAAATTTAGACTAGAGAGAAGGAAGAAATTGTTGCTGCTGAGGGAGGTGAGAGCCTGTCCCAGGTTGCCCAGAGAGGTGGTCGATTTCCCCATCCCTGGAACCATTGCAGGTGAGGTTGGATGGGCTCTGAGCAACCTGCTCTGGTTGAACATGTCCCTGCTCTTTAGATTAGATTAGCTTTAAAGATCTCTTCCCACCCAAACCATTCTATGGTTCTATGATTGATTCTATGATTCTCTGATAATGGCATCTGCACCTCTCCAGCTTGTGTGGTGCTGGTGGGACAAGGGGGAGCAGGATTTCATTGCAAGGTGATGGAGCTGGTTTGGGATGGAGGGCTGGATAAGTGTTTACTCCATCCATATTTCTCTGGTTTTCTCCATCCTCACTGGTTGCTGCCTGGGGGACCAGTCAGAGAGGTGGGACCCCATGGCAATGACAGGTAGCACCTACCACCCATCAATGTGGGCTCTGTGGGGCAGCGTGGTGGGTACACAGCTGCCCTGTGGGTCTGTCACCATCCCTCTTCCCTGGCTTCCCTTTCTCATTCCATCAGACAATGTCAGCCCTTGCTCCCCCCAGGAGCGGTGTCTGAGCGCGGTGGCCCCGGTGGATAATCCCCCTGGATCTGCCAGGCGGGGTGGGAACTGGGTCAGCCCCGGTGTGATGGGAGCCGGCGCTCACCTGGTGATTCAGAGGGTGGTGGTTCCTTCCGCTGAGCCAGGGCTGATTCAGCCCTGCCAGGGCTGCCCCAACCCATCCCCTTCTCCTTGGAAAAAAAAAGGGATTTTGGTAGTTGTACCCATTTAAGGCAATGTTAGGGAGGGAATGTGGATCCCAGCCCATCCCCTGTGTGTACTGGGCAGCTCCTCATCCCGCTGATCCCACTGGATCCCTCCCATCTCCCAGGGGAGCAGGTACAGAATGAGGCCACGGGCAGAACAGAGGTGGTGTCCTCACAGCGATGCTTTTACCTGCATCCCCAGGTGCCACCACGCGTCCTCCCCTGTGGGACCTCCCCTCCCCGGCCACCTCTGCCACCCGCAGCCAGTTACGGACATGGCCACGATGGGGCCTCGGGGACAAATACCCTGTTTGCAATAAAATCCTGCTTCAAAGAGCTACCACAACTCCCCTGATAAAAGAAGAACTCGACTGCCTGTAACAGTTTTAAATCCATCACCAGGAGATTAAATTCTAAAGGGATTTGGGCTTTCAATATAAACAGCAGATTCTTAAGTACCTCTTCATTTTCTGCATGTAGGAAAGACACAGAAAGGCCTAAAATCCTCCCAAATCCCCTCGCATCATCGCAGCCTGAGCGGGGCTGGGTGATGGGCTCACACCCGTGCTTGGGTGCTCCCCAGGGAGCTGCACTCGAGGCCACAACGATGGGGCTGCATTTCCTGACTAACCACACCGGGAACAGGAGAGCTGGAAGGTCCCCAGATCCCTCGGGGCAGGGATGCATCAGAAATACCAGGAGTATTATGGATACGATGAGGCACGGGTGTCTGGAGCTGGGAACGGGGGGAAAGGTGTTGGGAAAGGTGGTGGTGAGGAGGGAGCAGGGATGCAGAGACCAACATGGAGCATCCCTGGGGTGATGGAGGTGTGGGGTGGGATGCAGGGTGCCCCTGGAGAGCTAGCTGGATTTCCCATGAGCTGTGCACATCCCAGACGAGGCCGGCGTGACGATGCCTTGACGAGACCCCCGCCTGCAGTCAAATTCCTGCTCGGGCTCTTTCTCTTGCCCTGGGTGGGGACCCGAGTCGGAAACCAAGGCCGGGGTGTGTCTGCATCCCGCTGTCTGCCGCTGCCTCCCACCGCCCCCCTTTCATCTCCCCCGCCCCCAGCCGCGCTCTCATGCTCGGGGGTTGATGGGCTCAACACCGAGGAGGAGGAGGAGAGATGCTGGTGGGGTGCCAGATGTTCCCCCGGGGCCAAGGTGAGCCCGGACATCTGGCATCACCTGAGTCACCCCAGGCTTGCCCCAGTGCCAGCCACGGGACTGGCAGCAGAGAGGGCAGAGCTGGCACCAGCACCATGACTGGCACCAAGCTGGTCCTGCCAATGGGGACGTGGTGGGTGGCTGGAAACGAGGGCTGCTGCCCTGTGCTCGGGTGACAGTAATTTCCTCCCTGTCCACCAGCTCTCTTGGTTCCTCTTTTGCCTCCTCAGAAATGTCCTCATGGAATTAATTAAATATTTATTCTTTACAGGTTATTTTTTGCAAAAATGAAAACAAATAACGGAGCCGCAGCAGCTCCCCATGAGTGGACCCATGGTGACCACCTCACCTTGCCTGGTGACCATCTTACCTGACGTGGCCAAGACTCTCCTTGTCCACACCTTGGGTGCTCCAGATGTGGAAGGTGGGTGCTCCAAAGGTCCCCCAGCAGCAGAAGCCAGCTTGGAGGCTCAGGGGGTTCTCTGGAATCGGAGGCCTTCTGGTCTTGCTGCACGCTGGATCTACCTGCAGCACTGGGAGTCAGACAGTGAGGGGTTAAGGGAAACGCTGCTTTGAAGGTGGTTTCTCTTTTATTTAAAAATCCAAACAAAGCAATGTAGGTCTGTATGAAAATAACCCCGCCAGTGGAAGAGGAGCCACCTGAATGCTAAAAGCTCGCTCTGAACTCTTTCCCCCCACCCAGGAGTAGCTTGTTCTGCATATTTACCAGGAACCCAGCCACAAAGAAGAGCTGTTGGGTCATGTCAAATCCTGCACCCGTGGCCAGGGCCCAAGTGGAGATGCCCCTGAGGGACGTTACCCCAGACACGTCGGCTTCCTGGGGCACGTCCCAGGCTGGACCCGTCTCGCAGTTTCGCCCGAGCCTGGAGCTGCCCCGAGGGATGGGGAGAGGGCTGGAGGAGCTGGACCCATGGATCATTGCTCCCTTGACCTCCTGGAAGGTGGGTGAGCAGGACCTGTCCATGGAGGTGGTGAAAAGGCCCCTGCTCATGGAGAAGTTGAGCTTAACGCAGCTGCAATGAGGATTTCAGTCAAAGTGGGGTCCTTGGTCATGATGCTGGTGGGAAGATGGAGCCATGTCCTCTCTCCAGTGCACTCAGGCCTCCGAGTGAACCCAAGATTCAGTCCCTTCACCTTGTATCAGGGACAAAACGGGGCTGAAGTGTCAATCCTGGGGCTGGAAGCAGCAGAACTAGCGGCTGGATGTGGTGGAAGCTGTTTGCAACCAGCCCCGTGCACGTGAAACGTACTCTGAGCAATTACCAAGAGCGAACAAATTAGTGGAGAATCAGAGTCTGTTCATGAACAATTCACAAGCAGGAAGAAAGAAAGAAAAAGAAAAAAGGGCAAAACGCTTTGAATAAGTTGTTGGCTATAAATAGTTTGCCCGCTTCGAAGAGCTGGTGACAAACAGCCAAGGGAAGGCGAGGAGGATACATCACAAAACCTACTTTGTTCATTTATTTGACAAGTGTAGCTAAGTTTTAATTATTTACGATTATACTCCATAATGTGCTAGCTCATGTTCTGAGGAATATTTTAGCCTGGGTAATCTGAGCCCTCTCCCCAGCACTGTCCAGGCTGTTAAATCCCTGTGGCTCAGCAGGAGCCTTGGACCTTCCACGCCTGCGGAGCCCGGGGCGTGGGAAGGAGCGAGGAGCAGCCCAGGTCCCCCGTGCCCCCTGCCCAGGTAAGCAGAGGATGGCATTGTTTGAGAACACCAGCTCCCCAACCTGACAATATGCCTTTAATCTTTGTCACTTCACATGCCAAATCCCAGAAGTGCTGAATTATTAAGTCTAAAGTTCCAAAATAAACTCTCACTCAGAAGATTATTTCCATATAATTTGAAATTTCCTGCTCTAATAACTCCTGCGCTCGGTCTGTCTCTCGCCCTAATCCTGTTCCGAAAGGCTGAGCCCAGCCCTGGGCCGGAGCAGAGCCCCTGGGGTGGGCTCACCTTCCCCTCCCCTCCCCAGATAAACCCCCATCTCCCAAACTGCTGACGGCTTAATTATTGCAGGGGATAATTAGCACGAGGAACCAGACTGAGCCCTCTCCAAACTCATTTCACTGAGGAAATCAATCTGATCCCTCCCAAAGGGCTCCGCTGCCAAACTTAATTCCAAATAATTCAACAGAGAAGTCCTTTAATGTTCCAGAGGGGTAAAGGCAACAGGATGGTGACTTTGGAGATGCCACTGGTTGGTTGCCCACGCCCACCTGGGCAGGGACCCCAGGGTGCTGGGGCTGTGGGTGCTCGAGCACCCTCTTCTCCCCACTCTGGTAACCCCAAATCCCACGTGGGATGCTCCAAAGGCTGGGTCCCCATGGGGCGAGGTGCTGGTGGAGGGGATGGGGAGCAGGACCAGGAGTGGGTGGGAGGTGGGTGCTGGGGGACATGGGTGGGCTCAGGGGCAGATTGGACCCAGACAAAGCTATTTTTTGCCATGAAAAGGAAAACTACGCCTTTGCTCCCTGGACTATATATATATGTATGTTTTTCCCCCTGCAGTAACTGGAGAATAGAAATAAAATACTGAATTATTAACTCTAATTACCCCCAGAATTACTTCAATAACAGTGCAATTTCACAGACGGCTGCTGCGAAGACAATATGCAGGGATAAAAGGAGGCAGAGAATCCACTTCCACCACAGGAATGTTTGCAATTTATTATTTTCACATTAGCCCTTTTCTTTTTTTCTTTCTTTTTTTCCAGTTTCCTCATCTTTTCCTTAGTGGTGGTCAAATTTCAAACGCTCCGAAGCATCATCCCGATGTGTGGCTGCACCTCAGGAGGATCCCGACCCCTCCGAGCCGCAGAGAATGTGCAGGAATCGACTCACTTGGGAGCAGCAGGGATGGAGCTGCAGGGATGGAGGTGACAGGGATGGAGAGGCTGGGGTGGAGAGGGATGGAGATACAGGGATGGGGGGCATGGATGGGGATACGGGGATGGAGTCGCAGGGATGCTCCTGCCTGCATCCTTCCCCACTCTGCCACTCATCCATCCCAACAGATCTGGGGGTCCACGGGTGTAGGGGACCTGGCACAGCCCAGCCACAGCCCCGGGGGGCTGGGGGCACTCTCAGAGCGGAGCTTCTGGGGCTGACACCTCAGCTCCCCTGGGTTTCGTTACCAATCCGGAACTGATCCCGTTTAATACCGTTTTGCATAAGCTATGAAGGAAATGGTGTTACACAGTAGTCGGTCCCCCCTCCCCCTCTGCAGGTGCAGCTGATTTTATTTTTATTGGCTTTCTGCATTTGCATGGGCTCTGTGAAGTTTCCCAACTACCAAAGAGCTTCAGGAGCTTGAAAAAATGAGATGTGAAGGTGAGGAAATGTCCCCTGGCACTGTTGGGCTGGGACAACCTCTCTCCTTGCTGGGGTCCCCCCTTATTTTTCCTTGAGGGTCCCTGGCACAGCTTTTGCCAGCACCAAGGGGTCTTCTTGGGTTGTCTGACCCTGGTCTGGGGGTTTTGAAGTGGATGCTTTTGGAATGTTCAACCCCTGTGGATGTTCTTGGGGCGTCCAAGTTCTGTCTGAGGGGTTTAGAGTGGATGCTCTTGAGGTGTCTGACCCTGGCCAGGGGGGGGTTGGAGTGGATGCTCTTGCTCCCAGCCCTGCTCCTCATCAGGTACCAGGGCAGAAGCAGAATTTAGCACCACGGGGCTGCTCAGGCCCCGTTTCCACAGGCAGGTTAATCCAGAGTAATTTGTGCTCTGCTCCACTGCTCCTTACCTGAACCGCAGCTCGGGGCCATGTCCTGCAGCTTTTCACAAGCACTAAATCAAAGGGGGCACCTGGAAGGGGGATGGAGGGAGGGGGAAGAAGGGGAAGAGAGGGGAAAAAAATGCACTTTACTCTGGAATGTGACCAGGCCGGGTAACTCAAACCAGAAGGCAGCCAGTGGCAAGCAGGCAGCTGGCAAGCAGCTCGCTGTGCTGGCATGGCCGCAGAACTGACCTGCCAAGAGCCTCTCCATAGTGTATAAAGAAAGGAAAAGAAGCCCAGGCTGAAGAGCAGGCTGGCCTGGGGAGCAGCATCACCCTCCACTCCATGCTGGGAGCCCTGGGTCAATAGAGTGCAGTGAGCCCAGGGTGCATCCCAGGGACACGGGGATTGTGGGGTGGGAAGGTGGTGGGTGCTGTGTGAGGGTCACAGGGCTCCCAGGGATCTGCAGAGCCACCAGGAATGGGGGTGGGATCCCACCTGGAGCTACTGGAGCGTGATCTGGTGTCTGGGTCCCTGTGGTGGGATGGTGGTGGCACCAAAGCAGCTCACACTACACCATGGCCATCATCACTGTGTGTCCCCCACCTCGGGAGCATCCTCTCCAGGGCTGCCCAGGATGCTGCCCAGACACTGAACTCTGCACTCCGGGGCTTTCAGAAAGTTTTCTTCTCTTTCCACAGTATCTGCTGGTGCTGCAGAGGACACAGCTGGCTCTGGGAACACATCTGCCTGAAGAGGAAGGTGATTTTCTTCCCACGAAGTGAGTAGATCTCCCTCCCTCCCTGCCTAACCTCCTCCCAAATGGAAGCATTAATTCACTCCACTGCCTCTCCTGGCGTCTCCTTCCCAAAAGCTGCCCCAGCCCCCCTGCAGACCCATCCCCATGTCCCTTCCCAAGGCAGCTCCCAGTGCCCTGGGGTTGCTCCAGCTCAGGGGTTGCTGTGTGCTGCCTTCCCTCAAACCCTGATGGTTTCACTCCATCATCCTTTTGCCACTAGGAAATCGTTTTGCTTGATAATGCATTGAAGTGATGGTTGTTTTAGTGATCGTGATCATATTTCCCCTTCTTTGTTTTCCTGCCAGGCTTTAGGGGAAACCTAAACAGATAAATCAGTGCTGTGAGCAGGTGGGGGAGGCAGCTTCTCCTGTGCTGCTGGAAGTCACGGAGCCATGGAATGGTTTGGGTGAAAAGGAACCTCCAAAGGTCATCGAGTCCTACCCCCTGCAGGGATCGGGGACATCTGAAACTAGAGCAGGTTGCTCAGAGCCTTGGTTAACCTCACCTGGAAAGGTTTTCCTGGAGCTCTGCCCTGGTGAGTGTGTGCTCTGAGCTCCCATGCTCTGCTCCATGGTTGCATCCAGCCCGTGTGGGGCTGGGAATGGGGAGTCAGCCAGTTCAATGGGACCTTTCAGTCCCTCCTCTCCAGCCCTTCTCGCCCGCAGCCAAGTCAGAGCCCTGCCTTTGTTCACAGTTTTAAAAATAAATCATTTTGGGGGTGATTTTCATGCCAGTGAACAATGCCAGCCAGGCTGGGGCAGGGTCTACAAGGGCTCTGTTATTCGTGGCAGATGCCAGGAGGGCAGGGAAAGCATCTCCCTGGGATGCTGAGCATCCTGACCTGTCCCCCCTGGGGCTGCTGTCACCCCCCCTGTGCTGCCTGGGGACCCCTCAGGTCTGGGACCCAGGCTCAGCATCCCTGTGGCTCCTGCCAGCCAGAGCCTGGCATTGCTGGTGCTTTACTGGGAAGGACTGGGATGTGCTGGAGGAAGAACTGGGACTGCAGGAAAGGAGGAAGGGGCCTGGGAGTGGGGCTCACTCCCTAAATGCAGATAGCTTTGATAATTAGCCAGGGAATGATGAAAGGTAGAAGGATTTGTTTAAGCAGGGCATGTTTTATTGCCTTCCCCTCGCAAAGTCTCTCTTTAAAGTGGTTGGAAGATCTTTGCTCTTGTTTTTCCTCAGATGTTGAACTTTAATTACAGCCAACGCACCAGAATACCTGTAACATGAATAAAGCATGGGAAAGATGTTCCCAGGGATTCCCGCTGTGCCCAGCTCCCCCCACCTCACCCCCACACAGGGGGTCCTGCTGGGGACCCCGGCTCAGCCCCATCTGGGTGCTGCCCACGAGGCAGAGCCAGGGCTGGGCACATCCCAGCGGGTCGGGCTGCCAGTGCCCACAGGGTACTGGTGGTACTGGGTTTAATTTGTTTAAGAGTGCCTCGGGGAGCACCTGCCACCCTTCCCCAGCCCAGAACCTCTGTGGTGTGGTGGTTGTGCCCGGGGGTGGTGGCAAGGCTGAACACGAGCAGGGTTTTCTGGATGCCAATACTCCTCTTCCCACCCCTGCTGTCCCCCCAGGGCTGATGGGACAAACCCCTCCAGGATGCAGGGAGGAAGAGACCATGGAGACCAATTGCTTCCCCAGCACTGCCAGGGCACCATGTCCCTTAGCACCACATCTCCATGGCTTGGAAACCCCTCCAAGGTGGTGGAGACATGTATTTATTATTCATCCTGCACCATAACTGGGGTTTTATAGGAGAACAAAGCCAGTGGGTGATGCCCCAAGGTGCTGCTCTCCCATGAATGGCTCTGACAGCTCCCAGTGCCTTCCAGTGGTCCCCTCTCACCACCTCCCATCAAGGTGGGCATGGACAGGGTATGGGGTGACCCCGGCAGCGAGGGGACCGTGGCTCAGCGCCGCTCGCTCGGAGCCAGGGAGATGCTGTCGAAGGCTGGGTAGGAAAGAGCCCAATTAAGATAAAATCACAAGGAACTGATTAATAATTAGTGGTTAATTAGTTATCTCTCTGCCATCTGGAGGGCTGAATCTGGTTGTGTGGCGGTCTGCTGCCTGCTGGGTGTCCCCCACCACCCGGGCTGTCCCCGTGCCACTGGTGGGAGGCCCAGATCTCCTCCAGCATCTCTGCTCCAGGCACCTCTTGCTCTCTGGGTGGCAGGAGGAGGCACCTCCTTGCTGCTTCAGCTCGTGTTTTCTGGGCTTGTCTCACCAGGCTGTGGAGGGAGAGCTTTTCCACAGCCCATCCTTGGTGCAAGGTGGACAGAGTTATTGAAGAGGACATGAGCATCTTCTGCCTGGAGCTGGAACAGCTGCTGCTCAGCCTCTTCCCTGAAGAATCATGGCATCGTTTGGGTTGGAAGAGACCTTTCAGATCATGGAGTCCAAGGGCAGCCTGGCACAGCCCTTCACAACCCTGCACACCAAGAAATTGTTCCCCGTCTTCAACCTCAACCTCCCCTGGGGCAACTTGAGGCTGGTTCCTCTTGTCCTGTCTCTTGTTCCTTGGGAGAACTTGGGAAGAAGAAGTGTTCATCTGTGCTGGAACCAGCGGTTAAACTGTCAGCTCCCTCCATCTGAACCAGTAAGTGTCTGTCTTTATCAGCTGGGGGAGCTGGGGAGGAAAGAAAAGCCCCCAAAGCCGGGGGGTGTCCCCTGCCTGCCCTCCAGAAATACCACCGGGCACGTGATGTCCCCTCTGCCCAGGCTGGGCGAGGGTCTCACCTCCCTGCAGCCTTCTGCCAGTGCTCTGGGGGGCTGGGGCTTGTCTCTGCTGTTTCCACACCCATGAGCAATGTGGGCACGGCTGAGAGCACCCGGGGAGCCAGCCAGGAGAGACTCTGATTTCCCTCAGACGACTTCTCTGGAGGCAATTTGTCTGACAAGCATCCCCAGCACAAAACCCTGAGAGTTTTCCTCTTAGGAGGAGGAATAAAAGGGCTGTGAAGACACAAAGAAGACGAAGGGTTTCCACAAGTGTGCACGGGGGCTGTGAGTTATGGGGTGCAGCCCCTACCCCACCCTCCAGCAGTGGGATTTGGGGATGTCACCCACGAGCACAGGGCAGGGCTGGTGGGACAGGTGGACATCTATCCATCTGGAGATGTCTTTCAGACACAGCATCCTGAGCATCAGTTTTTCCTTCCCCAGCCTTGGTAGATGCCAGGGAGGTTTTGCTATGGGTAGCTCACCCTCCATGGGTGCCTCAGCCATGGGGACAGGACCTGCTGCTGGCAGAGCTGCACATTTCCACAGCATCGGGGAGCTCTGACCCTCCCTGCCCAGTTTCCAGGCCTGGGGAGACGGAGACAGCCCTGAACTGGGGCCAGGCAGTTTTCTTTAGCTGTCCCTGCAGTGAGTGAGCCCTGGAGAACTCGAGGGCCTTGCAAGACCTTCCTGGGGCTCTGCTAATGAACCCCTCCCTGTGCCACAGATTTCATCACAGACCCAGGGTGAAACCACAGAAGTCCAGGGAGAGGCATTTCTGCTGCACCAGAGAGAGCAAAGAGGTTCACGTGCTGATGTGTCTGGGGTTTGTGTCCGTTTTGGAGCCCAAAGCAGCTTCATGCCTCCTGTTTTCTCATGGACAGAGGCTGTGGAGCTGGAGATGTGGATTGTCTCCCTCTCTCCCTCTCTCCCTCCCTGCTCCTCTCCATGTTGTGGTCCCCAGCTCCAGAGCCCTGCCTGAGGTCCCCTTTGTGATGTCCCTCATGGGGTGAGGGTGCACAGAGGATGCTCAGGGAGTCACCTGCATCTCCCCCCACACTTGTGCTAAAGGAGTAACGGAAACCTTAAGTTTCATCCACGTCTCATTGAGTAACAATTCAATATTCTATATGAATTACTGCTCCTCTCCCTTCCTCCTCCTTTACTCCACAGCTGGTTGGTTCTTTGCCAATTATTCACCTGAGCTTGGGAAGGTCCTTGCTGCCAGTTTGTTGGCTCTGGAGAGGGGCAGCCAGCAGAAGGAGGGTTGTAGATCAGAGGAGGGTTAGGCTGGCTCTCAACTCTGGGCTGGGAGGGAGCTGTGGTGCTGGTGATGGGGAGATGTTGGTGTCAACCTGCCCCTCCTTCAGCCCCTGCCTCCATCAGCCCCTTTCTGCTCTGATTTCAGCCGTTTGTGAAACCTGAGTTGTGCCAAAGTGGTCGTGAGACTTAACTCATATTTATTACTCCTTTTGAAGTGGGAAAAGCAGCTCCATGGATACTGAATATCAGCAGCCTGGAGAGATGGACCGATGCCACCAGAAATCCCTGGGCCAGCGAGGATGGGGTTGGGGAATGGTGGGCTGAGCCTGCCCCACCACTGCAGCTGGCCCAGAAAGGCTGAATTTCTCTGTTTTTTTGGCTAAGTTCTGCCCTCTGCAAGCAGAGCAGGGCAGAGCCAAGAGCAGGTGGCAGGGCCCTGGCTGAATCCATCAAATAAATGGGAAATTTCCTGCGAGCCTGGTCTGGAGCCAGCTTCTTCTGTTGATATTTTAATGACGATAAACGCAATTAAGAACGAGCGAGAGGAGCATTAAATTAAATAAAGTATCAAAAGCTTGAGGATTCCTCACTGATGGGGTCATAACGGTCTCTTGGGTTTCCATGGCAGGTGTTGCTGGATTCTCCCACCCGCAGAGCTCTGTCCTGTCCTTCTGTCTGTCTGCTGCTGTGGATGGACTGACCCTGACCTTGTGGGACACCTACCCGAGCACAGAGACTCAGACCAGGTAACTGCAAGCCCTGCAGCATCCCACCCCACTGGGAAGGGGAATTTGGATGTATATTGGGATTTTATCAATGTTTACCAATATCTAAAAGATGGGGGGCAAAGGGATGGGACCAGATTCTTGTCAGTGGTGCCCAGGGACAGGACAAGGGGCACCCAGGAGGTTCCATCTAAGCAGGAGGAGAAAGTTGTTTGGGGTGAGGGTGTTGGAGCTTGGCCCAGGCTGCCCAGAGAGGTTGTGGAGTCTCCTCCTCTGGAGAGATTCCAAAGGGGCCTGGGCACAATCCTGGGCACTCTGCTCTCGGTGAGCTGCTGGAGCAGGGGGGTTGGAGGAGGTGATCTCCAGAGATCCCTTCCAAACCCTACCATGGTGGGATTCTGGGATTCTGCTCAGTAACCACCTGTAGGCATCATCCTGCAACTGGGAGAATCCAGTGGTTTCCTGGATAGGATCAGTGTTAGCATCATGTAGGGGAATCTCTGGTGAGATCAGCAGCTTGGATCCCACCATGATTCCCAAACACAGGAATGCTGCCTTGGGGCACGGTGCCTCTGTGTCTGCCCACCCCGTATCACCTCTATCTGCTCCTTTGGCCTTACCAGGGGGCAAGGACAGGAAAAAGGGGGTTTTTTGGTGGGTCTGTCCTAATTACCAGGCGTCCCTCATGCCGGCGTGCTGAGCTTACCACTGGTGTTACCCTTCCTAACGAAGTCCCGTGGGCTTCCCACCTTCCCCTGCCCCTTTTATAAATCACCACTCCCAGAGACTTTAAAGCTCCTTTTGTTAGGGGCTGAAAGCAGCCCTAAAATCATCGTTAAAAAATGGAATTAAATTAATTTAAGAGGGAGCCATTCAAAGCTGGCTTTCTTCTAGCCCTGACAGGTTCTCCATCTGGGTTTGCCCCACCTGAGCTGGGCTGGGCATGACCCTGCATCCCCCTGACCTGCCCAGGGGAGGGTTCTCTGCCCACCCCTTGCAGGGCATGGGGTGTAGGGATGTCTGCCTGGGGGGATGGCATCTGTCCCCCGACACGAGCACTTCTGATGGCTGCTGGCCACAGGGACACCATGGAGGAGGAAAGATCTGCCATGGTGACCTGGGAGCATCACACCAGCTGGGAGCCACTGGTTGCTCCAGCTTGTCCTCACCTTCTCAAGGTGGGCAGCAGGACCCAGCTCCGGCTCTGAGGCTCCGATGAACGTGCCAGCCTGGTCTTGGGTTATTTTCTGCCCATTTCAGAAAATTACAGCACAACTGATGGATTTTCAGGCCAGAAGGGACCACCATGCCCAGGCAGGTTGACCTCCTGCATTCCACAGCCTTGGCACAAGCCTCGGTGCTTATGCTCCAGCTGAAACATATTTTTTTAGGAAGATCCTCAAGTCTCCACGAAGAGACTTGGAGTGATGGAGATCCCGCTTTGTCCCTGGGGACTCATTCCAACGCTTAATTGCTTTGACTGCTAAAAATGTGCTTCTTATTTCTAATCTGGATTTGCCTTGTTTCAGCTCCCAAGGAGGGATGCTGTAATGCCTTTTCCTGCTAGATTAAAGAGCCGGCTGCTATCAGCAATCTCTTCCCCCTGCACATGCCTGCAGACCGTGAGCGAGCCACCTCTTGGTCTCCTCCATAAACCAAACAGCCGGAGCCTCTTCGCTCTGTCACCGTAATGCTCATTTTCCCCTGCCCTGACTCACTCCCAGCTCCGTGCTGAACCCCATCCAAGCTCTCCTGCTCCGCTTGGAAGCGCAGACGGGAGCTCTGGAGGCAGCATCC
The DNA here is from genome assembly GCA_013401335.1 of Brachypteracias leptosomus. Lineage (NCBI taxonomy): Eukaryota > Metazoa > Chordata > Aves > Coraciiformes > Brachypteraciidae > Brachypteracias > Brachypteracias leptosomus. Next base: position 557,615 of record VYZX01004042.1, on the reverse strand, counting down.
TTGCGTTGGGCTCCTCGTGCCATGTGGCCGGGGAACGTTTCTCCCTCCTCCTCGGTGGAGGCGGCCAAGGATGACGCTCATCTCCTGAGCCCATGAGAGTGATGCTCGGGCTGCGGGGTCCACCAAGTGGCATCGCCTGCCAGGGCACGAGCAGGGCAGGGACGTGTCTCTGTGGGTGCACGTGCACCTGCCAGGTTCAAGGAATCAGAATATTTTTAGAAATTGTGTGGCCAGCAGGACTAGAGCAGGGATTATCCCCTTGCATTCAGCACTGAGGAGGCCACCCCTTAAATCCTGGGGTCAGTTTTGGGCTCCAAGAAGGACCTTGAGGGGCTGGAGTGTGTCCAGAGAAAGGCAACGAAGCCAGGGAAGGGTCTAGAGCAGGAGTGTGGTGAGGAGCAGCTGAGGGAGCTGGGGAGGTTGAGCCTGGAGAAAAGGGGAAACCAAAACGCTCCTGTGGTATTATGATATGATGATTTTGTGTCCACCAAACTGGAGGCAGAGATGCTTGGGACAGGCTTGAGCTGCACCACCAGCTCTGCTGGAGGCCTGGCTGTGTGGAGAGCAGGGAGCAGAGGGAGCCCAGCCACCCATGTCCACCCCTCCCAACCCTCTCCTCTTTCACCCAGCTGCCCAAGAGAGGTGGGATTGTGAAGGTCTAAGCACAGCTCGGTGGGGTTTGATAGGGGTGGCTGTGGGAACAGGACAGAGAGAGGAAGGGCTGGCTGCCCTCCAGCTCCTCGTTAAACGCCAGCGTGGGGGGATTCACCCCCCAGCTCATTAGTGCTGGGACTCTGGGAGCTGTTGGGGCTGGGAGAGCAGCTCCCTGCAAAATTAATCGTCTGTGACCCATCTGGGCTGTGTTCTGGTCTCGTCCTGTCCCTGTTCCTGACCCACCATCCAGAGCTGGGGGTTTCTCCTCCCTCCAGAACAATGGAGGCCTGGGCTGCAGCAGCCGACACTTTGCGGCGTGCTGATGTTTGCCAGCTGTGTTGCCTTAACATCTTCCCATTATCTCCCCATTCCTGGCCAACCCTATCTTGGGGGAAGCTTCGTCCTGACTTTGGCAGAGGACAGAGTCTCCCTCCCAGCATGGAAAGTTGGCTGGGTCCTGGTTTGCTCTGCCCTGAACATCTGCTGGATGGTGGGGGTGCTGTGGAGGGTGCAGGAACACACACAGCCCTGTTGTGCTGAGCTGTGCCATGCAATCCTGCACCCTGCTGCCCACCACCCCCCAGCTGGAGACCAGGGTAGGGGTCTCTGTTTCTAGAGAAAAGTCTTGTGAGGGACCTGGCATTGTCCAGCCTGGAGTGAAGGGGGCTCAGGGGAGACCTTCTTGCTCTCCACAACTTTAGAGGTGCAGTGGTGCCCTGGTGGTGCTGGGTTAATAGTTGGATGTGATGATCTTAGAGCTCTCCAACCCAAACGATTGGATGATCTCTTGGTGGTTATGGGTACGTGTATTTCTCCTGTTGCTTTCTCATGACTTGCTCTGCCATGTGAAGGCTGGGACCAGGCTCATAAAGGCGGAATAATGCCAAGAAAAGCCCTTTCTGCTCGAGGCAGTTGCCTGAGATGCAGAGGGGCTGAGCCTGTGTACAAATAGGGGGTGGCCTTTGCCAAGGGGAAGGTCATTCACCTGGAACATCCCCCTCGTCTTCTCTGGAAGGACCCAGGGGTTTATCTCAGCCTGCTTGGTGAGGACTGGTGCTCTCTGGACTGAAGTGCCAGGGCTCAAATCAGTTAAGGCAGGAATTAAGCCCCCGAGCTGGTCGTGGCCAGTGATCCACAGCATGGGGTGGGACATGGAGTGGCCAGACCAGCAGGTCTGGATAAACCAGCAATGCCCCTGGCCATGGACCTGCTGATGAGGGTGGTGGGTGCTGGGAGCACAGCAGTGTTGTACTGGGGTCTGGTCAGTGCTGATCAACAGCTAAAGGGTGGGTGGCAAGAGGATGGGGCCAGATTCTTATCAGTGGTGCCCAGCGATGGATCTGGGAGGTTCCATCTGAGCAGGAGGAGAAACTTGTTTGGTGTGAGGGTGTTGGAGCCTGGCCCAGGCTGCCCAGAGAGGTTGTGGAGTCTCCTCCTCTGAAGAGATCCCAAAGGGACCTGGACACGATCCTGGGCTCTGGGTGAGCTGCTGGAGCAGGGGGGTTGGATGAGGTGGTGTCCAGAGGTCCTTTCCAGCCCTCACCATGCTCTGATACCCCCATGAGAAGCAGGGACAGGACGGATGGGCATGGTCTGAGCGGGTCAGCTCATTGCCCTCCCTGCTGCAATGCAAGTGGGATAAAACCTGCTGAGAATGCAAGATCCTGCAGCACTCGGGGGGCTTGGGACACTGTCCTGCAGGGATGCCACGTGCTCCTCGCCCTGTGCCAGGCTGCAGCGGTGCCAAGGTCCTACTCCCTGTGTGTGACAGGGCTGAGAAAGCCTGAGCTCCAGGAGCCAGCCCTGCCCCTGGACATGGCACTTCTGGGGGGGTGAAGCAGCAGCCTGGAACTGGAGCCTCTCTGTGCTCCTACCCGAGCCCAGGGGCCGTGGAATGGGAAGGAGCTTGGGGGGGGCTGGGTGGAGGGGCCCTGCCAAAGCTGTAGCACGAGAGGGAAAACGAGAGTCCCAAATAACTTGAGAACCTGAATGTCTCTTGCTGCTCAGGTTCTGTGAACATCCTTAACGGAAACACATGTGGAACAGGCTCTCTGTGGATCTACCCGAGAAGCCTTTTCCGTTTTTGCTGCGTTAGCAAACTGCAGACGACTCCTTCTCTCCACCCTGAACTACTGAGCAGGGACCCTGGACTCTCTCCTCCATTTTCATTCAGAGCCTCTGCCAGCGTCATAAACCCAGTAAAACGTTATGGCACTTTGCACCCACTGGGAAACCAAATGTATTTTAATGTATATTTAATAGATTTCAGGTCTTTCTGTTATTAAATTTGCTTTTCGTTCAGGCCCCCTCCCCCTCTCTTTGGTGCATGAGACTCAATGGGAAATTTTAAGTGTATTAAACCAGCATCTCACAGAAACAAATCCAGATGGCCTGGTACGAATCAGGGAAAAAAAAAATCGCATCAGAATCTATTAGAATCTCAGCCCAAATGCAATCCACATTTCAGCAGGCAGAGACCGCCCCGTTACTCAGCTCCCTGCTACATGACAGCCAAGGAAACATGTGCTTTCTTGTCTGGGCTTCTTGGGAAGGTGATGGAGCTGACAGCCTGGAAGCTGCAGGCCAGACTCCCCTTTGGTGTGTGCTGGTGGAAATGGGCTCTGAAGGGGTTGGGGTCAACTGGGGTATCCTGGTTTTCCCCCGCTGTAACTGGGAGCTGAACCTGACCCTCCAGCTCCCTGAGAAGGGGAAGGGATGGTGGAAGCCTCCTGGTCCTGCAGCACGATGCTCCAGGGACTGCTCTTCCTTCTGGATCTGGAGCAGGACCAACCTGCCCACATCAAGTCCTTGCTCCTGGCCTTCCACCATCAGTGTGTGGTGTCGGGAACTCGGACCTCAGGATGATGCTTTTGGGGTAGCAGGAGCAGCTCAAAGGAGAGGTCAGCCCGATGTAGGAGTGTGGATGGCTTTGGCAGAGGTTCCTCTCTCCACTGCCTCCCAGTAACACGTCATAGATGGCTCTGAGCTGGAAGGGACCTTTAAAGGTCATCCAGTCCAACATGTTCAACTAGAGCAGGTTGCTCAGAGCCCCAAACAACCTCCCCTGCAATGGTTCCAGGGATGGGGCAGCCACCACCTCTCTGGGCAACCTGTCGGTGCTGGAGACGGGTGGGAATCATCACCCTGCCTGGTGCTCTGCTGCCAGCAGAAGATGCTCAGCAGGTCGCCAGCGAGGGTCCTCTGGGGTGGGCAGGATGGCTCAAGGATGCTTTGCAAGGTAAAGTGACCAGTGCTCCCCAGGAACTCATTTTCCACGCTTTGTTTGTGCTTCAACCCACAGCTCCTGCTCCGGGGAGGAAGGACAGCCCAGATTACCAGGTGAGAACATCCCTTTTCTTCCTTCTGGAAGCTGGTGGGTTGTGGAGGCAGGAGGTGAGGGCAATGGGGATTTATTTCCTTGGCACTGACATTTGTGAAGTGCTCCTCAGAGGAATTCCCCCCCTGGTCCCCGTGCCCGCTCCCCGCACGCCCCGGCTCTGTTTGCCTTCAGTTAATATTCAAGCAAACAGAATGAGTTATGAGGAGGAATGTCCATGGAAACAGTGAATTTTAAGGCACTCTTGTAAAATATTCATAGAAAGCAAATTTTGAATTAATACAGAATGTGTGCACTGAAGCCCCAGTGCTAAGAGTCATCTACTCAGGGAACGGAAATAATCCCATATGACCTATACGGCCAATAAAGCAGCTTGACTTTTGAATTCTTGCAGTAAACTGCCTGTGAACAAGACACAGGCCAAGAATTATTTGCAGAAATTATTCATTAAGGGCCAAAACCCAGCTAAGTCAGTGGAAAGATCCCCCCCCTGTGTTAGGCCCCAAATAATTTTGGATAATGAATACATTTGAGAAAACAGTGATCCTTTCCCAGATAATTCAGCAACCAGAGGAAAAAAAGCAGCAAACTTCCCCGAGTAAAGTTATGGGCTGTAAATAACCAGCTGAGCTGCTCTTGCCCCAACCACATCTGCTCCTCCCTGGCTGCAGGAGGTGTGGTGGGTGCTGTAGGATGCTCAACACCCCTCCCTCCATGGCTGCTGCTCTCACGGAGACAGGGACCAGCATGAGATGGTTCCCACGGGTACCACGTTGACCTGGCTCATGTATCCCCTCCCATGGGACCTCACGGGGCTCCTGAGGAAGGCAGGTCATGGAGATAGGGGGGATAAAGGCAGGTCATGGAGATAGGGGGGATAAAGCCAAACCCTGCTTGCTGCCCCCCCAGCACACGGCTCATCCCTCCCCGAGTAAATTGGCCTGAAGAGATGGTTATTTGTGGTGGCTCCTTCAAGCATCTAATTGCCAACACCCTGGGAGAGTCAGGAGGAGCAGCATGGCAAGGAAATATATTATCATTGTTATTGTTGTTGTTATTATTATTCCTATTACAAAGTGGCAGTAATTCCATCAACAGATCAGGGTGACACCATAAAACAGAAGAGCAAAGGCTGGAAACCGCCCGAGGCCCCCAGCGCCGCAATGACACCGTTAATAGCTGTGGATTTTTATTGCCACATTTAATACTATACATTAAGCCCCACAAATCTCGCCGTGTTATTAAATGCTGCTTTTTATCCTGCTTCGGTTTCATTTGCTCCTGTTTGTTGTGCAGGGAACTACTTTGTTTTGCCTCTGAAAATCGCATCCCATCTCCGGTGGTGATGGAGGGGACACGGGGAACGGCTGGACCACGGGAGCTGGGACATGGAGAGGACTCTTCCCAACCTCGGGATGGATCCGGAGCCAGCTGGGAATCCTGAGCAGGCAGCAACGGGGAACTGGAGACACGGGAATCGCAGCACCCCAGGGACTGGTGAGGGAAACGGCTTAAAAAAACTGCCCCGAACCAACGCGGCGCTATATTTGTAAGCTCTCCATATAACCCATATCTGCCTCCAATATCAGTGTAATGGGAAGCCAGAGTCAGGGAGGGTGACCCCGCGTCCATCTGGATGCAATTCGAGCTTAACATCTGAAAATCAAATACATATTTTTGAAGCCTATCAGACAGAAAGGGCCCTTTTTAAAAAAATTTTTCCCCCTTCTCTCCTCTCCCTTGGCGTGTGCAGGGCTCTGATGTGTGCACGTTAATGGGGTTATTGTCGGGAGGGGGTGACACTATCGCTCGCAGGAGACCCGGCTGCCTTCCCCCGTCTGGGTCAGCCCCATGGAGGGCCTGGACTCCCCCCTCTTCCCCCCCCAACCGCCTCATTTATGGGTTCACACCCAGGCCAAGGCACCCCTCCGGCTCTTCTTGGGACCCAGCGCTGGGAAAGGCTGCCTTGATTTTTACTTGAGGTCACGGACACGCAGCGAGAGTGGTGGAAATTCACATTTAGAGCCTCCCTTGCGCTCAGTCTAGCTCGGAAAATTAGTAGGAAGAAAGTCGTTCCAGCACACGGGGTTGGCAAGTCCTCCCCGGCTCCTCTTCCAGCGCTGCCCCCGGGTTTTATGGGGTTCCATGCACTCGAAGCCTCACAGAAATATGGTTTCCTCCGAGCTGGGAGGAGAGAGGGGAGAGCTCCCAGCAGCCAGGGAAGTCTCCCAGGCGGGGAAAGGCTGCTCCGGTGCGTGCGAGCACCCGCGGCCAACCCGGGCACGGCGCAGGCACCACGTGGCTGGTGGGCAGGCGGCCAACCCAAACGCCATGGTACATGAACTACAAGTAAACACAGCTTGAGTTTCACATGTCAAATATGCTCAACAAACTGCTGGCGGAGAATCTACAGGCCAAGAAACCAGACATAAAAAAAAAAAAAGGAGATGATGAATCAGTTGCAATGATGAATAAATTAGGGCCTGCAACGGTTTGCCCATAGGCGGCTCGGGGAGGATGAGGAGGGAGAACTCAGCACACACGCTGCTCCCTGCCAGGTATTTGCCCAAACCTCACTTCTTCTGCTAGCAAATCTTCCCCCTCATGGCCGGGGTGGGCTGCGTGCCTCCTCTGCTGGGCTTTGGATGACAGGAAAAAAAGGAGTTTGTCCTCAAGCAGTGTCATAAATTCATAGAATCATTTTGGTTGGAAGGGAGCTTGGAGAACATCAATTCCAAGCATGTCTGGTCATCAGCCACACAGTAGGACCTGCTGCAGCCCATGCAGAGCACCCAGGGTGGCTGCCCAGCCAACCAGCATCACTGTGGCCGTGAGCAGCACAAATGATGCTGCTCTCACCCCTTCCCCACACGTTTTCTTGGCTGATCTCATTTCATCCTGGTGCAAATCGAGGTGATGATGGGTTGGTGTGGTGATGGGTTGGTGCGTGATGGGTTGGGCTGTGCCCAACAAGGGGCTGGTGGGGAGGGAGAGAGAGGATGCACCTGATGCTCTTCCACCCTCTGCTCTCCCACCCAACCCTCTCCCACCCGACACTCTCCCACGCCGGGGTGATGTTTCCACCCTCCCTTGATTTAATTGGCCAGAGCTGCCCATGGCAGCTGGAAAGCAAAGTTCCCATCTCCCAAACTCAAACAGGAAGATTCATTAACCGTAAAAATATACAGAGCCCCAGCCCTTCAAAAGCCTGCAATTTATTTTACTCAAGGCAGCCAAACTTTATATAATCTGAGATGAATGCAAGGGATCAGGGAGCAGGCGAGGAGGAAGGGGCCGAGAGGGGACCGAGGTGGAAGGGGAGGAGGAAGGTGGCTATTGATGACCAGCCCAGCACTGGGGGAGCTGGGAAGAAGGGGGCTGACCAGGAGGACAGCGAACGTGGGGGCAAGGCGGGATGATTGATGAGCAGGCGAGCCCAGCAATCAACATGCCACTTTATCCAGCCAACAAACCTGGAGCCGTTGGTATTTATACAGGCCCCAGCGTGATTATTATTGTAAGGGAGATTTCTCTAATCAAAACTCCAAAATTACACACAGGCCTTTCTGATTAATATTCCATGATAACAGCAACGGGGCACATCTGGCAAAGGAGCTGCGAGTTGTGCACTCCTGGTGTCCCTCGATTTGCCTGGTGGAGGAATAAAAACCAACTCCCTGGTGCACCCCGGGGTGGCTGGTTCCCATCGTAGGGTGCTTGATGTGCTAAGATGATGCCCAGCTGGCACAACCCCTGTGCCAGGGCCTGGGTAGGGGGTGCCATGGCTGGGGCCATGCCAGCACCAGGCATTCTGGCTTTGGGGCTCTCCCATTGAGACCCTATGCTGGTTGCTCTGCTCGTCCCTGCTGCGACGTGACCGGTGCTAATGTGATTTTTTTTGGAAGCCAGGATGGAAACAGTCTAACCTCACATTATAAAAACCAACAAATACGTGCAAGGCGGCAGGGCAAGAAAATTCCATCTGGGTTTTTGGTGCTGTGAGCTTCGTGGTGCGGCCAGGGGTTGGTGACAACCATCGCCTGGTGTGACGTGGCTGGGGAGGGATGATTCCTCTTACCCAATGGAAATGGTGGGGCTGGCTTCTTCCCCAGCATGGGTGGACATCCCCAGGAAACATCCGAGATCCTCCTCCCTATGGCTGGTGGGATATTAGGCTTGATTTGGGCTCCACCGAGAGGAACCAACAACCAGGTCCTGTCTGTGAGAGGTACAGTCATTTTTGGAAGGACGTATAAGCAGCTGGGGCTGGAAAATGGTGATGTCCTGTGAGAGGGAGGGCACTTTATGCCCTGTTTTGAGTGGCCCTGAAAACAGAGCATAAATAACAAATGGTGCTTATGCAAAGCCTGCACACCTTGCCCGTGTCTGTTGGAGCAGCTCCAGGCAGGTCCTGGCAGGAACCTGCCCGTGCGTGGCACTGGACCATGGGGAGGGTGCATCAAAGGAGAGATGTTCTTTTTATACCCCCTCGGATGAGCAGAAAAGAGACAGGTCTTGTTTTCTCCTAACGGAGCAATAACCTGGGTCCTTTATTTTCTGAGCAGCGCGGAGGCACGAGCAGAAATGCCTGTGGGGGAGAGAATCCTCCTGGGAATCCAGTGTAATGGGAATCTCACAAGATTTCCAGCTCAGCTGGAGAGCTTAAATGGGCTTAGGAGAAGCTTTGGATGAAACAAGTGCTGCACTTGGATGCTTTACCCTAACGTCCAAGGACTCCCTTGACACAGGGCTCTGTTGCTCGCCAGCTGGGAATAGTGGTCCTGGCCAGAGGACTAGAAATGTGTCTTCTTCCCGGAATCACTCTTCCCACTGCCTCATTCCTGGTGGTACCGTATCTGCAGGCAGCCCCACCACCCCCCCAGCTACTGCTACTGGGAGCTGCCTGCCCAAGGGGACTGTCCTGCCCTCCCCTGCTTTTCCAGGCAGTGCCTGGACATAACAGAACGTGACCCTCCATCAACCCCCTCCTGGCCTTCACGTCCCCGGCTGTTCAGCTGACTGGGCATGAGGAACAGCTGCTGTTCTGAAGCATGTGGGGAAAAGGTCCAAGTCTTGCATGGTGATGTCTATCTCCAGATGAGAGCCTGCAGGGCTTCAGCAGGATGGAGTCCAAGTTGGTTTCTGCTGGAGGCAGCCAGGCTGGAATTAAAACCTACAGGGACAAGAGAAAGAGAGAGATGCAACTAGAAATTCCCTGTGACTTCATGGCACCAAAGGTAAGTGATGGTGCTTCTGGGTGTTCACACATCGTGTCCACTCACCCCTTCCCCAAAAGCTGTGGTTGGGGTGGCTCAGAGGAGAGCAGGGGCAGGGGGTGGGCTGGCCATGGCTGTCCTGTCTCTGATTTCCACATGGCTGCCAAGTTTGGTTCCTCTCCAAGCCCGTTACCTGGAGCTGCTCTGCAGCCAGCACGCAGGTTCTGCATTATCGGAGATTTATGAGGCATGATTTATGGAGCCGGGTGCTGCGCCGGTGTGTTACGTACCCTGACTGAGGAGTCCAATTTTATGCATAAACTCTATTCTTGGATCACTGTACCTCCAGAAATAGCGGTTTGAAAAAAAAAACACAACCTCTTTCCAGTCACCCACAGTTCCTGGGGCTGGGGAGTGGAACAAGGTCTGGTTTGGTGCCATCTCACGGGGTTCGGTGCCAGGAGGGAGCTCCCGAGCAGCCTCACCAGTGTGGTTGGCCCTGATCTTCAGGCAGAGAACCTGATCCTGAGGCTGCTCCTGCTCAGCTGAGCAGTTCAGGATGAGGAGGTGGCAATGGCCGTGGTGGTTGGTTTGTCATAGAATCATAGAGTTGTTTAGGGTGGAAGAGACCTTTAAATCACCAAGTCCAACCGTTCCTAACTAAACCATGTCCTTCAGCACCACATCTCCAGGGCTTGGGAACCCCTCCAGGGATGGGGACTCCACCACCGCCCTGGGCAGCCTGGGCCAGCCCTTGACGACCTTTCCTGTCCCCAGATCCCATCGCTGCCACTCCCCAGCAGCTGCCTCCAAGCAGGCAGCGAGGGGGGGAAAGGGCCAAGGACCGTTCCCTGATGGACACGGACCATCTGTCCCCTCTGTCCTTGACATTCCAGCAGAGCTGTTCAGCCGCTCTCCGGCTGTGACCCCCTGGCAATGTCACTTGTCCCGTGGTCCATTAGGAGCCGTGCCACAGCCCGGGGACACAGCTGCCATAGGGGGGAGCTGGGATGGAGCGATCCCACCTGCTCGCACTCGTTGGGTGATGTGGGGGACGGCTCCTTTCATCCCCCAGACAGGGTCGTGCTCACAGCCTGGCTCCGGAGGGACCCGGGGTCAGGGCTGGAGGGGCATTGCCACCTGGCTCCCATTAGGAGGGCTCCTCGCTGCGGAAGGGGCTGTGGCATTCCTCCACTCGTGCCAATTATCCCGCTAGGGCTCTATTAGCTGCTCCCCGTCCCACGCCCCGACAGCCGAGCGGAGGTGGCTCTGCCCAGGCACTTCCCCACTGCTGGACATCGCAGAATCATTGAAATGTTCGGGTTGGAAGAGACCTTTAAGCTCAAGCTTCCCTCTTGTCCTGTCAAGGCCACTCTCTCCAGATTGTGGATATGGCAACTGGCCGCTTTCACCTTCCCCTTCCTCTGCTTGGGGAAAATGGTCTAATTTTCCTTCTTTTTTCCTTTTTTTCTCGCTATGACACTGGCAGCACCTCAGGCACACTGGCAGCTGCAGGATGCCATCCAGAGCTGTGAATTTGATGGTCCAGAGCCCTTCAAGATAAAGGCAGAAGAGTGATTGTGAGTAGAAGCAGCAATAGCCCCTCGCTCTCAGCATCATCCTTGCTCAAGGGGAGCAATGTGCTCTCGGAGGTGCCATCTCCAAGGCCCCCACTGTGGTATTTAGAGCAGAAAAGCAGCTCTTGGGCTGCTCTGCCATCAGCTCTCAGCTCCTGGGGAACAAATCAAGTAGCTAACCAGTGAGGTTTGCTGCATGGCTGCCCTCCCCACCGCTCCCCAGGTAAGGGTTGCTGTAATAGGATTTGGTCCACATCCCTGGAAACCCCCCTGAGGATGATGTGGGGTTTTCAGCACGTTAACTCCTCCATGCACCAGAGAGGGTGGAACCCCAGCACGGCCACATCAAGCCCCAGGCTCTGCTGGGAGCCTTGGCCAGGGAGCTGTGGGAAGCAGCTGGTGGCTTTTGGGGACAGAGGAAGAGCCAGAGAGAGGACATGGGGAAAATCATCCCATGGGGACCAGGCAGCTGCAGCAGCACCGTGGGGAGCCTCTAACAGGGTTGGACCCTGCCCCAGAGACCACCAGCTTCTCCCCCCAGCACAGCACTTGGCCTCCCACGCCAGGCTCACCAGAGCCACCTGACCTTTCCTGCATGTCTCTGTTCTCACCCCACGGCGGCAGCTATTGTTTAACAGCAGAAAATACCAGATCAGATCCCTTAAGCCAGAGGATTGAATCTGGGAATAAATTGCCTCTCACAAAGAGGGGTTCTCAGCACGCCTGCGCATGGGGCTCTGCCTGTGGGCTTTGCTGGTTTGGCTGGGCGAGCCCCCAGTGCTGAGGGCTGGGGCTGCACCTCACCCCGAGCTGGGAGCACCCCTGGCAGTGCCACCACCGTGTCTGGGCACCGTGGGAGCTCAGGGGAGCAGAGACCTCACCTGCTGATGGGTGCGGAGGGAGGGAAGTGGTGTGAGAGCAGAGGTGGGTGCTCAGGGCTCCCCTCCCAACCATCCCACATCCCCTCCCAGAGCATCCCTGCCTCAGGCTTGGGAAAGGGCAGCCTCCTCATGTCTTGTGTTTATCCCAAACAGCCGGGACTTGCCTCCACGCCAAGCTAGAGGTTATTTGAGGCTGCTGTCTTGTTCATCAGATCCTCATGTTCCATTAAAACAGAAATTAAAAGATGCTCCAAATCAGACCAACAGCAGCCTGGAACATCTCATGAGGAAGCCCCTTTGTGCCATGCCCTCCCCATCTCCCACCCATCCCATGGTGGTTACCCCTGCCCAGGTTCTTGTGTGAGGTGATGGGAGCAGCTCGAGGTGGGAGTTGCCTGGTTGCTGTTGGGGGGTCCTGGTTGTGCAGCCCATGCAGAAGAAGCTGTTGGGCTCCAGAGCAGTGGAATATGGGGCCGTGGGACCCCAGAGCTGCTGGGCCCCCTGACTGGAGCGACTGGGAACAGGGAAGATTCACAGCACCGAGGCTGAGACTATAAAGGGAGCTGAGGAAACTCATAAGGAGGTGTAAATTGGAACAATATGGGCTGTGTCGTGTCCTGATTTGGCTTCGGGGAATTAAGAGCTAATCTTTTCCCTGAGACTGGGATTGCTGGAGTTGTGCATGCAGCACACGAGGGACTTTGTGCTCTCTGAGCACGAGTGCCAGTGCAGGAGATGCAGGACGGAGGCTCCAGATGATTAGTTTTGCATTTGGCCTTTCGGTGGTTATTGAGGTGCCCGTTCAGAGTAAAAGGCTCCTTCGGCAGATTTGCTTTTTTAATAAAAGATCCCGTGTGTGCTCAGCTGAGAGAAATAGGTAACAAATTGGTGACAGTGGGCTGGAAATCGGTGGCAGCGGGTTGTAAACTGGAGGCATCTCTTAGAGCTTGTATGGCAGCAATAAAAGCAATTCCTGCCCAGCCATGGGGTGGCTGGAGGTGGCTGGAGGTGGCAGAGCGATGGGTGATGCTCTGGTCCCCTGACCTAAAGCAGGGGTTTGGCTCCCAGGGTTTGCTGCATCCCTCCTTTTCCATGGAAATGGGCAATGAAAGCAAACATCTCTGTGTGCTCACAGCCATGCTGCACACAAAGAGCTTCCAAACCTCACTGAAAACTTGGCACTGTGATGATAGCACACAACAATGCAATGTGGACTCCATCCATCCGAATGCTCCTCGAGGAAATCGGTCTTGATGGTTTTTTAATTTGCTTTTTTTTCCTCTCTGTTCCTGCTCCCACTGAGGGCTCTGTTTTGGGGGCTTGCCCTTCCCTACCCCTCTGCCCCTACAGTGCCCTGGCAGGAGCTGCCAGCTGCAGCCCCCCCCTCCTCTCCTGCCAAGGTTCCTTGGTATCTAGNTTATATAGGCAAAATGGATATAAAAAAAAAAAAAAAAAAAAAAAAAAAAAGAAGAGAAAGCAAAAGCCAGCATCGTGCCTTTCATGCGGACATTATTCGCTGCTCGCAATGGAAAACACATCCCCCTGCTCTCCAGCCTTCCCACCTCCCGGCACACACTGGGGCTGGGCAGGAGGGGGAAGAGGAAGGGGCGGAGGAGGAGGAGGAGGAGGAGGGTTGCATGCTGGTCCAAGGGGTCAGCATGGCCAGCTCGGAGGCAGGGCTGTCCCAGCCCCTCTGCAGCCCTCCCATGGGTGTTCTAGGGAGGGGGACATCCCGCCAGCACCCCTGGGTTATGTGTGAATGGCAGAGAAAATACCCCCCATCCTTGGCAAGGCACCAAGGCTCCCACCCCCTGGTCCAGGGGGATGCTTGAGGTGGGTGTCCTGGGGCTGTGCTGGGGGCGGCGGGCAGCACCGGGAGGGTGCTGGGGTGATGAGGAGGCCCCAGGAGGGTGCTGGGATGATGGGCAGCCCCCCAGGAGGGTACTGGGGTCATGGGCAGCACCCAGGAGGGTGCTGGGATGATGAGGAGTCCCCAGGAGGG
>VYZX01004042.1:496961-543759 GCA_013401335.1 Brachypteracias leptosomus | reverse complement strand
AAAAAAAAAAAAAGAAGAGAAAGCAAAAGCCAGCATCGTGCCTTTCATGCGGACATTATTCGCTGCTCGCAATGGAAAACACATCCCCCTGCTCTCCAGCCTTCCCACCTCCCGGCACACACTGGGGCTGGGCAGGAGGGGGAAGAGGAAGGGGCGGAGGAGGAGGAGGAGGAGGAGGGTTGCATGCTGGTCCAAGGGGTCAGCATGGCCAGCTCGGAGGCAGGGCTGTCCCAGCCCCTCTGCAGCCCTCCCATGGGTGTTCTAGGGAGGGGGACATCCCGCCAGCACCCCTGGGTTATGTGTGAATGGCAGAGAAAATACCCCCCATCCTTGGCAAGGCACCAAGGCTCCCACCCCCTGGTCCAGGGGGATGCTTGAGGTGGGTGTCCTGGGGCTGTGCTGGGGGCGGCGGGCAGCACCGGGAGGGTGCTGGGGTGATGAGGAGGCCCCAGGAGGGTGCTGGGATGATGGGCAGCCCCCCAGGAGGGTACTGGGGTCATGGGCAGCCCCCAGGAGGGTGCTGGGATGATGAGGAGTCCCCAGGAGGGTGCTGGGGTGATGGACATCACCCCAGGAGGGTGCTGGGGTGATGGGCAGCCCCCAGGAGGGTGCTGGTCTGGGGGAGGCTGTGGTGCAGGGGTGCCAGCCCAGGACAGTGCCTGCCAGCCCGGATTGTTTCAGCCCAGCGCCCGCACAAGTGGCTTTGCTAAAGCTGCAAGTTGATCTCATGGAAGGAAATTGAATTGTCGTCGGGGCTGGGTTTTATCTGGGCTTTGGGCTCCGCTGCCTGGCTCGCTCTATTAACGTTTGCTCGTCTGATTACAGGCACAGCTTGGGGTGAGAGGTCAGGTTTAAATCATGCCTCTTTTCCTCTCTCATCAGAAAACGTGCTGGAGATGTGCTGGAGGAGTGGGGCTGGGGGGTGAGCCCCCAGGAACCTGCCCGTGGGGTGAGCCCCAGCATGGGCAGCAGCTTCTCCAGGCAGCAAAGCATCGCTGAGCATCCCCAAGAGAGCCCAGGAGGTGCAAGGCAAAGGCAATGCCCAAAGTGACCTTTCTCCTGTGATCACGGGACTCCAGGAGCTGGTGAGTTAAGGAAATATATAAATATAGTGAGAAGGTGCTCACTGGTGGCATTAAGCTGCCCAAACTGAGCTGTCTGTGGAGATTTCTTGTGGCACTCTGTGGTGGCTGGGCCTGGCCAAGCATCCCAGGATGGCTTGTTAGTGCTGGTGGAGTCTGTTCCGTCCCCTTCCAGTCCCCCCAGTGCCCCTGGGTTAAGAAACTTTAATGACCTTAATCACCAGTTCGTTTACAGCAGTCACTTTCCCCACTGCTGCCCTCCCCCAGCATGGGAATAACATCTGCTACCCCACACTGCCCCTATAAACCGCTCCCATTTCACATCACAAAAAATATACAGGGCATTAAACCTGGACTGGTTTATAGGGGAACTGTCGAGCAGCTTCAATCCAGGCTCTGACCTACTTAAAAGTTGTCCTAATCAGGGGAGGCATGTGAGTGTGTGCTGAGTTCACATCTCCACTTCCATGTGTCACCCTGGTGCTAAGACGTGGAAATGGGAATTATTTACAGAGCGGAGGAGTCGCATTGTGGGGGCTGAGGAGGCAGGAGAGCAGAGCTGGGCGTCCGTGGTTGTTCCTTGGGGATGAGAAGCCACAAGGATGGGGAAGGGGGTCTTGAAAGGGGCTTTGGTTCCTGCTGACCCATGTTTTGCAGCACTGTATGGCAGTGGGTGCACGTGCGTTGGGTGCAGCACTGGTGAGGGGTGGCTGAATTTCCCTGCCCTCCTCTGCCGTGACCATCTGCAGCCTGTGGGCTCTTCACCACCAGGTATTTATGAAGTGTCAGTGACTGCTCTGATGGTTGGCAGGGCTGCCAGCAGAAACACCCCTTCCCTTTCCCACCCGGCGTCCCGCCAGCCCAGGAGGAAGAGAAATGAGGCTTCACCACCATAATTCAAACCAGCCCTGCAAGGGAAAGGGATGGTGGCGAGGAGGATGCTGCCAGGGCTGCTCCAGGCACCCTCAGCCCTGGCCTGTGCCCAGCCTGGGAAAGCCTCTCCCTGTGGAGCTGGCAGGGCTGTGATGGAGAAAACCACACTGGGGTGAAGGGAGGTGTCATCTCAGCAGGCACAGGGTCCCCTGATGCATCCTCAGCCAGCCTGCGCCCCAGGAGCATCCCAAACCCACTCTGGTGTGTGCCAAGGGGCCTTGTGCACCCCTGCTCCCCACGGGGCAGGTCTGTGCAGGCTGCCAGGCTGGGTTCCCTGGCGTGGGTGTTGTGCTGGCTCCAGCACGTCTCCAAAACAGGACCCCCCTGTGCTGCCCGGGCCCCCGCAGCTCCCCGTGCGACGGGTGGGATGAGCAAACGCTGACACAACCCCATTAACTCCCCCAACATGTGCCTGCAGCCCGCAACAAGTTGGGAGACGGAGCAGGGGTAGGTCACGGCATCTCCCCGGGTGCAGGGGGAGGGAAGGGCCCCCTCCTGCCCCGCGGGGGCTGACTCAGCCTCCCCGGACCGTGTGTCTGGCTCTGCCGTGAGTCACGGGGCGAGGAGCAGGTACCCGCCCCGGCGTGTGGGAGCAGGGATCCCAGCCTGGATGGGGTCCCAGCTCTGCTTGGCACCCACCGGGGCTGTGCCGGGCTCCTGGGCATCCCCCCAGCTGGGATGGGGCAGTGGGTGCTGCACCTCGCTGCTCTGATCATGGAAAGATGGGTTAGCTCCTTGTGGAGGGTGTTGGGAATTCAGATGTTCATGAGAACAAATCCCATGAGGCAGAAAAAGGAGCTGGGGAAATGGAGCTTTACCCTTCAGGGAAGGGACTCAACCAAAGCGCCACCCTGGGCTCCTTTCCTGGCCACATCTCTCAGGATGGTAGATCCCCCCAGGGTTCCTCCATCAGAGGTCTTGCCTCTGAGTTAGGAGCCCACTTCAGCCCGTAGAAACCCAGAGCCCTGATTTCTCCCCTCTTGCCTCCTTTGCTGCTGGTTTTTCCCATTTCTCCTGCCCAGACTCCTGCATTTGCCAGCTCCCCATCCCCAGCAGTGAGATGCCCAGCTCTGGCCATGCCAGGGATGCCCGGGGGATGCTCAGGATGGAGGATGGAGTGAAGTGCTGCCTGCTCCCACATCCTCACCACTGCCCTTGGCCTTGCCTGGTGGGACACTGGGGCTGCAGACATCAAAGGGGCTGTTTTAATGGGGTATTGAGTGTTCAGGGCTAGCACTCGGGGTATCTGCTGCCTTCCACCCCCCCCAGGCACTTAGTCCCTAATTAAGCTGTACACAGCATTCCTTCCCCATCACACCTCGTAAAAAGGAGGAACCCACAGAAAAGGGGCTGTGTTGTTGCTCCGAGGATAATGATGATGGGGAGGTGCAGGGAGGGCTGCAGGGAGCAGAGACCCTGCCGGGGAGAGGCTGACCTGGGGTGTGCTCCTTCCCCTGTCACTCACTCTGCCTTGGCCTATGTGCAAATAGGTCGTAATCCAACGTAATGAGAGGGAGAAGAAAATAATAATAAATAGCAGATTTGCAAACCTGGGGGATGCACGATGGAGGGGTGAGCTGCACGGGGCAGGCTGCTCAGGGGGTTTGCTGATGAGGGTTCCATCAGCAAGGAGAGCCCATCATGGCAGGGGAATGTGTTCTTCATGTCCAACCTCAGCCTCCCCTGGTGCAACCTGAGGCTGGTTCCTCTTGTCCTGTCACTTGTTCCTTGGGAGAAGAGCCCGACCCTGCCTGGCTCCAGCCTTCCAGGGGGTTGTGGAGAACCAGAAGGTGTCTCCTGAGCCTCACCAAGAGGCTCCCACTGATGCTCAGCCCCATCTCCTGGTGCGGGCAGGAGCTGGAGGGCCCTGCAGCTCTGACCCCATCCACCGTCCCTCTTTAATGTGCTTTACACATGTGATGAATATCGGAGGAATTTGTTTTTTAAAGCCTGTTTTGATTGAAATCGCACGAAAAAAAAGCGGCTCATGCTTGGGGCCTTCCTGTAAGTTATGATTATTTTTTTCATTTAGGGGGAAGATTATGTTTCTTAGGCAAACAGGAAAAACAACAGGGAAAAAAGGCTCTGTTTGTTTCTTTAGCTTGGAGCTCGGTCTTGGAGCGGTTCCCCGCTGAGGGGATGATGGTGCCGTGGCATCAGAGGGTCCCACCAACGTGTGAAGGGCTGGGTTGGGGTCACACTGTCACCCCCTCCATGTAGGTGACCTTGCAGGGACACAACGCAGCACAAAGAGCTGCCCCAACCAAACCAGGTGGGACACAGGGCTTTGGAGGCACGATGCAAACAAAGCCCATGCCTGTATTTGGGTTTTAAACAGTTTTTTACAGGCATTTTGGATGTGATGTTTGTTTTTTAGGGGCCGGGATGAGCAGTTCACTCCAGGGGACAGCAGCCTTGCTGAGGGACCCTCGTCTCCAAATCAGTGCAGCCTCTCTGGCTTCAAACAACCCCCATGGCCACTGCCACAGCATCATGGAAGGACACATGAAGAGCTGCTGGTGATCTGGGTGCCACCCGCCCTTGTGTCCTCACTTGCACCATGATGCTTGGACCAACCCTAGCCAAGGAGGTGTCTTCAAACCAGCTGTAGCAGTGTCTGCAAGACCATCCAAGTAACTCTGGAGCACAGGCAAGTGGGATTGAGCCCAGGGGGGTACCTGGGGGAAGTGATTTCCTCCTTTCCTCCTCCTCTGGAGGAGCAGGAGGGGGTGGACGGAGCTGCTGGAGGCCCTGCAGGGTTTGGGGCAGGCAGGCAGCAGCCCCCACCTCCTACCACGGCGTGTGAGAGCGGCTGCGGGCGGGAGCAGGAGCCCCTCTTGGTGGGAACGAGGAGGCGTTTGCAGGTCATTCCAGCATGTTGTCCCAGTCAAATATTTGTCTAGTTAATAAATATATTGTTGGTTTTTTTCGGCGAGGAAATGAGGAGGCTGCGAAGAAAAATAATGAAAGGCCTTTCTTGTGCAGCCCTGCTCTGCAAGAACCTGGATCAGGCCCTCCGCCTTCTCCTTGGCCCTCACGCTCCAGGAACCCTGCTGTGGATTTCACAACGGCGTGATTGACAAGATTAGAAATTATCTCCCCCTCTCTCTACATATAAGGTTACTGCCGCTCCAGGCACAGTGTGAAATTCCCCTTGCCGGAGCTCATTAAATGGGTCAATGGACGCGTTCCAGCTTCTCTGCAGTTCACAAAAGGCTGAGTCCTGGCCACCCCACCAAACTCTGTCCCAGGCTGTTGACGAGTAAGTGCTTCCATATGGCTCACCTCAGCATCTCCAGAAAGATAACAGAGAGCTAATGGCTTGCAGATTCCACGGATGCTCGGCGTGAGGAACCGGGGGCTCGGGGGCTGCGTTCAATCACAGCTGATTGGGATGGGGGGGACCCGCGGGCTCCCCGCCAGCCTCCGTCCCCCGCGCACCTTCCCCCTGGGCTGGGGGCACCGGGAAAGGGCAGCGTGTTCACACAGCCCCGCTGGGAGCAGAGGGATGGGTGAGTGAGGGGGCAGCTGCTGCTCGGGGGGTGGTGTCCTGGAACACGCTGCTCTGAGCTTTCCTGGTGTCTTCACAGCTCCAGGTATCGAGCGGTGGTGAGACCCTTTCCTTGCACTGGATGTTCTCGGAGGCCTTCAGGTGAGAAAGCCGCTGATGAGGTTCTGGCAACGTGAAGATGGGGTGAAAACATTCCAAGGTATTTGCTCTTTTCTCCTTATTTTGCTTTTCAGTGAGGAAGTCACTTCTCTGAGGAGCAATTTACAGATTTCTCCCAGGCATTTGTTCCTGTCTGTGGTTCTGCTGTGGAGCCTGGGAAGCTCCCCCTGCAGCTCCTGCTGGTGTTCTCCAGCCATGGGCATCACCCAGTGCTCCTGCTCTGCCATGGATGGATGGCTCCTGTCACTTACCAGCACAGGGAGCATTTCAAACGCACCCAAACACGCCGCTCCAAACACTGCTGCTCTTGAATATTTGAGGATAAGATTTATATTTAATGAGTGTGTGTGCTGGGAAGGTTTGAGCACAGGCATCATTCACACAGAAGAGACACAATGGGGTCAAGAGCACAGGTGAGTCAAAGCGGTCCCCATGTCTCAACAGCACTTGTAGGACCTGGTTTTCTCTGCTTAGGCTGCTCCATCACCTCCCAGCATCTTGGCCACCCTGTCCCAGGGAGGTGTTTTGGGATGCTCTGGGGTAAAACCCCCCTCCAGAGTTTGGGAAGCAGGGTCTTCTCAGCTCTGCCATCACCAGGCACCCGCCCAGGGCTGCTGATGTCATGCTGAGGTTGGAGATGAAGTCTCAGGCTGAAGGGGGAGTTCCTTGAGCCCCAAGAAGTGTCTGTGTGTGATGCAGGAGCAGGAGGGCTCGGGGAGGATGGCTGTGATTGCATGTACTGCTGGAGGAGCTGTGACCTGGGGGGTTTATGGGCCCTGCATTAGTTACCCAGCTCAGCATCATCACCATCCAATTAGGTCCCTTCAGTTGGGGTATCTGTGGAACTAACCACCCATTAAACTCCTGCTCCCCAGGGCTGATTTCCTTGGGGCCAGGCAGTGATGCAGGGCAGGGGTTGTGCCTGAGGAGCTCCTGACATCTCTCTGGGGGAGGCTTGGTCCCCAGGACCATGGTCCCTGCTCTTGTGAAAGCCCAAGGATGGGCTGCAGGGGTGGATCCACCTCAGCAGGACTGATCCAAGCTGGCTGCTGGTTCAGCGAGCATCACCTTGTGTTTCCTTTGGAAGGGATGGGGGCAAAGCAACAGCTCTGGGGGTGCTCTCCCTGCTGCACACCAGGGTAATTCTAGTGCAGGATGCTCAGGCCTTTCCAGCACAGGTCTCATGAAGGGAAAGCTGCCCCCTGGGACCACCTTCTCCTTCTAAACCCACTCTCTGAGTGGCCCCGTGCCTGTGGGACCCCTCTTCTGTCCCCAGAAGGAGAAGGGGGCTGCTGGCAGGTCTGTTTTCCTCCCAGGGAGAAGCTGTAAACCCCCATCCCCACCCCCCAGCTTTACATGCTGAAGCCGAAATAAATGAAATTACCTTTAATTATTCTCATTACTTTCCTAGGGAATGCTGGAGTGAAAGGCAGCATTTAGCTGTGAGCTACAGCAGGGCTCTGCCCTTCCTCCTGCCCCCCAGCCCCTCTGCCAGGGCTGCCACCCCCCCGGCCCCCACCACNCAGGGGGGACCAGGGGTCAGGGGCTGGGGGCTCCTGGGGGTCAGGGCTTGCAGCCAGGCAGGGATGATTTGCCCATTTCCAGACCACCTCTGGGCTGGGGGCTATGGGGTGGTTCTTCCACCTTCTCAGCCCGTTACAGCTCGGCAGAGGCCGGGCAGGAGGGTGTCCAGCCATGGGGCGTTTCCATCTCACCACATCCCCCTTTCATCTCTTGTTATCCCATCCCACGAGGTGCTGAGGGACGGATCCTGCCCCTCCCAGCACCTCTCTGCTGGCAGCAGGATGATGGGCAGGACGTGCCTCCAGCCAGAGGGAGCTGCCTTAGCTCCTGGTCCCGGTGATGCTGGAGAAGAGCTACCAATTATTCCTTCCCTGTTTAATGATTTCTGGACCTGCAGCTTCCTTACGTGCTGTCTGGCACCTTCCAGCAGGTGCTTGCAGGGGGATTTATGCACACAGGTGATGCAGGCCAGCTCTGGAGAGGCTGGGAGGCTCTGGGGTGCTCTGCCCACCTTGTGCCCCTCCAAGGGTGAGCTGGGAGCAGGACCACAGGGACCAGCATGAGGTCTGCAAATACCTGCTCCCTCTTATTTCTTCTCTCCCCATCTTCTAGGCAAGGAGAAGGAGGATTTTCCTTCCTGGAGGGAAAATCTGTATCTCCTGAGCTTTGAAGGATGGAGCATCCACCCTTGCACCCGGCAAAGAAAGGGAGATCAAACACCAGCCCCATGGGACCTCCCAAACCAGAGCTTCCCTGGGCACCCTGCAGCAGCAGAGAAAGCCCCTTCATGGGGAAGGGGAGCAGGGGGGCTGGAAACCCCATCCCAGATGGACACTGGGCCATTCTTCTGGAGAAGGTCTCGTTACCCTCCGAGGTCAGCCACAAGTGACACTGAAACCTCGGGGGCCTTTGGGAACCAACATTGAGACACGTTCGCTGTCAAATGGAATCTATTAAAAGGGATTAGAGGCTTTTTTCCATCAATACCCCCGTGACACCATGATCGGCTGAAATTGCTGCAAAAACATCATTATTAGAAATGGGCCTATTAGTATTAGAATAGACAGAAGCTCCTCACTAATTTTAGCAGCAGCCACCGGAGCTGGGACGGGAGGGGAGGCAGCAGAGGTGTTTGAAGGGAGGCTGGAGACCCTCAGGAGCTATCAGGAGCTGGCTACCAGGGATGCTGCGTGCCCAGGAGGTCACATCCCATCCTTGGAGCTGTTGGGTGGAGGCTCCACGTTGCCTGGTACAACCCAGGGTGCTCAGCTGTGTGTAGTGGAGCGGGCTGGAATTGTTGACAGGTTGGTTTTTCTACCCAGAAATGCAGTTTTCTGGGAATCAAAGTGTTCCCTGGGAACGAGGGGGTTGTGACAAAGTTTTTCGAGGGAAATGCATCTGAACAAATCACTTTAACTCCCTTGCTTTATTTTTCACAGAAGTAAAAATAGCGCCTTGGATCTTTATGTGATATCAATTCTATACAATACAATTAATCTAATATTTATAATATCACATCACGCGTTGACTTTGTCAACCGGAACGTTTAGCTGTTGACAAAAGGATTCAGAAATTCTCTTTCATAAAGCAGCCGCCACAGATCCCGAGCTCTGAGTTCCTCATGCAATGCAGATTTTGCTTTGAGAACAACCTGAGAGTGAGATGAAGCCCCTCAAGCTGTGCTGGGTGGTTCAGAGTAGGGCTGGTGGGGCTCAGCCCCAGAGGGTCCAGCCCCAGAGGGTGTTTTGAAGGCAGGAGGGGCAGAGGAGCTGCTGCAGCAGCCCAGGGAATGCTGAGTCCCCACCACAGCCCCCCCTCAACACTCTCAGTGATTTAACCTGAGTTTGTTTTCTCCTGGACCTTCCCAGCCTGCTGCAAAGCACCAGATGGTATCTGAGATCCAGCCCTAAATGTTAGCTTTGATAATCAGCTACATACCATTATTATAATTAAGCCTCATTTGTGTGCAGGCTTTCATGCTTTATTCTCCTCTCCCCTTGCCTTTCTTTCCTTTTACTTTCTTCCTCTTCCTCTTCCTCTCCCTTTCCCTTTCCCTTTCCCCTTTTTTCCCTTTCCCTTTGCCTCACCTTTGTTTTCCCCCCACAGGACCCTGACCCAGCTGTCAGTTGGGGGTGCCCAGCCACCTCGGGGTGCTCCCAAGCTCTTGGAGTCCTCCTTGTGCTGACCCCCCAGCCGGGGCTGTTTGGGAGCAGCTCTTGGCCGGGGCTTATTTCACCTAATTGACCCGATTCCGGTAGTTTGTGCCTGGCCATTTTGGCTCGTTGTTTGTTTGCCTTTCCCTGTGGCTCACTCATTTTTTTGCACTAATTAGGTAATTTCCCACATAACTTGGCTGGGTCCCCTTGCTCCCGCTCCAGTAGCACCCACTCTGTGAAGGGGTCCCTGGGGCTGGTGTCCCACACTCACTGACCACTCTGCTTTCCCCCCATGCAGACAGGTGTGGTGGGATTCATCCTGGAAAGCTCAAGGTGTTGGAAGGACCATCAGTAACACTGCGTTTGGAGGAAAGGGTGGAAGGATTTTCCACGTGGTCTGTCACAGCCCGTCTGTCCTCGCTTCTCCTTCTGCTCTGCTGCACCCTCTGCTCTCCAAGCCTTGGGCTCCAAGACCTTGGACCTTCTGTCCCTGTTGTCCTGCCTGGGAGGGTCATCTCACAGCTCTGCTGCTAAAGCATGCCCTAGGACAGCCGGATCTCCTGGAAGCTGAGCTGGGCTTTAAATTCAGACTTGAGGGTGCAAAGCTCCTGCAAGAGCCCCATCCTGCTGCCTTGAGACCCACCAACAAGCACAGCTCTCACCACTGACAAAGAGGACCTACTTCTGCTCGAGGACCACCTCTGGCCCATCCATGGGAGCTGGACAAGCATCTGGTGAGCAAGACACCACCTGAGGTTGGTCCTTTTGTTTGCAACCCCAAAATACCCCACAAAAACCCTAAGCCCCGTGCATGGGATGCTCATCCCTGCATCCCACCAGCTCTGGGTACCCAGTGCCCGCCCAGCAGCACAGGGCTGTGGGGTTGGTGCCCTGGCATCAGCCGTCCCAGTGCAGCTCCGGGCGCAGCCGCCTCGTCAAACAGGCTTTTTAATTAAGCATAGGAATAAAGCCGTGGCCGGCGCGTATCCATGGCGACGCCGAGCCGATCCCCCCGGATCCCCAGCCAGCTGGAATATCTGCTGGATGGCAGAGCTTCAGACCCAACCTTTAATGGTGTTCGACTCTATTCGGGGAAACAATTACATGCTCCATTTTCAATGTAGTCAGCTGAACAATAGATTAAATGAAGCAATTGAGACAGAGGCTTCTCCGCCGCTGCCCGGCCCATGGGGCTGGACCACTCCCTTTGGAGAGCAGGATGGGGAGACATCAGTGCTGCCCATGGTTTAGGAGAGGTCCTGGCACTGGTGGTGGCCCCAGAACGTTCCTGCTGGGCTTCCTACTCTGCTCTGGTGAGAAGAGGAGGCTCCGGGGAGACCTTCTGGTGGCCTTTCAGTGCTTCAAGGGGGCTGTCGGAAAGATGGGGAGAGACTTTTTAGAGGGTCTGTTGGGACAGGACAAGGGGTGATGGATTTAAACTAAAAGAGGGGGATTTAGACTAGAGAGGAGGAAGAAATTGTTGCTGCTGAGGGGGGTGAGAGCCTGTGCCAGGCTGCCCAGAGAGGTGGTGGCTGCCCCATCCCTGGAACCATCCCAGGTGAGGTTGGCCGGGGCTCTGAGCAACCGGCGCGAGTTGAACAGGTCCCTGCTCAGTGCAGGGGGGTCACACTAGATGACCTTTAAAGGTGTTTTCCCACCCAAACTGTTGATTCTCTTGATTCCTTGGACGCCCTGGGCCTGCAGAGAGGTGCCCCACCTACACTCATCTCCTCTCTGACCATGGCTGGTATTGGATGGTTGGGAGGACTACAAGAGCCACCACCTCTGCCTGCTTCACTTTGCAGACCTGCAGTATGAGGTGTCCCTTGCTGATCTTCTCCCAGCTCACTCTGGTGTCCCAGCCTCTGCTGTCTCCCTGTGCTGGTGGGTCCATGCAGCAGGTCCCAGCACATCTGCTGCTCTGCTCACCCTCCGCACCTGCCCTGGCCCTTCCTCCTCCATGACACACGTCTCTGGGTTTCTCACCTCCCTTTCTCAGAGCTCGCCCTTCCCCAGCTCCGTGACCTCCTTTCTGGTTCAGGAATAGCCTGTTCCCTCACTGGTGTGTCATCACCACTGCACAGAAACCACCCCATGGGAAGGAGACACGCCGTCCAGAGAAAGCCCTTGTAAGGCATTTAATGAACTGCTGCCTTTATTTTGCCCGTATAAAACATGCAGGTCTTTTAAATATTTTCTGGGATGACATCAGTGTCTTCGGTTTAGTTTGGGTTTTATTATTGTTATTATTTGAGCTATTCAAAGAATGTGAGGAGCAGTGGAGGCGGGTGACTCCTTCCCTGCCACCACGCCTTGCTTGGGCTTGTTCTCCCTTCTCCTTGACCTTAGCACATCCACCAGGGTGACAACCCACCCCGACCTCCTGCATTATGTCCTTTTTGCTGCCAGTAATTGGTTTGCTCCCTCGGTGGCTCAGCTTATCAAGCCCCATCTGATACTCTCAGCAGCTTTTCTCCTCCGCAAGGTGTTTTATTCCCCCAGCTCTGCTCCATCCCAGCCACTTCACCCCGGGTTTTATAACCATGGGCAGGGCTAACAGTTTAATGGACAAGCCTGCTCTTGCACAATTGCTCCATGGAGATGTGTCGTGCCTGGCAGTTGGAAAGCAGAGGGGTGGGGGTTTTTTTTTTGGTGCCCATCTCCAGACCTTTTGAAGCTGCCCGAGGTCGGGAGGACGAGCTCAGAGAATTGATTGCTTTCTAAGTGCCATCAAGTTGGGCTTACAAAATCACGGGTTGCTCTTGGAAATGGGGGCTGTTTTTCTGCTGCCAGTGACTCAGCTGACACGAAGCATTAATGGAAGAGTGTTATTAGGTAGGGTTACTCAAACTAGGGTTACTCAACCAGACGTTTATCCCCATAAGAAGAGCTCTTCCTCCTCACTCACCCTTCTCTGCCTCTTTTGTCAAAGCAAACTCAAGGACTTATTTCAGGTCCCAGCGTGTAGCATCTTGAAGAGAAAGATTTGTCTCTAGGGCAGGAGGAAACCATCCAAAAGCCACCTCCTCCTCCTCTTCCTCCTCTGACTCTACCCGACCGTGGACCTCTGGCACCACCACACTCCTGTGGCTTGGAAAGGTCCTAGCAAAGAAAGCAAAAAAAGCTGAAGTTTTCCAAGTTTTTTGCTGCTGCTCCCTGGCCTGGGGATGGTGGCAGAGGGTGGGATGGAGGAGCTGCATGAGGGTGGCCCTGGTGGGACCACCGGCCCCCTCCATAGCCTGGTTCTGGGGTCAACCACTAAGTGCAACCACACCAAAAGGGAGTTTGGCCTCACTTTCCATTCATGGAGCTCGGTAGGAGAGGACAACAGAGGAAGAAAGAGGGAAGAGCCAGGCAGGGCTTGAGAACAAATTGTTTACCAGGATTTTCCACGAGGCATCAGCAGTTCTTTAAAGAGGACAAAGCCAGAGGGACTTGACAGAGAAATCCTTGCAGGGGCTCCACTGGTGTAATCGTTTCTATATTTGACCAATGTAAAAGTTTATCTTTAAGTCTCCTCTGTTTTTTAAATATGACATCAATGTCTTCGCCTTTGTTTTGATTGCCCTTAACTACCAGGTTTTTTTATTTTATTTTTTTTTTAAACTATTCCCCCAAAAATATGGAGAATATTTACTCAGGGCATAAAAATACCCCTGAAATGTGATGTCTTTGGCAGAGAAGTGGTGGCCCCATTTGTTTGGCATGTGATAAATGTTCCCGCTGCCACGTTACTCCCACCACAAATTCAACAATTGTTTAATTTTCAGCTCAATTTTTAAAAACCTAAATGTTCTGAACCGAGTTAATGTTATATTAATTTTTCAAACCAACAAGGCAAACCGGCTCATAACATAAATATTTTACCAACCATTCATAAATATCGTGGCTGCTAAAAAAACCCCCATCACAGTTGGTGGAGAAGCTTTGGATGCTTCGTGCTTGGTGTGAGCTGGGATGGAGGGATCCAGTGCAGGAGATGGTGGTGGGGACTTGGACCTGCTGGAAGGTTTTCAGATCTGGAGGAGCTTTGTTCCTGTTTCTCTCTGATCTTTATTTCCTGGAGCTGAATGTGGGGAAAACTGTGTTGCAGCTGGTCCTGGCTGCAGGGAAATCTGTTCTCCACTTGCTCCCATTGTGCCTGTTGTGGGCACGGCGCTGGGCAGAGAAGATGATGAGGACACCACATCTTATTTCTGCAGTGGTCTGGCCTCTGATTCTGGGCATATTCTCCTCCTGTTGATGCTGGATTTGTTTTTGGTTGGATCTGCAGGGAAGGGCCATGGCAGCCCCCTCCACACCAAACCCACCCCAGCACCTTCCAGTGCAACCAGCGATGGATGGAGATGAACTGGGAACCCTGCACGGAGTCCCCATCTCGGTGCAGGTTTCAGACCAGTGTTTCCAGAGGAAAATCTACAGGTGAGCAGAGCTTGTCCCGTCCCTGGTGGGAATCTGAAGGGCTGGAGCCAGGGGGAGATGCAGAGAGGGAAACAGACTTTATAAAATTCACTTTCAAACAAGTGAAAACAGCGTTAAACAAACGTGTAGCCTTTTGTGAGGGAGGATAATCCCCCCATTCAGATGTTAACATTAAGGAGTTATAACAAGGCTTTAGCTGTTTTCTCTTCAGAGCAGCAACAGTAATTCCATAAGTACATCTTGGGAAGGTTTCCAAAGGGTTGGGAAGTGACAGTAATAAAAGTGGACAGGTACCTTTGAGAGCAAGAATGGGATCTTATGGCCACGAGCCTGCCCAGCCCTCGCTGTGAACACAGCCTGGGCTCAGGGATGGGCTTCTGCTCTGGCTCAGCAGCATTGAGAGGTGCTAGGGGGTGGGAAAATAGTGATAGAGAGGGGAGGGGATGGGATGGGATGGGGTGGGATGGGATGGGATGGGATGGGGTGGGATGGGATGGGATGATGCTTCTCCATCAGATTGAATCCTGGGTGTACTTGTGGAAACAGTGGGAGGTCTGGGATGTGTGGTGGTAGCAGGAGCACAATGGAGGGAATGGGATGAGCCTTTGGAGCTTCACCAGCTGGATCACAGGAGCCAAACCTCTGTCCCTGGCCCTCTGACTGCTTTCCTTGGTAGTTTGCTCCCTTACGGGAAGACACCGGGGAGGCAGAGCTATTTCCTTCTCAGATTGGGTGATTTTATGGCTGTTTGCATGTTTCCCAGCTCACTTGGGCCGGGAGCCAGCCTGGAGGAGATCCCCACCTTTCTGGGAACACGTGGGAAAAGCAAACACAAGGCAATCTCCTTTCCCTCCCCTCCCCTTGCCCCGTGAGCAGCTCCTGCTGCTGCTGGGCAGGCTGGTTTCACCCAGACCCGAGGCAGGGTTTTGACCCCAGGAGCTGCCCCGTTGCTCCTGGAAGAGCCTGTGCTGGAAATGGCATCATGAGGAAGATGTCAGCTGATGAGGCTCCACGAGTGTGGTCGAGGAGGGACAGTATCCAGGCATCCCGGGGTGTAAACACCAAACACACCCGAGGTTGCCAGAGGAGATGGGAGGAAATTAAAAACACAGGCTCGGTGCCAGGTTCCCGGTGGCACAGGGGGTTTGGGTCTAGCAGAACATCTCGGGGGGATGAGGCACACTTGGAGGGCTTGGGAAATGTGCTTTAGGTCACCTAGGCCCCCCAGCCTCTGCTGCCTCGCCGGGGAGGTCTCCAGCAGCCCCTGTGTCTGGATGCTGGGGAGAAGATCCCTGTGAGGCTTCCTGGCAATGTGCTGACAGCACTCGGGGGTCCCGAGCAGCAGCTCTGTCCAGGAGGGAGGTTTCAGCTCCCCAACAATAGCCGGGCAGGGGCCAGCTCGCCTTCCCCCCGGCGTTCTTCCACCCACCATCCCCCAGACACGCCGGGATGCTGGGACACCAGTCCAAGCCTGGATGCTTCCTTCCCTCCTCCCTCCTCCCCCCGGCCTGTCTTGTCTGCATCCGATGCTCCAGTGAGTATTAATAGAGTTGCAACGTCTGACGTCTCAAAGGAATCCCCTGTTGGGAATCGAGCTGCTCCGGGGCTGGTGCTGGGGCTGCAACATCCCTTCCACGCTGGAGAAGGGTTCCAGCTCTCCCCGGGCTGCTCCCAGCACAGGACCTGAGCTCCTGGATTGCAACCTAACGTACAGCTCCTCGTGCTGTACACTGGAGCATTTAACGGGGTTTTTACGCGGGCTATTTTTACAACTTTAATGCACTTAGCACTAATTTGGGGGGAGTTTAATGCAAAACACATAAACGCTGGATGGGAGACGGCCGAGGTGTTTTACAGCCTCTGGGAGCTGCACGAAGTACGTGGGGCTCGTTTCGACTCCTGATATCACTCAGCACAAAATTACCTTTGGCTGGCGGGGTGCCAGGGAGCCGCGGGCTGCGGCTGGCAGCGGTGATGGATGGTGGTGTCACCCTCCGAGCGGTGGCCCTGGCCATATATAAACCCACCAGCCAGGCGAGGCCTCAAAGCCTCGTTAATGCCTGCCCTAATCTGGCAGGATCAGATTTGCCCCGTGTGCTCGGAGCCGCCCCGGCTCACATCCTCTGGTTTGTGTGGTTGCCTTTATTACGTGTTGTGGGGAGAGTGGAGACGTCTTTGGTGCAAGGCAAACAGCCCGTGGCAGCAAGAGGCTGGAAGAGGGGGGGAACCTGCTGAGAAAACCCAAGTAGGACGTGACAGAGCAGGGACCAGCTGAGCCAGCATCGTGTCTCTGCCCATCCCTTCACACCTCTTCCATCTCCATTCCTCTGCAGCCCACGGGCTGAGGGATTCAGACGGTTGTGTTTGCTGATCTGTCCTCTGCATGGTGGTGGGTCTGCCATGGCCTGAGGGATTATTGCACTGGCAAAGCCAAAATGAGCCAAACCTCGGCTAAAGTCAAGTCAAACTTGTTGTGTCCTGGGCTCAGCACGCGGGGAGACCAAGGGGTACAAATCCAGTGGGCTGAAGGACATCCAAAAGCCTGGGGGCAGGGGAATTGCATCCTCAGGAGGAGGTTTGAAGGGGTGTTTAGAAGTTGCTGGCCCTTCTGATGAAAGGGTTTGGCTGTGGGTTTGAGCCCAGCATCACTCACTGGTCTCTGACATCTGCCTCTTTAAATTGTCACAGCTCGAACACCCTGGGAAGCTGCGTGGCAAAGCTGGTGGGAAAAGAGAGGAAGAAAGAGGCTCTCAGCAAAGCCCCTGATGGATGCCCAGGGCTGGGACCCTGTGGGCAGCAGCTCACACTGTGGATGCTCCTCTGGACAAGGAAAGGAGAGGATCTTCAGCCCTTCTTCCATGCAGGAGGGATCTCCAGCTCCTGTGGAAATACCCAGCATCGCTTGCCCTGGGCACCAGCAATTAGCAGAGTAAGTACCATTTGTAACCAAGTGAGAAATTATCCCCCGAATTCGGTTTCTCAGTTAGTGCTTTAATTTAGCAAATGAGCTGCTTGTCCCCAGGATGAGCTGAGTTTCCCTTCCCCAGCTAATCCCAAGGAAGCTGTTATGGCTGTAGGACGTTGTGTGTGCTCTTCCCTTCCCAGATTCACTCGTTATGAGTCAGAAAAATCTCATTTTTTCCAAGCTTGGCCTTCAGGTTGGATCATCACCTGATCATTCACCTAGAATGATGCCCACCAAGCAGACACCAGGCACTAACAGATCAGGTCATGCCCATGAGATCTGTAGTGACACACAGAAGGCACCAGTCGGGTCCCTGGGTACTTGTGTGGCTCCTGACATTACAACAAGGTTTTCCCACCTTCCTTTTTGCTCCAGGTTTGAACCTGCTCCTTTATCACAGCAGGTCAAGGGGCATATCAGCCCCACCTCTCTGGCTTGGCGGCGGTGATCTCTTGTCCCCACACAGCCTGGTTAATCTAGTTATCCTATAACTAAACAGCTTATCTGTTCCTGGAGAGCAGCCAGGGACTTGTGCTCCTCAGCCCACATCCCCGGGCAAGAGACAGGCCCTGGACTGTGCAGTGACCCCAGCAGCACGACTTGTCTGAGTGATCCTGGCACTGATTTCCACCAAGACACATCCCAGACACTCATCCAAGTGGGGCAACCTCCCTGTTCCCTGACAAATTCCACCAGGGCAGCTGACCTCACTGTGCACGGGGGTTCACTGCCCTGCAGGGCTGCTGCCTTAGCTCCCAGCCCTGCTCCTCAGCTCCCAGGAAGCCCTGGCAGGTCCTGGCTTCTTTCCCCCAGGTGGAATTTGCTCCCTCTCCCAGTGCAAGGAGGCACGTCAAGCCCTGGCAATGCCTCGTGCCTGGTATCCCAGACAAACCTCTGGTGCTTCAGCCTCTGGTTCTGGAGACCAGTGTAGAAGAAATCTTCTTTTTTGGAGGAGATTTCAAGCCCGTTGCTCTGGGGCTGCCATCTCCCCGGGGAATCCCCTCGCAGCCCTGCTAATCCTGCCTTTAATTTTTCACTTTCCTTCCTTCATCTCTTTTAATTACTTAAAAAGCACCCCAAAATGGAATTACATCAAATAAATGAGTGCTCCCAGGAGAGCCCCAAGGAGCTGTGGGAAATTAAGAGGGAATATAGACCGTGTCTGTGCGATGCTCTGGAGGCTTTGGTAGGAGGTGGCCACAAGTCTCAGTGCTCCTCTTCCATTTTCTTCACCTCATTTATGATCCAGGGACCATTTATGGTCCCTGCTCTGCTGGTTCTCCCCTCCTTTAGGGAGCCCACCTTGGCCAGGACCAGGCAGACAAGCACCAGGGCTCAGGGGCAGCTGCTGCTCCGTCCTGCTCCATCACTCTGCTCTTCCCATGCCACCTGCATATGAATGAGGGGAAAATAGGACATCAATTACTGTGGTCGGGAGTGGAAATGGTTGTTGAGATGTGCTGGGAGGGCCCACTCAGGCACACCTCTAATCGCTGGGTAGCACAGGAGAGCAAGGTGCTAATTGAAAGGGCCCAAAGTTCCAGCCCTGCTCACTGCAGCTCCTGAGCATGAGCGGGTGTCTGATTGCTGGGATGGGAGAGGAAAAGCCACCAAACTGCTCCCACCATGGCAGGTCACTGCCCACCAGACCAGGTGCCAAGCTGGGGGAAGCCCCATCCTGCTGGGCAGGTATCTCAGCGTGTCGGGGTCAAGGTCGGTCTGTGAGGGACGGGGCAGCCCCAGGATGGGGGGACAGGGTGATTAATACAGGGTGTGACACCACAGCCCCCAGCCCAGCTCTTGCTCCAACAGGTCCTTCCTCAGCATCCCCACCTCACGCTGGGCTGAGGGTCAGGTTCATGGCAAAGCTGAAGCTGGGAAGCCCTGACAGCTCCTTATTCACTCCCTGCCAGAAGCAGCAGCTCAAATCTTGAAATTCCACCTGAACATAATTTTTTTTAAAATTATCGTCTAATAAGGAAAGGAATTATCTTTACAAAACTCCTCTAGCAAAGTTTGGAAGTGGCCTTTGAAGCAGCCGGAGCATTTTGTTTTGATTTTGATGCTTCAGCTAACAGGAAAAATGCTAAAATTGGACCTCCTGGACCTTGTAGCATGTTTCCATAATTGCTCACCAAACATGTCGATGAAATATAGATGTTTCCACAAAGCCCTTCTAAGGTTTAGAACCAGCATGTCCTGACGACAGCTTTCCATGGGAAAGATTTTGGTCATCTCTCAAAAATGCCCGTGCTCCTCGAGGGGAACACGCCCACCCTGTGCCCGGGCAGCACCCACCATCCTCACGGGTGGGTGCTGGCCCTGGGTGCTGCCCTCACCCCAGCCTGGCAGCAGATGCCCTGCAAGGTCTGGCAGAGGGAGCTGGAGCATCTCACCTCTGCTGATTAACGATCCCCTGAGCCCGAGGACTCCTTCACCTCCAGACATAATTCAAAATCTCTTTAAAAATCTGTGTTTTCCTTCCCCCTGTACCATTTAATTGGTTACACATGTCCCCAGGACAGTATTTTTTTGTGGCGTGCTTGGAAAATTCAAAGTGGTGATAAAACTTCCTCAGGACCTGCTGCTCCTTGGGCTGAGCTGCTGCTGGGTGGGGGTCCCCTCGGTGCTGGGGAGTCAGGGCTCCTGTGAGGATGTCTGACTGGGCATAATGTCCAAGGACCCCCCTTACCCCACACCCACTGCTGCCTTCCAAGGGGGTGATCCTGCTTGGTGAGGGAAAGGTGCTAACACCTCGGTACCATCTCTGCCACAGCCCCTTTTCCAGCACTGCTGCATGAAGCACAATTAAGGAGATGCTCTTTTCTGTCTCCAGCAGTGAGCAGCCAGCTGCTTCCCTCCACACTGCTGGCTCTGACCTTCCTCTTCTCCTCTGCCTCCCCCCAGCCCTGAGACCTCTGCTGATGGGCAGGGCGAGGAGGAGGATGCAGGACAACCAGGGCTGTCACTCCCAGTTGCACGCTGGTCTGCCAAGATGGTCCCAGTGCAGGGTGAGGGATGTGGGGTCTCCATCCCCACTGCCCAGCCCAGATGCAGAGCAGCCAGTGACAGCAGGAGGGGGGTTTGAGGAGCCAGTTCCCCCCCATACAGACCCAAGTCCTGCTGGGGGGGTTCCCATCCTAAGAGCTGCTCGCTTTCATCCACCAAGGTCTCCTCCACGGCAGCCCGAGGCTACCAGGAAATTTATTAGACCTGTAAAACTTCAGGGCTCAAATCTAATTGTCTCCTTCTCCCCCAGCCCCCTGGAGGGGAGCTCTTTGATTTAAGCCCCAATTCCGAGCGGAGCCGGAGAGTCAGTGCTTGGAGTCAAACGAGCAATTTGGTGAGGGCCAGAGGATAATTACAGCCCCCCTTGTTGGGGGGCCGGGAAACTGGGGAGCAGCTCCTGTTCTGGTGGAGGTGGACCCCTTGCCCAAGGTCCATCTTGCCTGCCCTGGACTGGGGTACATCCAGGAGAGATCCCAGTTTGCTGTGGCAGCAGCCAAGGGCAGGAACGTGGCACTTGTTCTGCAGGAGGAGCATCACTCTGAAGGTGAACAGAAGGTCCATCTGATGCGGGCTCTGCTGGAGTGGCTGCGAGCCCCGGAATGTGCAGAGGATCACCAAGAGTGCTGTAATGGGAGGGAAGTTGTTTTCATCTCCTAAGGACTTCCAGCTGAGCAGGGCTTTACTCAGCCTTACAAAGCTGCACCTGCTGGGTGGGAGGTGGCCAAGGGCTGGGTGGGAACAGAAGGTGCCTCATAAAAGAAGGAGCTGGAGGTTTCTCTCTTCCTTTTTGCCAGGAGAAGTGGAGGTCAGGAGCTGCAGGTGGGTTGAGGACCTTTCCCTCATGGCATGGGAGTGTTTTTGGAAGAGGGCTCCTCACAGGACTGGTGCTCTACTCGTGATGGAGTTGCTGAGCTCCAGGAGAGGCTGGAATGTTGAGCATGGGGGGCTGGGGAAGGAGTTGCTGCTCCTGATGCCTCCAAGCTGTGGGATGGAGGGAGGGAAGGGTCCCACGTGGTGTGCACATCCAAACTGAACTTCCAACCTTCCCCGACTTCTGCTTTCCTGATACTTGCAAGCTGCTCACAGGCAATTTGCAAATAAGAAAGGAAATTTAAATTCACTCACCAGAAATAGCTCATTTCTGGGTTTGCAAGTTGTCTGGGAGCTGCTCACAATTTTGTCATTTGCAGTTGGGAGAAGGAGAAGGGGGGAGAAAAGGGGGGAGAAGAGGAAGAAGCAAATGCAAAGAGGGCAGAAGGCACAAGTCTGGTCAGAGCCTGGAGCTGTGGAGGTGCCCAGGAGATGCTGGGAGCAGCCCATGGAGGTGACAGCCCCTCCTGGCCACTCTGCTGTGACCATCCTCCCTGCTGCACTCGGCTGTGCCTCTCATTAGCCAAAATAAATGGACATGGTGCAGGGAGTGGATCAGGGTAGATTTATGGGGAGGGATTAAAAGAACTAAATATATGTAGTTTGGTGGAGAGCCGCTTAAAGGAAAGGGCATGTGTGTATAGGGAGGGAGTGAAAAGTACAATAACAGTCTATAAATATTTGAAGGTGTAGGCACCAAGAAGCAGATTGATTTATTTGTGGCAGTGTAAACGGGATGCAGCTCAGGAAGAGGGAGAGAGACGTGACGGGGAGAAGCTGTGGAGGTTTCCCTGCAGAAGGAGCAAGGAGCCCATCACCTGGTGGAGGTACCGATGGGCAGGGGAGCTCCTGCTGCCCAGATTGGCCCAAGTGTGCTTTGGTTTGCTGTCGTTAGGGCTGCAGAGCCCTGTGGACCCCTTCAAACTCAGCACCATGAGACTTTTCCATGGTCAGGCACTGCAACAGGCTGCCCAGGGAGGTGGTGGAGTCACCATCCCTGAAGGGGTTCAACAAATGAGAAGATGTGGTGCTTGGAGACATGGTCTGGGGGTCAGGGAGATGTTGGACAAAGGTTGGACTTGATGATCCTGGAGGTGTCTTCCAACCGAAATGATTCTATGATCCTACAACAGAGCTCAGGCGACGCCTGCACTTCTCCTCCTCCTCCTCCTCCTCCTCCTCCCCCCCCCTGCCCCTTTAGATGCCAAGCTGTTCATGTGCAAGGCGAGCATCTTGGGCAGGCCGTGAGCTCTGAGCCCTGCCCAGCTCGGGGGTGCCCCCCCAACTCCCCAGCCCCCCGTGGTGCCCCGTTCCCTGCCTGGGCGTGCTGTGCTGGGTGGCAGAGCCCGGCTGGCATCACCACAACCACGACAGATGGGAGCGAGGAAGGCTCCCTCCGCCTGTGCCAGGGTGAAAATGGCTCAGCTGCAGATGAATATTTCCAGAAACCTCTTCTTCCTTGCTTTATAATTATGAGCAGATTTTTCTTGTGGATAAAAGGAAGGCTGGTTTCAAAAAAGAAATGACCCTGTGTGGGAAGAACTGATTCCTCTTGGAAAAATATGGTGCCTTGAGCGAGTTTAACTCTTCTCTTTCCTCCAGGCAGGAAGGGATTCGCTTCATCCGAGTTCCCACCAGGCAGCTCCAGTGCTGGGGCTCAGCACCAGCCACCTCCCAGTGCAGGAACCAGGGTCTGGTTTAGAAGGACGAGCTCCTCTCGAGGCTGAGATCCCACCAGGAGCATCCCTGGCAAGCAGGACTCCACACACAGGTCGCTGGCATTGTGACTGGGATGCACTGGTGGGAGGTGTGAGATTGAGCTGTTACCTGTCTGGCACTGGCCATGGGTGTCCCTGCTCTGCGTGTGAGGGGCTAGACCTGGCCCCACGGATAATGGTGGTGAACACTGGGGTTGTTCAATGGGGAATTTCTGCTGGGGAGACCGCTGTGAATTGGATTTCGTGCATTTGAACCCAAACTGTTGTTCTCTGCAGGGCTGTTGGAGCTGCTCAATGCTGCCTGGTGTGTGCTGGAGCACTGTGCCCAAATGTGGGTGCCTCTGGCCCAGGGAAAGCCACTTTCACAGCCCTCGGTGGGGAGGCAGACGAGGATGAGCTGAGTGACGTCTCTGGTCACACCACAGAACCTCCCATCCCTCTGCCAGAGCATCCCCAGCTTCAGCAGCAGGTGAGTTGGGAGGGCTGGGGGCCAGGATTCCCTTCCCTGCTCCGAAATCACCTTGGATATGTCACAAACAACACGGGAAATTGGTGTGACAGACACGAGAGGCAAAGGGGTCCTTGGAAGTTCTCCCCAGCGTGAGAGAAGCTCTTGAAGTTTATTCCTATAACAGCCACCTTATTAAAGAGCTGCTCGGAGAACTTTGAACAGCTTTCTATATGGAAACAAATCTGCCTCTCTAGCAGCAGTTTGCTGTGTTTCTTTTGATAACGATAATGATCTTACATTGCTGTACAGCCTTTCATCTTGCCGGATCTTAATGAGCTTTACAGACAAATGTGCAAGCTCCACGCAAAGATCAATTCCCCCCCCAGCGCAGGCAGCGGCTGCCGGGGGGATGTGGCAGGTGTCTGCACAGCCCACTGCGAAGGCAGCACCACCAGAGACTGGGGCTTGTTTGGATCTGGAGTCTTTTTTTTTTTTTTGTATTATTTTTTTTTTCCTGGTGTTATTTATTGCAAATGCAGGCAGCATTTTAGAGGAGCGGAATTTGGCAGGCTGGAATTTGGCCGGGACAACAAAGTTGTCTCTCTGCCTTTCCTTTTGGAGTGGCTCCTGCTCTCCAGCACATATTTCACCCTCCTCGGTGCCAGGGAAGGGATCGCTTCCCAGGGCTGAGCCTCTGCTCTGCTAAATGTTTCATGTGTTCTATAGGAAGGGTGGCGATGCCAAGGGGAGGGAGCCGTGCCAGGAGAGCCTGTGCCCAGCTGAGCAGAGAGGAGCTGCCTCCACCCCAGCCCCTTGCTGCCCAGTTGTTCTTGTGCTCCCAATGCTGTGGTGGGTTGGGAAGTGGTGGGTTGGGAAGTGGTGGGTTGGGATGTGGTCCCTCACCAGCAGCCTCAGTCCTTGCAGGGTATTGCTAGCAACTGTTGTGTTCAAGGGTAGAGGCATCACCTTGAAAGCAGGGCTGGGTGTCCCCGGAGCCCCATCTGTTCCCAGTCCATCAGGCTGGATTTAGCTTTGCTGGGAGGATCAGTGGTCCCCGAGCAGAGCACATCTCCTCCTCCTCATCCATCCAGGGCACTGTTCCTCTCCTCCCCATAGCAACAAGCTGGGGAGTCAGCTGTAGGTGGAGAGGAAAAGGCAGGAGCTGGGAGCATCCTAAATGCTCCTGGTTTCATTTTTTTTTTTTTTTTGAGCCAATATACTGAGTAATGGTCACAGGCCAAGGAGAAAGCTGCTGGATGTCATTGGAGCCTTCTGCCTCCTGCTCTGCCCCATGGATGAGCCTGGCCTCCTCTTCCTCCCCCAGTTTAATGGCCTTTCACCAGGACACAGGCTGTGCCCCCATCCAGGGCAGTGTCTGGGTGGCACAGCCACCTGGGAGCGTGCCACCTTGGTCAGGTTGTGCCCCTTCCTTTTGGCCCTTCGGTTCACAAATTCTTCCAGCCCTTTGGGGTTTCTGTGGAAGCAAATTCCTTTTCTCTCCTCTGTTTCTCTTCCTCTCAAGCTGACCCCTCCTGAGAGCCCTTTTATCCTCCTCTATCTCCACTTCCACCTTTTTTTTGGCTGTGGCTGTGTTAACCCTTCCTTTGCTGTTTGACATTTGTAAAAATACTGTGCTGGCTCAGGATGTTTTATTTTAGAAGCAAACCCCCCGTGTGCTGCTTGGCTGCCCCAGCCTAGTGCCCTTTAGTTAAATAATGCCACATTTCTGCCAGGAGAGCTGGGTGCCCATGGGAGGCTGATGTGAGACATCCCAACCCAGAGGTTTTGTTCACTCCTGAGAATTCAGCTCTCCACAGAGAGGGTGAATGAGTCCGGAGTTTAGAAGCAGAGCGAGATACCTGCTGGGCATTGTGGCAACGTGTCAAAGCAGCAGGATGCCAGAGGTGCCCTGAGCTCTTACTGCTGCTGAAGATGGGTTCTGCTCTTCTGCACTGGCTTTGGCACCATCAGGGCTGCTGCTGAGACTGATGCAGGGCTCCTCAGCAGCTGGCTGGCAAGCCATGGTGCATCCCCTCTCCCCTCCCCAGCACGGCAGTGCTGGCACTGCACCATTCCCCATATTTATGGCAGTAAAGCTGTAATCTCCCTTGATCCTCAGAAACCTCCAGGAGAGATTGATGGGAGCCCAGGTCAGCCATTAGTGACCGCTGCATAAATCACCCTTATTAGCCGAGCTCCTTGGCAGGGTGTGCTGATATATGGACCCGCAAAGTCTGTGGAGCATTAAGAACTCATGGCTCCATACCTGGGCCAGCCCAGCATCCCGGCTGTGTGAGCACCTTATCTGGACAAGGGCGGGCTGGATTCTCCCTCTGGCCCTTCTGTTTGTTGTCTGCAAGTTTTTCATCCCTTCCCTGAACCACTTGGTATTTTTTAAATCAATCCCAGGCTGTGCTTCGGGCTGGCTGCTGAGACGATGAACAGAAGCGGAGGGGAAGCCACCCGGGGTGGTGGCTCTCCAAGAGAGCCTGAGCAGACACCCCTGCGAGGAGCTGGAGTAACCCCTCAGGAGAGCATCTCCAAGTGCTGGAGCCAGGGGGTTATCTCTGCGTTTCAGCCCTCTCTGCTCATCTGGAAGCCTGCAGCAGCAGATGCTCCCAAACCTTGAGTGAGTACAGGCTGCTCCCATCCCGTGGTTTGAGTTGAGGCTGGGTTGGTTTGAGCACTGTGGGGAAAGCTGAAGTCTTTCAAACCCCGTTTTTCTCTGAGAATTAGAAATAATAATTTAAAAAAAATTAGGGGACAAGGTGACAAAGATGAACAGCATCAGATTGGGGGATATTTTGATTCCTGTTTGCTCCTCTCCTCTACCCACCCACCCTGAGCACTGGTACCCAGTGAGCATCCCTTGGGGTGAGACTGGTCTGTGGGGAGCTGGGGTGCAATCAGGGTGTATCTGCTTACAGCAAAAGGCTTATTAGAGGGGCCTGCAGCCAAGGACAGACTCTCTTTCCTCTCTCCAGCTCCAGCACAAGGCCTCCTGTGCCAGCATCAGGTTAAATGTCCAATTAGTGTCTCGCACTTGGCCGTTAATCGCCGCTGTTTGTTGCTGAGTGAGAGCCGGTGGGATCCATTAGCTCCCTCTTCCTCCTCCTCGGGCTGGCCAGCTGGCTTGGGCTGGCTCCAGGTTTGCTTTTTGGGGTCTGCCACCATGGAGAAATCTGACCTTTTTCCTTTGGTGTGCTGCGTTCCCTGCCTCTGGGCTGACCCATCACCCCAGGTGTGGCTGGAGGGGCAGCCACGAAGGGAACGGTCAGGACAGGAGTCACAGCACAGCAGGTAGGGATGTAAAGCTTTATATAGAAACGGAATTCATAACCTAGGAAAAAGCTGCTTCCTTGCTAGTGCTGTAATGCAAAACAAGGCTCGTTGGGCTTTACAAGTGTTGGGTCATCCGCAACTAGAGCAGGTTGCTCAGAGCCCATCCAACCTCACCTGCAATGGCTCCAGGGATGGGGCAACCTGGGACAGGCTCTCACCACCCTCAGCAGCAACAATTCCTTCCTTCTCTCTGGTCTAAATCTCCTTATTTTAGTTTAAATCCATCATCCTTTGTCCTGTCCCAACAGGCCCTGATCGAAAGCCCTCCAACCCTCACAGCATTTCTGGGTCCTCCTCTGGCCCCATTCCACCAGGTCCATGTAGCTGAGGACTCCAGAGCTGAGCAGAGAGGCAGGACCCCTCCTTGAGCAAGTACAGTCGATGTCTGTATTATGCAGTAGAGGTGGCCCAAAGACACCCCAGATGTGCTCATAATAGGCGTGTTTATAATGCACCTCTCCCCCTTTGCAGTGCTGCCTGGTAAAAAAGTGTTTTTTATCTAAAATGGTTAATTCACCCCGTCACCTCCTCCACAGGCAGGTGAACGTGCTGGTCTCCATCCCCCAGGCAGAGAGGGGGCACTTGGCCTGCAGTGAGTCAATGTCAAAGGCACGGTCAGAGCCTGGAGAGCCAGCCCGTCCTCTCCTCCCTGCAGCCAGCAGCAGCATCTCTTTCTCTCCAAGCAGCATCCACCCTGTGTGAGGCTGGTGCTATAAAGCACAAATAAAATGCTGTGCAAGCCAAAGGAAATGGCATCATTTAAAAATATGCACAAGGTTAACAGGC
Organism: Brachypteracias leptosomus; assembly: GCA_013401335.1. Classification (NCBI taxonomy): domain Eukaryota; kingdom Metazoa; phylum Chordata; class Aves; order Coraciiformes; family Brachypteraciidae; genus Brachypteracias; species Brachypteracias leptosomus. The sequence continues at coordinate 516,831 of VYZX01004042.1, read as the reverse complement.
ACGGGGAGGACACGGATGGCAGGAGAGCTCACAGATGAGACCCGCAGGGCTGCGGAGCGTGAGGCAGTACCAGCAGAACCATCCCACTGCATGAATCACAGCAGAATCTGGCTTCTCACCCTGGAGAGGACAGTCCCAGGTGGGTACCTGGGGGTGCAGGTTGTCTCTGCATTGCTGTGGTCCTGAGAGATGGATGGATTTTTGCAGCCCCATCCTGTATCCCTGCACAGATTCATCACCAGTAATGAGCTGGGAGGGATGTGCAGCTCCCGTCAACAGCAGCCTGGCTCCCCTTGGACTGCCCCAACCCGTCCCCAGCACATCCCTGCTGGGTGAGGAGGATCAGGGAAGCACTTGGAGATGCTCCAGGGGCTTGGAGCCTCCTGGGGTGAGGGAGCAGGATTGAGGGGGTTTGGGAACGTTTAGAAACCTTTGCTGTGCCAGAGCTGCAGGCATGGCCTGGGGCGTGTTGCCTGCCCGAATTAGGGCCCTGTCAGCTTTGTGGCTGAGGTTTCATTTCATATTCTCCCTGGCGCTCACTCACAGCAGCCCCGTGTGGATACCCAGGCCAGGATGCAAAGCATCTGGGTAGACGTTTGTCAGGCTGAGCTGTTAACACTGATTTCCCATGAATATTCAGGCGGGTGAGATGCATCCAGGATGCTCTTGCAGTCAAGGCTCACGGGATTTCCACTCAAACCTCAGCTCTGCTCTTGGCTTCCTAGGGCTGCTCGGGCTTTGGCTTCCTGGAACAGATCTTGGAGCTTCCTGGGACAAATCTTGGAGCTTCCCTGCCCCTCAGCCTCTGTGTGAAGAACTGGATGGATAGGTGAGCAGATGATGTGCTGCTCTGCACAGCTCCATGCACAGAGCTGCAGTTTGGGGCTGGGCAGGGGTGCTAGAGTCACTTTGTTCCTTCAATCTCTGGCTGGTTTGGGTCAAGCTTCCCTCTCTCCATCTCTGCTCTCTTGTCTATGAAATAAGGATAATGATATCCAGGTAATTTCCAAAAGACATGCCGTGCTGCCTTTGTCAGGGAAAGGTCAAGGGATGATGGTTGTACACTGAAAGAGGGTAGGTTTAGATCAGATATTAGGAAGAAATTCTTTACTGTGAGGGTGGGGAGAGCCTGGCCCAGGTTGCCCAGAGAGGTGGTGGATGGTGATCCCTGGAGCCACTGCAGGAGAGGTTGGCTGTTCCCCAGCCAGGTTAGAAAGAGAAGCATCCACCCTGGGTCATTCAGCACTTGGCTGGGGCAGGGTGTCCATGAGGAGCCCCCAGAGCTGGCGGGGGGATTTCAGCCTCTGAGAGCCTCCGTTTACAGCCTCAGGCTTGGTGTGAAGAGGGACCCAGGGGCAGGGAAGGTCCTGAGTGGTGATGGATGGGTTTTGTTCCCCAGCCTGTCATTGCCTGGCCCTCTGCTCCATCCCAGCCCTGGTTTCCCACCTCGCTCCTGCTCCCAGCAAATGGGAACAGCTGGAGGGAACCAAATTTTCACTTGCCTTTGAAGAGCCAGCGGGTCCCGTCGCCAGCAAAAACATTTACTGAAAAAATAGTAATAGATCTGCTTCCCTTTCATCAGGGGGAGGGAGGCGGCTCCCATGCTGATGGTTCTTACCCCAGATTCAGGAATTGCTGCCTCTAAAACAAGAGCCCGGGTTGTTTGCCAAGGGGACGGGGCATCTGACACCCATCAGCCCCTTGGAAGCTGCCCAGGGCTTGTGGGGAAGGCCTTTGGCTTCCTTGGCTGTGGTGGGCTTTGGATGGTTATTTCGCTGAAACCAGTGCTTCTGTTTAGTGGTTTTCCCTTAATACAAGAGTTGTTCCTTCTGCAGGGATGTTATTGCTGAGGAATTAGTGCTAGGCCTGCCCTTTGCATCCTCTGAAACTTGTCTGTCCTCAAAGGCTGTTTACAAGAGCTCCTGAGTTCAGCCTCCCCAGTAGCTGGGTCCTTCTTTAAGGCATCTCTAAGGTCCCTTCCAATCCAAACCATTCCCCAGCCACGGTTCACCCCGTCTGAGAAGCTGCTTCCGCATGTGCAGCCTCTTCCCTCACCAGAGGCTGGAGCTTGACCTCCACCAAAACCCGTTTGTGGCTCCTGTTGTTTTCCTCTGAAGATGCTGGTCCCTGCTGGCTGCTGGGGACTTTCCTGCAGCCAGGCTTGTGGGGCTTATGAGTCTGGGGAGTGACAAGGGACAGAGGCTTTCATGTGCATCTCCCTGAACCTCCTGGAGCTGCTGTTTTAGGGGAAAAATAGAGCATCTCATCCCACTGATGCTCCCTCTCCTCTGGGACACCCCAGGCAGGCTCTGTGGTACCCAGTGACACAGGCTCCATCCCCAGCCTTAGGGAGAAGTTCTCAGGGCCACCTTGACCATGTTATTGCCCTTTTCTCTGAGCAGACACCCCAAGCACCTTTGAGATGAAGTTGTGCCTTATGCCCATGGTCATTCCTGCTGAGCAAGATTCTTGGCTCTGCTCTGCCAGCCCTGACCCACCCCCTCCCCTTGCTGCTGGGCTGGGGTCAGCCGAGCCCTGGGGCAGGAGGACCAGCAGGTTCCTGAGCTGTGGTGGTGGGAAAGGGTTTGGGGAGCGTCCCGTGGGTTGGATGACGTCCGTCTGTCTGTCTGCCTCGCCCCGGGCATGGATGCCTCTGGATTAGTAGCTACACCTCTCCGAGTGATTGACTCAACAGGGCTGTCATCTCCAGCAGCCACCAGGCACTGTCAGTGGAAGTGGGTTTCAGTGCTCATTAATCCCTGGCCAGCGTTGCCTCCCTCCTTCAGCTGGTTTTTCCAGGAGCCTCCTCCAAGTGTAATCTCCTCGCTGGGTTTGCGGTGGCTTGGCAGCAGTTTGTAACCCCCTTGTTCCCTCAGCCTCCCTCCCCTTGCCCACTCGCTGCCCTCTCCTTTGTTGGAGCTGCCCCATGCCCTTTATTTTTCTACTTCTCTGGTTTTCCTTAGTTTTCATGCGACCAGGCACACTGGAAGGGAAATTGGCTCCTTTCCCGTGTCTGACCCCGCTGTGCAGGAGTGAGGGATGAGAACATTGCTCAGAGGAGGAGGAGGACATCCCAAATGCATCCCAGACCCACTGGTGTGTGCCCTGGCAGGCAGAGGGCTGCAGCTCCGTGGCACACAGCTCTGCCCCTCTCTGGGCACTGCTCAGCTCCTCTGCAAGGGCTCCTCATGCCAGGTCTTGTCGAGCTGTGGAGAAACCCTGTCCTGCAGAGCAATGTCCAGATCCCTGAGGAGCAGGGAGAATTCCTCTGCCCCCTTGGCTGAGGGAATATCTTGGCTGGAGCTTGGTTCCATGGGCTGGGAGTGAGGGCAAAGCTGAGTTCATGTAACTCTGGGCAAACACTGCCTTGATTTCCACGGCAGAAAATGCTGCTTTCTGATAAAGTGCCCTGCTCTAACATTGCCTTATTTGTTGACCAGAGATGACAACCAAGGAAGAGGATTAGAAAACGAGGTGTTGAAATGAAGGGTGCAACAAAAAGGACCGGTTGGCATCGAAGCTGAGGAGAGCTGCAGAACCAAGGCGAGTGTTTCTAATGAGTCAACAGCCCTTCCCTTGCCCCGGGCTAACAACAAGGTCTCTTGGCAAATTTTAAAGCAAAGCACGAGGAGGGGGCACCCCCCAAACTCAAACAGAATATTTATGTTTTGTTCTAGGCGGTGGCATTTTTGCTTTGGCCCCTTTCCCTCTGCGGAGAATTAATCTGAGGATGAAAAGTCCAAGCACTTTGTGCTGAAAATGCCCGGCTCGGGTAAGTCTGGTCTTGGCCCAAATTTGCAAATAGTTTCCATGTCCCTGGAGCTGCTGTTTCCAGTCAATGGGGTTTTCACTCCAGTCACACGGAGTCCTCAAGCTGGTTGAAGGAAGAACCTTTCCCCCTCTTCCCTGGTGTTGTTCTGCAGCACATCCACCCTCCCTGGAAAAGTTTAAGTCAGGAGCGAATGTTTTCCTGCTAAGCCTCTGCCTGGTTTCCAACACTGGATTCTGGGAAGTGCCATGGCATATGTTCTGCAGAAAATCAGAGTCAATGGCCACAATGATTCCCTCTGGCTTCATGCTCTGTGAAGCTATTGTTTGCAGTGTGTTGCAGGGGTGTTTAGCTTGGCCCAGTGTGTCATCCTCTCTCCGGTCTTTGAATAGGCTCTGCTGGAGAAAATGACTGGAATAAGCCTGTTCTGTATTTGCTCTTGGCATTCGGGGTTTTTGTTGTTTGTTTGTTTATTTCTTCGGGATTATTTTAAGGACCTCGAGGTCCCCACAGCTAGAGGGGCAGGCCCAACACGTGTTGCACGGCTGTGCTCCTCACCAGTGCTGGGGGCAGAGGAACGGGGCAATCCCAGCATCCCACCATGGTGGGGACCTCTGGAGATCATCTGCTCCAACCCCTCTGCTCCAGCAGCTCACCCAGAGCAGGGGGCCCAGGGTGGTGTCCGGGCCCCTTTGGGATCTCTCCAGAGAAGGAGACTCCACAACCTCTCTGGGCACTCTCACACCAAACAAGTTTCTCCTCCTGGTCAGGTAGAGCCTCCTGGGTTCCAGTTGGTGCCCGTTGCCTCCTGTCCTGTTGTTGGGCACCACTGGAAGGTGTCTAGCCCCATCCTCTTGACACGTGCCCTTTAGATATTGACAACTATTGGCAGGAGAAGTTCACATCCCCCTTTCTCCTGCTCCCTGCCTCCCTTGCTCACCCTGCTCCCTTCTGCTTGGAGGGATGATGGTCCCCAGCATGGCTGCAGCTGCATCTCACCAGCCTTCCCCACTCTTGGGGCCGTGTCCTGGGGGTCCCCAAGGGTCCTCCCACCCTGCCCCTCTCCCCTCTCCCCGTTCCTGCTCGCTGGTTCCCAACAGCTATTTGTTGGAGGCTCCCAGAGGCTGGGAGTGCTGGGGAGCCTGGCAGTGCCCCAGGCAATCTGCTCCAGCTATTGCTATCCTTAGGAAGGCTTTTGTAAACACCAATCTGGATCTTTTTTGCTGCAATTTAAGACCATTGTCATCTTTCCCGCGACACAGCTTGTTTGCTCTAATGTCTGAAGTGCTGTGAGAAAAAAAACCTCAGGTCTGAACAAAATCTGGTCCTGCCCAAGCCCCCGTGGGCACCCAGGGGAGGTCACCTCCCGGGGAGCTCCTTCCCCATCCAAAGAAATGGGGGTTTCCTTGGGAATCCTTGAGGAGTAGGGGCTCAAACAGCCAGAAGTAGGGTTTGGATGTGCCAGCAAGTCTGTGAGCTCCCAGAGGGACCCGAGAGGCTTCCAAACCTCTGGATCTCAGTTGGTGGTGGTCACTTATATCCCAACCGGTGTTATCCAAGCTGGATCTCCAAGCCTGTGCTCCCAAGGAGTTGCTCAGTGAATAGCAAAGGGGAAGGAAGGAGCAGATGGGGAAAGGAGGAGCAAGACAGAGAGAGTGACAAGCGTGCAAGTGGCTGTGTAAGAAGGAGCTGGGAGGAGTGAGAGTGGAGAGGGAGCTGTAATTAGGGCAGGTTTAGTATGCATGAATTTTGCTGGGTTTGCAGCAGGAGGCTTGCCCAGCAGCTGCAGAAATGATTTATTACATGCTCGCTACATTTGCCCTGTAGGAAGGTAAATAAAATGTACACACTGTCCCATTTACTCAGACAATCAAGGGGATATGACCCAATTTCTGTTTCACTAAAATGTTTTCCTCCCCCGGATTGGACCCCTGGGAGGTGCACAGCGTCACGAGCCCCCCGGAGCTGCCCGGGAGCTGCATTTATCTGCTCTGCCCTTGTTGTCTGAAGGATCTTGGAATGCACAGTTCGTGTTCACACCCCCTCCCCGTACCTTGCACCTCCAGCATGGCCCCCAGGCCCCCCCCAGTGACCTGTGACAAGGGGGGGGATGGCTGGAAGTGCCAGGCCAAGGTGGGGGGAGCCCTCCCACACCATCTGCGTGTCAGGTTAGGTGATGCTTTCCCTCTGATGGTGAGACAGGAGCTGAGAGCATCATCTGGCTTCCACATCTGCCAGGGCTCGGCACAGCTGGCCACGCTGCCCCGTGCTGGGATGGGGATGGGGGCTCGGGACGGGCTTTGGAGGAGAAAGTGCTGCCTGTGTGATGGGGAGGAGCTCGGGATGGAGCGGGGGCCGTGTTTGTTCAGTCACTCAGCAGGTCTAGGGGAGATAAGGGGCCTCCAGCACCCTGGGAGCTGCCTTGCCCGGCACAATCCAGGCTGTGATTACTTTTGCTGATACCCCAGATACAGCGTTTGCTGAATGTGCATGTTTTGGCAGCACGGTTTCTGGCTGTTCCTGGGGTTTTATTTTCCACCTCTGCTGGTTACATCTCCTCCAGCCTCCCCAGCAGGGCAGGCAGGAGGCTGTGGCCACTCTCCAGAGCTCTCTGCCCACGGGCTTTGGTCACAGATGTTGGGCAGAGGGGCTGGGGAAGTGGCACCTTGGCCACAAGGAACAGGCGTGGAGCGGACATTGAGCTAAACCCCTTTTCTGGGGATTCAAGCTGAAGGATTTTGCTGTGCAAAGCAAGAGTCAGTGAGTCGTGGGTTTCTCTGACTGTGAGTTTCACATGGCTTTGAGCAAATAGTCTCAGGAAGCGTGTTCTGCTCCGTGCTTGGCTTTATCTGCCCGGCTTATCCTGCTGCAGGCAGGCTGGGAAAACCAGCCGTGTTGTGTTTGGAGGAGCCTGGCTGGAGGAACGAGGAGAGCAGCAACCCCTCGCTCCTCACAGCCCTCCCCAGGGCGGGTGATGCTGGGGGTGGTGATGCTGAGGACAGGACACTGTTACTTAGCAACTGCTGGAGGAAGCGGCTTTAACCCCAGCCCATACCCAGCACCACCCTCCCCTCTGGGTTTCCCACAGACATGGGCATTATTCCCACCAGAGCCAGGCTCCAGTGGGGGATTTTTTTTTTCCCCTGCTTCATCATTCTTCTGGTCCCTACTTTTGGGCTGCTTCAGACTCGTTTGCTGTCCCCCGAGATGGTCAGTCCTGGGCTGGGGTGAATCCTGGCTCTGTTGTCCCACAGGCAGGGCTGGGATGAGTGGAGATGAACATCCCAAAGCTGCTGCCCCTTCTCCATCTATTCACCAGGCTCAGGCCTCCTTCCCCTGCTCCTCACTCACGCTCCCTCCCAGAGCCTGCAGACAAAAACCTAATTGCATGACATAAATTATAGCAACTCTCCAAATAAAAGCCCAGGCAAGAGGAAAAAAAAAAAAAAGGCTGTGGCTGGATGGACACTTGAGGGCTATTAGAAGATGCATAAATTCTTTTCCTTAGGTTTTTCATTTTTACATGTCTAATTACAGTGAAAGGAGCCTTTCAAGGGCTGCTCAGCACTCAGCAGCCCCTGGCAACTGGAGTGGGAAGAGGTGGCAGGGGCCGACAGCCCCGTTTACCTTGGATAGAGCCTGGGGCTAAACAAATGCCAAGGGCTTGGGAAGGAGGTGGGGGAGAAGCCACTGCATTCCCCTGGGTCTCCCCCGGGAACCTGCCTCGGTTCCCCGGGCACCCATCACTCCTCAGAACACTTCTGTGCCATGGGGGCCCCTCTTTATTTATCTGACACTCCTCAAGCATCTCACAGACTTTAATTAAACGTGTCTCCGAGGGGTATCCTTCACCCCCGTTTGAAAGATGGACTGGCTGGAGGCAGGGAAAATGAAGAGGGTTTCTGAGGACTGGCAATAAGAGCCAGGAGGGGGGAGATGGTGCTTTAATGGTCTGGCAGGGGCTGTGTCACTGGCAGCATCGCTGGCACTGCCCTTGGCAGTCCCAGATGTGCTGGGGAGGCTCGAAGGGAATGGGAAGGACCCAGGAGTGGTTGTGGATAGTCCAGGCAGGGGGATTGCAGGCTGGGATGGGGAGAAAAGCCCTTAAACCAAGAGAAATGCAGCGGGGTCAGAGGGCAGGGCTGCTCCCAGCCCGGGCTGCGGGAAAAGCACCCAGTGCATGACGAGCTGCTGTGATAATTAGGGCCAATTTATACTTCCAGGTCAGGGGGTCAGCCTGGCTTGTCATCGATTTTTAGGTGGGTGATAAACTGCCCTGGAAACCAGAGCTGTTGGGATAACAGGGGAAATGTCCCATTAGAGAGGGAGCTTCTGGAGCAGGCACTGCCATCACCACCCCACAGAGCCCCCCATGGCCATGGCAGGCCACTGATTTTTCTGGGGGTGAACCTGAAAAGAGATCCAGGGATGTTTTGTGCCTGCATTTGTCACACTTGTCACTACTTTTTTCCAGAGTTGAGAAGCAGCCCTTGGCTCCTGGGCCCGGATCCACAGGGTGAGGTGGTTCACACGACAGGTGAGGTACCATCAAACGTAGAGGTGTTGGGGTGTGCAAGGCATGGAGTCGCTGTCAGCTTGTCCTGCTGCCCTGTGTGCTCTGCTCCATCATCCCAAGAGCATCCCAGCAGGGCTCCAGCCCAGCCAAGGTGAGCTCTGGGAGGTGGATGTCCTGATCTCCTGCCTGCCAAGGGTTTTGTCCCTTCTCTTGCAGATTCTGCTGCTCCTGGCGAGCGCAGCAAGAGCTTAAATATGGTTTTTGGGGGTTTTTTTTGCAGGTAGATCTGTTCCCAGATGTATTCCTCAAGCCAAGAGAAAGCAGTGGCAGGGGGCAGCTGAATGTGCTTGGCAGCAGCAGCAGCCCGAGCTCCTGCTCCTCCTGCACACCCCCCCTGCCCTGCCCGGAGCTCTCAGCCTGGATTTGATTGCACCGATAGGACCCTGCTCCAGATCTGCTGCTGTGCTTGGAGCCCTTCTCTGCTTCCTGCAATTAAAGGTGTCAAGTTATGCCACAGACTGAATTCAGCAGTAGCAGCAAAGTTCTCCCCGAGCAGATGAAATTTTCCAGACCTTGGAGCGTCATGAGATGACACGAGGGTGAGTGGATGCTCTGAACTTCTCAGGCTGAGAAGTGCCCTTTTCTCATCAACAAATTAGAGGTGACCTGGCTGAGGAGACTCATTAGGATCTGTGGCTCAGGCCCATCTGCAGCTCTTGCTCCTTGTCCTCTCTGTGTACACCTCTCAAATAGCAGATGCTGACCCACCCACAAGCCTGGAGCTGTCTCAGCAGCTCTGTGGCTGCACGGACAGTGACTGGGGCACTGCTGTTCCTGGCACCCCTCTGTGCATCTCTGCATCTCTCAGTCCCTCTGATGGAGAAGCCCCCCCAAGCCCAGGCACGGCCACCCCTTGCTGGGAGAAGCCCCTCTCAGCAGCCAGGCACTGGGTGGTCTGCTCTTAATTACAGGGTTAATGCCATGGTACTATCAGGAGAAGTTTCTTAACCTGATAATGAGTAGGAAGCAGCTGTAGCTTGGAAAATGTAATAATTGCAGAGTGGAGCAATGTAATTATAAGGTGTGTATCAACTGCCTCCATGTTTACTTAGAGCAGCCTAAATCCCCACCAAAGCAGCAGCAGCAGCCGAGTCTGTCTGGCAGGGGGGTGGGATTGTGTGGGGAGGGGGCTGCAGGGACAGGCTCTGACCTGCTCCTCCCCACTGCTGATGTGCCAGGGCTGGAGCTGTGGCTGTGGAGGACTCAGCCTGGCAGCACCCAGCATGTGCCACGCTCGACTGGCACAGCTCCAGCTCCCAGGTGGGACATCTCCAGGGAGCATCGTGGTGCTCTGCCCAGCTCTGGGAGCTTGTCCTGCATGTGGGACACCACTGGTCTCAGTGGGTGGTGGATGGAGGGGTGTCCCCTGGGCTTTCTAGGGAGCAAACGGTGGCGTGGAGGCTGCTGGGGGAGAGAGAAAGTCTCAAGCTGAGGTGAACAAATGCTGCTGACTCTGCCCTTGTTTTCTAAGTGCTCTTCTCTTCCTGAAGATCTTCGTGATCTTAAAGGTCTCTTCCAACCAAAATGATTCAGTTCTATCCTTCTGGAGAGGCTGTGGTCCCCTGAGCACATCCCCAGGGGTGCAGAGCACCTGGGCCATACCTGTCACCCCCTGCTCCCTTCCAGGGCTGCTCTTGGTCCCAGGAACTCCCCGAGAAAGATCAGCAGCAAATTGTCCCAACTGAGCCTTTTCTTTCTTCTTCCTGATGAATTTGCCTGTCTTGGGTCTAAGTGTGCTCTGAGCACCTCGCTGCAGCCACTGCTGGGTTGTGGGCACAGCTGGATGGTGGGCACAGCTGGATTATGGGCACATCTGGCTGGTGGGCACAGCTCCCTGGCCCCCTGGGCTTGGGCAGGTCCCTCCAAATGCCTGAGCTCACATGCAAGTGCTCGTTTTCCCTCATTCTTATTCTGGGAAAAAACTTTTGCCAACTGCTTTTGCCCTGAAAAATACAACTTAGGCTCAAACAAAACATTTGTTGCGATTTTGCTGGGTATGCTCAATTATCCTCCATTTTTTTTTTTTCTTAGAAAAGATAAAATATGCCCATATGGAAAATAAAAATGGGTCAAGTTTTAACTGAACCACAGCGGTACCGACTCTGAAGCACAGTCAGAGTGTTTCATCAGGGCTTTACAATGCTCTCCTTGAGATCCCAGCACAAAGGCACAGCAGATTTCTGGGCTTCATTGCCTCTGCAACCTTTGCAAATGTCTGCCTTTGATCTTTAATAATTACCCTCTGCTAATGCGCCTGCGATGGGAGGAGGAGGTGGAGAGGAGCGGAGAAGGGTGAGGAGAACCCTCAACTTTCCCTTGTCCAGGTCCATTACTTGGGGCTGCTCCTGCCCTCACCCTGGTCACCATCCGTGCTGTGAAATGGCCTGTGCATCAATTAGGGAGTAGGATCATCTCTTCTTGAGAGACAACCTGTCCTCTCCATGAGGGGAAATTCTTCCTGACCCCTCATGCTTCCTAAATGCACCCCTGAGACAGGAGAGGGCACAGTGCTCTCCTCCATGGATAGCCTAGAGGTGTTGGAATATGAGCCAGAGTGTGCCCAGGTGGCCAAGAAGCCACCAGCATCTTGGTGTGGCCAGCAGGACCAGGGCAGGGATTGTCCTCCTGGGCTGGGCACTGGGAAGGCTGCCCCTCAAATCCTGGGGTCAGTTTTGGGCCCCTCACTCCTGGATAAAGGGATGGGAAAGGCTTTCTCCCATGTGAGCTGCTGGCTAATGCAATCTCTCAGCTTGTGCAAAGCAGGGTCCTCAGCCCAGGTTCTGCTGAACAAGTTCAGTTGGAGCATCCTCATTTCCCGGTGCCTTTAGCCAGCCCTGCACGCAGGGAATCAGCAGCAGTGGAGATTAAAGCTGTGTTTGCAAACGGCCGGGGCTGCTAAATCAAAGCCAGGGGATTAGCAAAACCATTTGGCTTCTCAGTTCTGCTCTTCTGCCGTGACCGTGACACACGGTCCAACAACTCCAACTAATCCACAAGCCAACCAACCCCCTTTCTGGGGCCAAACCACCTCCTCCGTGAGGAGGAGCAGGGACCAGGCCTGGGGCTGTGGTTGGCTGCTCATCCCAAGGCACTCATCCCAACAAAACCCCTGGAGGTTCATGGAATCATGTAGGTTGGGAGAGATCTTTAAGCTCGTGGAGTCCACCCGTTCCCCCAGCACTGCCAGGGCACCACTAACCCATGTCCCTCAGCACCACATCTCCACAGCTTGGAAACCCCTCCAGGGGTTAAATTTCTCCCTTCCTGGTGTCGTCCACCATAAAGCTCATCCCTGGACATCCTGGACCTCAAGTCAAACAAAGGACAATCACTCAAGGTCTACCCAGAGCTTTCTTTCCCTTTACTTTATTAGGACAATTCAGCAGCAGCAGTTGCTCTGTAACCTGATTTTTCACGTGTGGCAAAGGGAACATGAGCAGCACAGCCCGTGGTTGTGATGGTTGCCCTTCCCCACCACGTGGCTCTGGTTTTAAGGGCTTGAAGCTCACCACATTCCCACTATCCAGGGTGAACTATTCTGGGCTGACGTTTGCTTCCAGCTGTTCTGAGTTTTGGAGATTTCAGTGGAAAACTAATTAATTGGGTTTCTGAAGGAAACAAGCTGAGGGGACAATGTTTTTGTTTTTCTCATAGCGAAACCAACACGAACCAAACTGGTGATGCTGGTTCAGTGACAAAGACCTGGCTGGTTGTCCTCTCCAAGGGGCAGAGGCACCAGAAGGTGCCTTTTGCCAAGCCAGTGAAAATCCACCCGATTTAACCAAACTACAAACTTTTAAAGGAATCTGAGTTTGCTCCTAGGCAATTTGGCAAACAGATTTTGTGTTGTTTCTGTGCAGGATGGAAAAGCTCCCAGGGCTCCCAGTTTCTGACGTCTGAGCTCTGCCACAGACAGAAGCTCCTGGACAGGCTGAGCCAGAGGAGAGGTAAGTGTGATCCTGCCATAGGAAAGGGTGTAAGAGAAGAGGCGCCAAACACCTCCCAAAGCCCCTCCAGGGTGTTTTTCCCTGATTTTACCTTGTTAACTATCTTTTAACAGGGGATCTCTGCATGTAAGGGAAAAGTCTGGGTGCCCCTGAGACCAGGACTTCAGGAAAAACTCCTTTTCTGTAGGACAGAGTCACAAGATGGTTGTGGAAGTGCCACCTGAAGAGCCTGATTTTGCCTCACCAGTGCTGGAAGAAGGTCCAGGTGAGCTCTCTCAGTGCTGGGAACCAAACTGCACCATCCAGCTAAAAATATGGGGGTAAAATGAGGGAGAACAGAGAAACTGAGGCAAACTAAGTAACCGGGTTGCAGTCACATGGTATATCTGAAATGTGGAGTCCCAAATCCATTGCATGGGGCCTGTCTCCCAAGAATTGGGCTCCTGACTCCTGGATACTTACTCCCACCCCCTCCTCCATTGCTGAAACCTTGAGAGAGGTTTCAAAGTATTGTCTGCTGAAAAATGGCAGACCAGTCCCCAGCCAGCTCCCAGTTAGTGCCTGGGCACCCAGCACACTTTGCTGACCTCCCAAAGCCTAGGACAGCACTGGCAGACCTCCCAGTGAAGGGCATTTTGAAGAGAAATTGCTCTATCATCTCAGGTTCAGACTAGCTGGGTCTTTACCCTGGGGAAAGGCCCCTTGCTTCAGCAGTTCCTGCTTATGAACCTGCTCTTGCATTTGGCCTCTCTGCTCTCACAGAGGCAAGGATGCTCTGGTCTCCTGGGGGCAGCAGCAATCAGCCTCCAGTACCCTCCACCTACAGGAACCACTTGCTGGGTATCAATACATACATCAATATATACATCAGTCTGTGCACGCTCGTGTGCCTGGGTGGATTTTAATGTATGTACGTGGAATCAATATAGAACCAGGTCTGAGGAGCTGCAACATCATCTGCGTCAGTGCCGGGAAGCGCAGCGAGTGTTAAGAGCTTAATGGGCAGTGGAGGAACGGATTTAAGTGAGTTGTTTGCAGACTTCAGCATTGCAGGACGAGAGGGAAATCAAGGAGAGAGAGAGCAGGAGTTTGGAGGGATTTGGAGACGCTGGTAATGAGTGAGAATGACCAGGCTGGAGCTTGGGCTGCTCCCCAGCACAGCCCTGGCACGTGCCCTGGCACCTGCTGGAATGTTGTGCTGTAGTTACCTGTTCCCACCTCCAATCAAACAAGGATCCCGGGGGGAATGCTGAATTCAATCAGCTGCTCGGCTCCCCGAGACAGGCGCTTGTCTCCTCCTGCTTTCCATACCCTGGAGATCTTCACAGAGCAATTTAAACCTTTGCAGTGAGTCTGGAGAGCTCCCTGGGGAGCTGTAGGATGCCAGATGTGGATGGCACGGGGAGGAGGGTGCTGTGGGCTCAGCATGCTGCTGGCTGGCAGGATTAGGTTTTTCCCAGCATCTCAGCCACCCTGCTGCAGACACACAGGCTCCTTTTTTGGTCCTGAGATCCAGCGTGGCAGCACAGGAGGCTCCTGCCCCACGAGATGACAGGGAGGGACCCAAAGTGTTGGGTGCTCATGGGCATCATCTCCAACATTTCATGGGAGAATGGTGCCAAGGGACCAGCCTGCAAGTAGGGACAGTGGAAACTCAGCTGCTGGAGGCTTTTTGCATGGCTCTGATCCCAAATCCAGCCTTTAGAGAGCTGCTTCTTGGCCTCTGGGAGGTCCTGCCCTGCCCAGGTCTGTGCTCCTAGACAGGAGCTCTAGGTTGCTGTAGGACAGGGGATGTGGCTGTGGCTGCAGGTGCTTGTGACATTGCCATGAAGATGCATTCATATTGGTGTAGTTGTTTCATGTCTCTGTTCAGTGTCAGGAGTGAGGAGAGGTGGCAGCAGGCTTGATTTTTTGGAGAATGATCCATTCAGGGAGCAATGCCTCACCCAATCTGATCCGTTGTGAAAATCTGGGAGACCAGGCATAAATATTATCTAAACTCCCAGCTTTGACACCAGCTTGTGCCCACCATGGTCTGTCTTCCCTTTCCACTCTGCCTCCTTCTCCTGCCCCAACCGTTTCTCTGTGCAAACTCAAAAAGTCCCTTTTTCACCTGTTGTTCCTCCCTGCGCTGCTGGCGTGGGAAGGGTTAAAGTTTGGCTGCTCCGGAGGCTACGCTTCAGTTGATAATATCATCAGCTTGTGACAGTGTTAATGTGGGGATCAGGTGCAGGAGGCAGCTGCATTACCCTGGAGAGAGATGAGTTGTGTCCGGAAGAGCCAGAACTGGATACGTGGCATAATTGCACCAGGACTTGATGACGCCTCCCTGACCCCTTCCCTCTCAATAAACCATTAGACAAGCATCCTCGTGCCTCCTGTTGCACAAACCTCTCCTTCTCCTCCCTGGCTACATCCAACCCTGTCTGCCTTCCTCCGGGATGCTCCCTCTGGCTGGTGGGGCTGCTGCTCCCTGCATCCCAGGCAATGCAGCATCTCCTGGGAGGCTTCTCTGCCAAGCCAATGTCACCCTTCCTGCTGCCCCACTCAACCCTCCTGCACCATCTCCCTGCCACCCTTCTCCCTGTTTGACATTCTAGGAAATTTTTCCATATTTCCCAGTCAGGAGAGACAGCCCCAGTGCTGCTTCAGAGCCCAAGTCTGTGACAAGCACCACTGCCAACCTCCTGCAGAGACCTGCCAGCATCATGGCAGAGAGATGCTGCTCCATTAGCTGAGAGCAGAGAAAGAGCAGCAGCAGAAAGAGCTGGAGAAGAGGAGGCTCCGGGGAGACCTTATTGTGGCCTTTCAGCACTTAAAAGGGGCCTGTCAGGAAGATGGGGACAATCTTTTTAGCAGGAGTGGGTTTGGAGGAGAGCTCTTTCAGATGCGTTTTCTGAGTGGCTGAGTGCACAAAGCAGAGCAGCAGCAGGAGTTAGTCCCTATCTCCCTTGTTCTGCATTTTGCCCATAAAGGTATCTGTGATCTGTGCTGGGTAGCATCCTCCTGCAGGGTCTGTCAGACTTTTACAGCAGAAACTTATCTCCAGTTGTTGGTTATTTGTATTCTGCTGGTGCCAGGAGCAGGTTTGCTGCAGATCATGGTGAGGTATCTCCTCAAACTTAGTGAAGGAAAAATAGTATCCAAAGCAGCAGAACCAGTGCAGTAAGTGCCTGCGATGGCCTCTTGACACCTCCTCTCTGCAGGTGGTGGCTGTGCCTCCTGCATGCCCCCTGAGCTGGTGGGAATGGGGATCCTGCAGCTTTCCCTCCTCTCCTGCCTCTGTGCATCACTCGGGTTTACTTCACAGCCTTTGTCCTCCTTATCTTGGCATCCCATTGCTCCACTCCCGCGCCTTATCTCCTCACCGCCACCTCTTGCTGGCTTGGCTCTGTCATCTCTCCCTGGGTTTGGGTGATGTTTTCCTGGTCTGGGGGTCCTGAGAAGCTGGTGTCAATGCTCAGTGACCCTGGTGTGTCCCCATCTCTCCGAGCAGCTGCGCCAGAGGGTTGGAAAATAAGAGTGAGGGGCAGGAACTGAGTTTCCAGGCCTGGGAAGTGCTTCTTGGTGCTGCAGCTTCTTGGCTCTTTCCACCCCTGCCAGTTAACACAGACACATCCCAGCTCCACCGACACCCCCTTCCCTGGCCGTGCTGCTGCTCCCAGGACGTGCTCTCTGCACATGTCTTATGTTGACCATCCTTTCACCACCATCTTTCCCCTCCGTGATTTGCTTACAGACTAACTCAGAAAACTCAAGCTCCGACTCAGCTCCTATTTTTTAATTAAAGCTTCTACTTTTCCACCCAGCCCCGCAGCAGCTTTGCCGGTGCTCTCAGCATCCCAAAGAGCTGCAGCCAAACCCCTGCAGCCCTCGACCACCTCCCTGCCTGCTCCCATCCCTCCCCATCCATCCCTCGCCGCTGTTCCCACACTCCCCAACACCTCGGGATCCTTCCCAGCTCCCAGTTTGCCTTTCCCCTCTCTCGGGCTTCTCCAGGCTCTGCTCTCAGACAGCTGTGATGTATCGGTGACAAGCTCCCTTTGTGTCCTGCTCTTGCACAACAATAGATACTCCTGTCTGTTTATACAAGTTTGAATTTGTCCCTATAAATACGGTGTGGAAGAAACAGTAGACTATAGATTGCGAGCTGACAGCTGAAAGATTAAGAGAATCCATTAACTAAACCAACTGCCTGGAAATCTTATGCAGAACATACACCTGAAAGCTCTTATTGCTGTCCTGTCATATGGCTTTATCTCTTTATTTAGGACCCTTTTTGTTTGGTCGAGGGTTTGGTGTGGTGGTGGGTTTTTTTTTTTTTCTTCTAATAATGTAAACTTGTTCTGGGGTAACAGAGGAGCCCTTGATTAAGTATCTAAGTATTTTCTGCTGAAGAATTTATGAACTCTGAGCCAGCACTGTCCTTGCCAGATCCCATGGAGTGGAAGGGGAGGGGGCACTTGCCTGTCTCGGGGTCTGTGCTGTGAATGGCCTTGGATCAGGTTTCCTTGCAATGAACTGTTTGCATTGCTCTCATGGGCGACTCTGTCTCACTTAAATATCTGGCTGCACTTAACCTTTTTTCACCTGAATTCTCCCCATCCCTCCCTGCCCCTACCTCTCCCGACAGCTCCCTCTTTACAATAGCAGCCCACCCTCAAGTTTACAAGTGCAGGCAGTCGCTGGGCTCTCCCGGAGCCGTGCTGGATCCTGGCTGTGATACTGTTGAAGTTGGTTTTGTGGGGTTTTTTTCTCTATTCTGGTCTATTCAGGTCTGCACACAATGCTCGTCACCATAGTATCTGTGCGAGCTCCTTGTTCCGCACCGAGCTCCACGCCCACCCCTCCTGGGTTGTCCTCCCCTCCTCTGCCCGTGGCCACGGGGGGTTCCAGGGGCGGGGGGCTCTTTGTGCACCTTGCTGGGAGCCCGTGTTAAAGAAAGCCAGAGCAGAGACGTGTGGCTCTTGTAAAGAAGTCCCTGAGCTTGGGGAGGACTGCTCTTGTCCAGGCAGACCCGACCCGTGGTCTCTCTGGGCAGCAGGTTGTCTTCCAACAGGACAGAGGATTGCAAAAATCACTGGTCTGCTTTAGGAAGCTGTTTGCCTGGGAAAACCCTCCTTGTTCCCCCTTCTCCTCATCCCTTCTTCACCACTACCCTGCTCTCTCAGCTGAGCCTTGCCAGGGGCGCTTCGGCACACCGTGATTTGGTTTTGGGGTTATTCAAATGTTGTTTGCACCTGTACGCCCGGGCTGGGCTGCACACCTTGGATGGGGCTTTGGGAATATGATTTATTCTGCTGATACAGGATCATAGACTGACTTGGGTGGGAAAGGACCTTTAAAGCTCATCTGGTCCAACTGAGCAGGGACATGTTCAACTAGAGCAGGTTGCTCAGAGCCCCGGCCAACCTCACCTGGGATGGTTCCAGGGATGGGGCAGCCACCACCTCTCTGGGCAACCTGGGACAGGCTCTCACCACCCTCAGCATCAAAAATTTATTCCTTCTCCCTAGTCTAAAACTCCCCTGCCGTTACAGATGGTTTTCTCTTTTGTTTGACATCCCAGGGTGGGACAGTGCATGAAAAAAAGTAGATGTAAGTGTTTAATATCAGTGAACATGCAATCTGCAGGAGAGTGAAACACTCCCCCAGCCCGGGCTGCAGCGGCAGCACTTTTCTGCAGCACTCAGCAACCCCCGGGGCGGGGAGGGGGAACGTCCCCTCTGCCAGAACCCCCTTTCTCTGCTGATGTGTGAGTGATTAATGCCGTCCCGAGTGAAGAATAAAGTTTCAGGCGCTGGTATTGTCAGGGGAACAGGAGCAGTTCCCGTGCAGATAGTAACCATGGCATCTGCTGCTCCGCAAATACAGCCGGGCTGAAAGGGCCGGCGATGGGCGGCGGGACGGGGGGTAAATCACATTCAAGCCCATCTCCCCACACGAGGATGTCTCTGTGTTACTGAGACGGGAGGAATTTGGAAGGAGGTTTGTCAGAGTTAGCGCAGCTGCCCGGCCCGGGGTATTTTCATTCCTCTCTTCCTCTACCCACAGGATTTTCCCACCTTCTGAACTAATCACTTCGCTTGTAACGTGTCAGTGGGACCAAGGCAGCTGCTGGTGAGCATCAGGAGAACCTAGACAGGGCTCGAGGTCTGTGGACACAGCAGCGTTTGTCCAAATTCCCACCCGATGCCCCAGCTGGGCTGCATCCAGCCTTGGTGCAGCGAGGATCACGCGTGTCAGGACTAAGCTCTCTTAGCAAGCTCTCCCAGCCCAGATACTCCCAACGTGCATGGTCCTCACAGGACATCCCTGTTGCACACCAGCTCTGGGGAGCTGGGAGCAATCAGGCAGCTGCATGAAGGAGTGTAGGGACAGTGAGTGAGGATGCTGCAGTTGTGGAGCATCCTGGATGCTTGCACAGAAGCAGCCCCACCCGTTTCAGGAGGCTCTCCGATACAAGAAGGATCCCTCGCTCTGCATGGAAGACTGAAAAAGTCCTGGAGCATCTCTGCTAAGTGCTGTGGAGAACTTTAAGCCACACAAGCAGAGCCTGGATGAACATCCAAGGATGCACCATCAGTGGCTTCTGCTTGAAAGTTGTCTATGGGGCTTTTAGCAAAGGATGGGTGAGTTTGAGGGCACAGATGCTGTTTGAAGCTTGTTGGTGAGCTTTGGGAGCACCTCAGCCCCATTGCCCAGTGAAGAAGCTGTGGTGGTCTTCCCCCCAGACCAGCCAGCAGCTGCCCTGATCCTTGTCCCTCCCTGGGAGGCCTTTGCCACCAGGGAGAAGAAAGGAAGGGCTGGGGATGAAGAGAGGAGCGATGCGCTTTCGGAGGGCTCCCCGAGCCCATGTAAATCAGCTGCTGATTGTGCTGGAGAAGGCTCCATGTGGCTCGAGCTCATTTGGGCTGTGCTGGGGGGAGATGGCAGAGGTCGGCAGAGCCGGGGTTGCCAGGCAACGCTCCCCGTATATTAGGAAGATAAATCCTACAATAATGGAAAGAACGGATACTTTCTGTGCCCGTTGTTTATTTCTTTCTTCCTCAGCTCGCTCGGATCACAGCTGCAGCATCGGGGAGCAAAATGACCTTTTAATGCCCTGAAGGACCAAGGGGATGATGGAAACGGTGTGATCAGGGCTTCTCAGCTCAGCTGTGTCACCACAGGTACAGCCCTGGGCTGGAGGGGAGGCTGCAGACATTGGCACGCCCGGTTTTGGGAGGAAAAAGCATTGTGGGAAAGGCCAGTTCCTTATCTCCGGACACATCCCCCTCATGTACTACCTGCTTTTTGCAAACATTTGTGTGTTTGCTCTTCACCTGCCTCAAAGGGAGTGCATTTGGGTCTGAAACGGCTGCTGGAGCCCGTGCTTGGCTCTGCCAGGGTTGAGGTTCCTCAGCAGCCAACCCGCAGCACCAGGTGACTGATCCCATCAGTTGTGTCTCCAGCTAAAGCACAGCTTGAATACCGAGCACCCGCGGCGAGCTGTTTGCAATCAAGCCCCAAAAAAAAGGAAAAGAAAGAAAGAAAGAAAAATCTCCCTCCCAAAGATGTTTAAATACTTCCAAACAC
>VYZX01004042.1:284877-495675 GCA_013401335.1 Brachypteracias leptosomus | reverse complement strand
TCCTCAGCAGCCAACCCGCAGCACCAGGTGACTGATCCCATCAGTTGTGTCTCCAGCTAAAGCACAGCTTGAATACCGAGCACCCGCGGCGAGCTGTTTGCAATCAAGCCCCAAAAAAAAGGAAAAGAAAGAAAGAAAGAAAAATCTCCCTCCCAAAGATGTTTAAATACTTCCAAACACCACGAGAAACTGGGAGGAAATTGCAATGATTAAAGCAAGCAGAATCACAGGCTTAATTTGTCACATATATCATTTGCTCCGGCTCCTTCAGCCAGCTCTGCTATTTTCCATTAGTGCACTTCAGGGTTGAGGAAGAGAAGTGACAAAGTTTGATGGGGCTCCANAGAAAGAAAGAAAGAAAAAGCTCCCTCCCAAAGATGTTTAAATACTTCCAAACACCACGAGAAACTGGGAGGAAATTGCAATGATTAAAGCAAGCAGAATCACAGGCTTAATTTGTCACATATATCATTTGCTCCGGCTCCTTCAGCCAGCTCTGCTATTTTCCATTAGTGCACTTCAGGGTTGAGGAAGAGAAGTGACAAAGTTTGATGGGGCTCCAGCTTGAGGAGCATTTGTGGAGCTCACTGCAGTTCATACCTTAGACACCCCAGCATCCAGCCAGCACCCTGGGGCTGCATCCTGCCACCACTGGGTGAGGTGACGAGGAAGCTCCAGCGTCTGGTGGCTTCTCCCATCCCACCACCACTCCTGTCCCAGCCCACCAGGCAGAGGGATGGGCAGGGTGATGATGGGCTGCAGCCATGGGGTGCTGGTGATGCCCCTCAGCCCATAGCCCCGGCACCACGCCGCTGCCACCTGCAATTAGCTTAGAGCAGCACCCTAAATATTTCATACCTTATAGCAAAGGTTGTTTAATTTTTTATTATTTTAAAGCTGCTCATGAATGTTTTATGGAGATGGGCTCCTCCGGTGGAGGGCGGGATGGGAAAGTGCAAGAAGTTTCCTGCACTTTCAGGTTTGGGGTTTGTGCTCCAGTCACCCCGTGGTAGCTGTTAATTTGCTCTGCTAATGAGTGCAGCTAAAGTAGGACGTTGGGCAAAGTATATTTACTGAATATGTTGCTGCATGGAATAAATGCCTATAATATACCTCTACAATTCCATTTTTCACAGCTGTAATGAAATTGTCCTTTATTCCAGGGACTCAGCTACACGGACTCAAAAAGGGACAACCTCTCCAGCTTGTATGTCATGGAACCTCCTGCCTTTTGCTGCTCCAAGTTCCACCATCGCTGGGATCTGCAAGAAAGCCATTTAAAAAAAAAAGCACCATTGGTCCTGCTTGTTGTGCCTTTATCAAAGTTCATTTCTGTCACCTGCTCCTGGCCAAGCCCAGCAGTGACCCCTCAGAGCATCTGTTCTGCCGCTGGCTTTGAGACACAGCTGGATCTCTGTCTGAAGGTAGGTGAGAGGAGTTTATTTCTGGGTATCACCACATAAATTGACATCAAATTTCACATCGCATGAAGTGAGTGTCCACTGGGTGGGATACAGACAGAGCCAAAAGGAAAGTGGCTTCTTTTATGCTTGTTCTGGTGTGAAGCCTCCAAAACAAGTCCTTTGGGGCCCGACTAATCCCATGTACTTTTCTCTCAGGTATTGCATTAATGATCTCCCTGCAGATGTTTCTGAGATGACCACCTCCTTTCTTCTCTGTTTCTCTTTCTGAGGGAAAAGAAAGCAAAGAGCATCTTTGCTGGTGACATTTGCCACCCTGGCTTTTAATTCTGCGTGCCTTGGCATTCCCCTCTGCCTCAGATACCCGCCTGCCTCCCTGCAGAGCACACCGAGGGCAAAGTTGGTTGTCTGAACCCAAATTAAGTCTTCAGGAGAGGACTTGGGACTTTAATCACAGCCAGGAACTCAACCATGCAGGATATACTCACAGTGCAGTGTCACTTAGATGTCTGCCCCTGCTCTCCCCCTCCTGCCCGGATCCTTTGGCTGGTTAATAGAAATAGATTTCCCAAAGCCTTAATCGTCCGTGAGCTACATCAGCTCCTTCTCCTTGTGTTCTGCAGATCTGTTATTTGCTGCACAGCCAGGCTTGACCTCACAGCATCGTGGCAGGGACGTGGCTTTCTGGAACTCTTTCCTGGAAAAAAAAAAATCTCCTTTCCAGCCTTCCTTCCTTCCCCACACCTCTGCAAAGAGAAAGGATGCTAAGGGTGTCCTCCAAAGCCACTGGGTCTCCCCTTGCTGAGCTGCAAGCGTCCAGGTCAGTGCTCATCCCACAGGCAGTTTGCTGGGATGTGGGAGGCTTTGGCCAGGCTTGGTGGTGGTTTTCCCATTGAACTCCCATCAGTCTGGACACCCAGGGGTAACTGAGTTACTGGTCTTCGTTTGACTGTTGTACAAACCAGCAAACCTAGAGAAATATACAAGTATAAACCACAGATATAAATATAAATATGCAAATATATATAGAATTATAAATAAATATATATATAATTATAAATATATATATATAAAATATAAACCTCTGTACAAACCTCTATTTGTACAAAGCAGACCTGCTGTTACCATGTGCTCGGTGCAAGCCATAGTGTTAGCAAAGAGCTGTGAGCAAAATGCTCATGGAAAGGGTGTCGAGTAAAAGCTGCAGCTGGGATGCACTTTTCTGCCCTTCCCCTGGGCCCTTGGAAGCAGCATTTGGCTGTCCTGTGGCAGAAGGACTTTGGAGGGGGTTTTGTGGTGGCCTCTCCCCGAGCGCTCACATCTCACATGGGATGAAGGTGGCAGCCGGGGGGGTTGAGGGGTCACCTTCCCCTCCCACACCCACTGCCCAAGCCCCCCGGGATCCCCTCTGAAATATGGCATCCCCCCGAGTCGCCTCGGGCGTGGAGAGGAGATGCTTTGAGATGTTCACCATCTGTCACCTCCATACCCCAACACCTCCTGCCTGTGCTCCACGGGGATGGCCCCGTCTGTGTGTCCCTGTTCCATGGGCAGGGAACCTCACACTATTTTATGTGTCTCCAGATCTGCCATTTATGCCCCATTTAAAGAAGCCTTGGTATAAATTGCACTTAGTCTGATTTCCACTCTTCTCCCTAGGGCAGGTAATGAGCCCCAGAGCCCTCGTGTACCCGGAGCTGCTGCTGCATTTGGCAGAGAGACTCTGCTGTTCTTCTGGAGATAATATGGGGCAATTCAGGGACAATCAGGACTGCCAGGTCCACACCCAGGGTGGCACAAGCCCCAGGGAGCCTGAGGATGGACAAGGTGAGGAGCACCAGCCTGTCCTAACCCCACTGATGGACAAATGGAGGTGAGTCAGGTGTGGGTGGCATCGGTGCTCTGGGGAGACTGGAAGTAGAAATTCATAAATAATGGAACCACCGTGTTCCACCTGTTTTCCTCTCTGCAACCTGCACTGTGTGTGATTTTCATAAATACATTAATTAGGGGCTATGAGGCTCTGAACATTAACAAATCATCCCCATGCATTTGTCCATCCTCCCTCTAAACGCTCCATATTGAAAAATCTGATTAGGATTGGTTCATTTTAATCAGGGAGCCGAGGACGAGGGTCCACTTCTCCTTCCTGGCTGCCTGAGTGATGCAGGCACACGTGCTTGGATTCAAATTCAGCTCCCCACCACAGCCAGTTCCTGGAAACTCAGAAGAATCAGGGCTGTGAATCTGGGCTCATCAAACCATCTCCCGGGAGGGCAGGGGCGTGCTCTCCAAAACTCCTTGGGAGAAGGCTTGGAAGCATCCGTCTCATGCTGGTCTTGAGCAGCAAGGGATGAAAAAGGAGACTAAGACAACAAACACGAGGACAAAATCCTCTCCCAGGGAGGGAGTCAGAGGTAGGTGATGATTTAGTGTGAGCTGGTAGCTCCAATAAACAGCTCCAGTGGCAGGGAGAGGTTTTCCACCATGTGTCCTCTCTAGGTGCTGGTTGAGAATCGCCTTTATCTAAAGCAGCATCACGGAGTCCATCTGAGGAGGTATGAGCACGCTGATCCAGACCAGATTTTTTACTTCACCTCCCCTGACTGGAAATATGCTGCTACCAAAGTGTCAGACAGGGAAGAGACTCCCCTTTGTCTCTTCCTTCACCGGGAAGAATCCATCATCCAACACTTTTCACCTGCCTCTGTCGCAGGTAAATCCCAGGCCAGATTTTTTGATGCTCAAACCCTTCCCGCTTCCTCTCGCCTCCCTCAGTGGGACAAATAAAGCCCAATAATATGCAAAAAAACACCCCCCCCGATTTCTCAAATTCCTTCCACTCCAAGATGTCTCCTGGCAAGCAGCCTCCTGCAGAAGGGATGAGCCCCGGCTGTGCCAGAACGCAACTCAACCCCTCGCTCTCAGCTCTGTGTCAGATTTTTATCATAACTTCGCTTTGAATGCATATATGCATTTAAAAAAAAAAGGCATTCAGTGTAAAAGCAGCAGCTTTGAAACGTGAGCTGGGCTCGGGCAGTGGCCTCAGGAGCTCCCGGCGTTCCGGCCCCGCTGCCCCGCCGAGAACCCTTTTGTGTGCCCAGCACGCTGGGGCTGGGCAGCCAGGCCCCTGCCCGCAGAGAAGGCAGCTTGTTTGCAAGAAAAAGGGGAGTTTTCTTTGGCTTTTTTTTGAAAAATAATCTGCCATTTATTTTTCTCTTTTTTATATCTGCATAAATGCTGCAATTCTTTGTGGGATTTTTTTCTTTTTCTCCCCCCCCACCCCTCGCTGCTAACAAATGCTCCAGTGTCTTCGCTAGGATAAAAGGATGGGGGAGGGAGAGGCACAACCACCTCCTCCCCAAACTGAACCAGCAACATATTTAATTTAATAGAGAATTAATGCCATTAGGGGATTAAATGCGCCGGCAGCCCTAGCACTCAGCATTCCTTCCAGGGAAGGACGGGGGTGCACGTATCTGTCACGCACTGACAGAGAAGTGGGAACCAGCCAGGCTGGGCAGCGTGGCACACACTGGCATGGGGGGTCCAGCATCTCCTGAGTTGTGCAAGGAGGCTCAGGGATAAGGTCAAACCAGTATGCCACTGGTCAGACTGGTAGGGCTGGCTGGTGCCCTACCAGGGTGTTTATGGGACAGAAATTGAATGGAGACCCAGGAGAAAAGGTTTAGGGTATATTGTATTTGCCAAGCCTCAGTTTCCCCATCTGTAAAGGGGGCACAAAGACATTGAAGCACAGAATTGTAGAATTATGGAGTGGTTTGGGTGAGAAGGGACCTTTCAAGCTCATCTGGTCCAACCCCCCTGCAGGGAGCAGGGACATGTTCAACCAGAGCAGGTTGCTCAGACCCTGTCCAACCTCACCTGGGATGGTTCCAGGGATGGGGCTGCACAAGGGAGTGGTGGGACCCAGCAGAAGACAAGGGGACCTTGGGGATGGGGAGGCTGCAAGGGAAGGATGGGCAGGAGGTGATGAGAAAGCAGCATAGCATGGGCGAGAGGCTTTGAAGTGTGGGGAGAGAGAAAGGAAGGGAACGAGGCCAATAGAAGCGTCACTGGGGCTGGTCAAACATTTCATTTTTGGCAGCCGTGCTCCAAAATGTTCAAGGAGCCAAAAGAAAAAGAAATAAAGAGAAACCACTTCAATAAACACTAAAAATTACAAGGGCCTTTTATTTTAATATGATTTGCACAGTATTTTTCTTAACGATTGACAGGATTCCCTCCCTCTCTGGTGAGGCACCTGGGAGGAGAGGAGGGATGAATAGAGGAAGGGCTGGCTGCACAACGGGGGCTGCTGGCAGCTCTCCCCCAGCTCTGCTGGGCTGGGCTGACAGAGGATTTGGCCCATCACTGACAGTCTGGGGACAGATGAAGGAGCAGAGCAGAGCGTGGGGGGTATCTGGGGTTCCTGTCCAGGGGAGATGCCCTTTGCTGTGTGCGTCCTGACACCTCCGCAATCCTGATCCTGTTTCATGGTTCTATTTCAGCCTGATGCTGGGAAAGTGCATGCTCTAGGACTGAGGACATTGCTCTTGGCTTCCATCGACGTGGAGAAGAGAGGGGTGAAACCATCTGGCCTCCACTTCATGGGAGTAAGAGTAACAAGGATGGTGAGACCCTTTCCCAGGCTGCCCAGAGAGGTGGTGGATGCTCTATCCCTGGAACCATTGCAGGTGAGGTTTGTCAGGGCCCTGAGCAATCTGCTCTAGTTGAACATGTCCCTGCTCCCTGTGGGGTGGTTGGACTAGATGGGCTTTAAAGGTCCCTTCCCACCCCAAACATTCCGTGATTCTCTGAGAGCTGCCCAGCAGCCAAATTCCTGCTGCCATCAGCAAGCTCCCAAACTGCAGCTCCTGACTGCAGGAGACGTTTCATTCCCGGCTGTGTCCCTCTGGGATGACCTGTCCCCTCCACAGCCTGCCCAAGGAGGGATGCATGAGGATGCTGAGGATGGAGAGCTTGGCAGGGCTGGCAGCACCCTGACACCTCCAGCTGGTACCACGTGCACCCCTCCTGCCCGCATCCCCCTTCCCAGCATCCTCAGCCCTCCTGCTTTACATTACGTACATTAACTTTTGGACTCTTAATCCCCTTCAGTGAATAAATCACTCCTTCTAGCCTGATAACTTTTCTCCCCCTTAAGCTATCATCCCAGCCTTTCATTCCGAGCAGGATTTGAGGCTCTCCCCGCTGTCTGCAATCAAGCTGCATTCTTTCAGCAATTATTTTGTGTGGCTGCTCTCCCCTCTAAAATTTCTGGGGCTAGCATCTTTTTTCCTCTCGCTCGCAGGCTTCCTGTTGCTGCTTATCTCCAGTGTCTCCAGCCAAGAGGTCCTTTCGTTCCCCCTCCGCTGTCTGACACTCGCCCTGGATATGGAACTTGGTCAAAAATGCTTTCCCAACACATGTTAGTCAGGGTGGAGAGCTCGCATCTGTGCTCAGAGCAGCAGTGTTGTGTTCCCCGGCAGTGGGGGGACACCGGGGGAGCGGGGCTGGGTTAATGGGCTGGATCAGGTTCTCTCTGCTGACAGAGATAACAGGAGGAAGCTGTACGTGTGCGAAGGGAGAGGGGCTGAGTGCCGTGGGAAGGGCAAAGAGGCACGAAGGAGCCCCTGCTTCCCCAGGCTGTGGGGCCAAGGACAAGCTTGCTGTGATCCCTCTGAACCAGGGGACACGATGCTTGTGTGGTGAGGAGATCACCGTTCCTCTCCTGATGGAGAATCCTGGGCTAGAACCACAGCACCAACCAGCGTTACATCTAAGGCACCTTGAACTTGGGGCTGGAGCAAAAGGTTGGGACATGAAATGGAGAAGGGTAAGTGCAATGAAGGTATCCTGATGAGCTCTTTAGGCTCACACCACATTTCCTCAGGAAGGATTTTTAGGGAAGAGGCACCTGCCAGGGTCCCTGCAGCCCCAGCGGAGGAGATGCGAGCACAACCACCCCTTAGATCCGTGGTGGCAGAGCAGAGTGATTAGCAGCCTCGGTGCTTGAAGAGATCTGCCTCTCCCAAACCATGGGGCACCAGAATTAAATGCGGGAGGATGAAAACGCCTTTTGGAAGAAGCACCTGGCAGTGGAGCAAACCTGCTCTCCAGCAGGTTTCCTGTGCACGGTGGTTATTTGTTGAAGATGTGTCCTGAGTGCTCCCCCCATAGGGTGAAGCCCACTTAAGCCAGCACTTCACCTGGAGCATGAAGTGGTTACCACCGTGCTCAGGGTTTCTCAGGCAGCATCCCTGCAGCTCCAGACCCTCCCTCTGCCCTCCCTGCCCGAGCACTGAGCACAACATGGCCAGGCATCAAACTCAGCCACGCTCCCAACTACACACAGAACAAGGGTAAAAAAAAAGGAGCCACTTTGTTCAGCCATTTCTGCTGCTGTGTGTGGATAAAACCATCTCAGACAAGTGCCTGACAGGAGAATTAAACCTGAAAGGAGCAAAAGCGTTTCCCGTGAGCTCTCAGACTCCCAGTTCTGTGCCTTGACAAACATTCTGGCTGCTCTGGAGGGGTACGGACAGAAAAAGGGGGTGCAGGAGCTGCAGAGCCATCCTGTCTGGGCATGCGAGGATCTGGGAGCCCTGTGCTGGCTCCAGGCTCTGCAGAAAGCTGCTGCACCAGGGCAATTAGACGAGGCGAGTATGTGACACAAATTCGGTTCTGTCTCATCAAGTTAAAGGAGATTTTTTCAGCTCACCTGCTGGGGGTTTGGCCTTTGAACTGAAGCTCTTTCCCTGGAGCCCTGGGATGTCAACGATGCAATGGAGCCAAACCTGCATCCCATCACCCACCTCCCTGCAGCAGCCTGGCCGGGCAGGACTCCACTGGGTGCAGGAGCCACTGCTGTCCAGCCATTCCTGGATGCCAGGAGGGATTTGGTCACCACAGCCTTTACCTGGTGGCTTTTGGTCACCACAGCCTTTACCTGTGGGCAGCTGGTCCAGCAGGACATGTTTAGGATGCTGTGAAGCTGCAGGAGAGATCTCTCTCTGTCCTGCTGCCATCCCTGGTCCAGAGCACTGCTCCTGCTCCCGGGGATGCTGCTGCAGAGCTGGGGATGCTTAAATAATTCAGAGAAGTGTTTTTTCTAGCAGGCTACAGCCCCAGGACCTGGCAGAGGGTACTTTGGAGTGATCTGGCACCTCCTTACACCATGGGCACCATCGGCAGTGACTCAGCCTCCTGCTCCCAGCGCCGTGCTCCCATCACAAGTCCTCTTGGCCATGCCAGTCACACCGAGCCTGTGACCAAGGCTTTCAGCAGCCAAACCACACCGAGGCCATCTCTGCTCCTCCTTATGGCCGTGGTGCAGAAAACCCCACCAGAAAGCAGGTAAGATCTGAGCTTTCCCTCCTGGGCTTTTAAATAAACAACTGCACAGAGGCAGGGCTGGGAGCAGGCAGGAAAGTAAAGGGAAGTTGGAATGAAATCCTCCTCTCCTCTCCATCCTCCTCTGCTTTTTTTCACCAATGACATTTACTCTGCTTAATAAAAGCAGAATTTATGTGTGACTCCCATAATGGTGCCTTTTAATCTCTGAGGCCTTGATACCTCAGGAGCACGTGTGTGCACCCAGAAAAAGGGGTTTGAGTCCCTGGAAGGGGCAGGAGGGGCAGCAGAGGGGTCAGGAGGAGGGGGATCAAGGGTGTGAAGCCCAGCATTGCAAATAGCTCTAGGAGCTGCTAATTCTGAGGGGATGGGAGGGCTCAGAGCATCCTGGGGGTCTCTGCATTGGAGCATTGCAGCTGGTTCCAGAGAGCTGCTGCTGTGAGGGATGGCAGAGTGGTTATCACTTCTGGGAGGAGGAGGTGACGGGAGCCCCTGGAAATAAAACATCGACATTCCCATTAGTGACATCTCCCCGTTAGCCAGCGCTGATCAGCTCCAGATGGGATGTCAGGCTTCAGTTATTGCTTCTTGCCCAGGGGAGGGTGAGGGGTTGATGGGAGGGTGCTGAGGATGGTCTCAGGGCTTGCAGAGAGTTTGGGCTGGCGGATGCTGCAAGTGGAGGGCAGGAGGGTGGTGGTGGGATGGTAGAGTAGAGGGAAGATGGGATGATGGGACAGTGGGTAGTGGGATGGTGGGATAGTGGGACAGTGCAACGGTGAGATGGTGGGAGCCATCCCATGGGGCTCTCCACAGCTTTCTATAAATAAAAAATAAAGAAAACCTCCATTTGCTGTGGATGCAAACCCATCCCTGTTCTAAAGACTAAGAAGCAGGGAAAGAAGGGGATTACCAGCTTGTGGTCACACCACGAGGCAGGAGAAGCTGCTGCTGGCATCTCCCTCTTCCCACCAGCCCATCCCTGCACGGGGGTCTCCACAAAGGCACATTTTGGTCCAGGGCTCGACCTCCTCCCAGCTCACCCTGGACAAGGCTGTGACCCACCAGTGAGCAGGGCCATGGGGTGCAGGGCCATGGGGTGCAGGGTCCTGGTTCCAGGGGCACCAGAACATGTCCTGGTGGGACCCCCACGGCTCCAGGGCTCCCGCTCCCCCGCTGATTAATGGCTCTTTACTCAGATCCTAAGCTCCCTGTGGAAAACAGGCTTTCCCTTTACCCAATTAGAGCTGAAGACGTTATCTCATTTATTCTGGAGGCGGCAATGTGTAAGAACGGATTTTTGGGGGTATTTCCCAGGACATTTTTCTCCCAGGGCTGCTTTGGGAGCTGCTGGTGTCAGGCAGGACGTATGGGCTCTGTGAGGTGAGTGAGCAGGTCTCCCCTGGCTTCTGGAGGTCCCACACACCCTGTTTGCTTTGGCTCTGCAAACCATCCCTTCCGAGTGGATGGCGGCTGAGAAATGACAGGGGGCCAGTGACAAATTTTCAACATTATTTAGAAATCAGGGCAGAAAGCAAAAAGGTCAGAGCCGAACGGCGGCGATGAGGGAAGGGGCGAGGGGGGGCTGCGTGTGGTTCTTCTCACATGTGCTCCAGGGCTGAAAGCTGGGAAGAAAAATAGCACCCAAGTTCCTCAGCTCCCTCCGGAGCCTCTAATGGGGTAAATTAATGAGCTGGAACGTCACGGCGGAGACGGGTGTGGGGGGATCCGGCAGCGCCGGCGGCTGCGGGGTGACGAGTCGTGGGCACCTTCAAGGGACAGGCTGGCACTGGGGGTGGCCCTTGGCAACCCTTTCAAGGAAGAAATTGCTCCTCGTGCCCAACCTAAACCTCTCCTGGTGCATCTTGAGGCCGTTTCCTCAAGGAAACGGGGTGCTCACCTCCACACAGGGCTGCCACACCATCACCAAAGGTCAGTCTGAGGGGTTTAACTGGCAAAATAAAAAAATTAATCCATTTGGATTACTATCAAGTTGTTGTTTTCTTTGTGCTTGGTGTTTTCCAGATATTTCATCCTCTTAAACTGTTTTGCTTCTTTCTGAGATGTGCCCTGAGATTTTGCCTGAAGAAAGAGACCCTCAAGGCAGAGGCAGAAGCTTCGTTCTCCTATGCAAGGTAAAAGTTTCCAGGTTTTCTGAAAGGCAGAGGTTTGGGTTTTTTTCCACCCCCATCTACCCTCATTTGGTGGTTGTTGTTGTTTTTCTGGACATGGGCCCCTCTCAAAGCTCCAGTTCCCGGCTGGTTTTCCATTCATTAGGTTTGAAGGGTGCCAGATCTGCTGAGCTGGCAGCACCAGCATCCCTTGGCCGAGCAGAGCTCCCTGCCTGGCTGGGAAGATGGTCCCTGTGGCCATCCCTGTCACAGGGGCATGAATCCCATAAGATTCCTGGGGATGAGAGAGACCTTGTCCCCGTGCCCATCCCCGAGCTCCCCTCGTGCCGTGGGGGTCACACCAGCTTCACCACTGCTGGGACTCGACTAGCAGCAGCCAGGCAAGGTTCACCTGTGAAAGGGTTGCTAAGGAATAACCAGCTCCAGCCTCCTCGCTCAGGCTCCTGGGAAAGTGAAAACAAACTTTGTGGTGCTCGTGGGTGAACTAATCCCCCACCCTGCAAACCCGAGCTGCCCTCCCTGCTGCCTTCACCAGCTTGTCTGCTCTTCATGACCTTCTTTCAACCAGCAGAACAAGGCAGCTCCTCCAAGAGCTCCTCCCCAGCCTAACAAACCGGTCTGCACCCAAGTGCCACGGTTTAGACCCTCCACGTTTCCATCCCTTTCAGCTTTATCTCCCTTTCTCCCCACCAGGTACCACCCGAGCTGCCTCCTTGTCGGGTTCACCTCCCCTGGGCAGGGGGCTGAGCTGTTCCTCCATCACTGGCAGCTGGGATTTAACATGTTTTCCTTGCCACCTTTAATTCAGAGAGCTCAGACAAAGCCGCTCTGATGAGCCCAGATGAGGCATTCAGGAGGGCTCTGAGATCCTGGTGAAAACACTGCGCTGAAAATTTCCATCCCCTCCAACTCCTGATGGAAAGATGAGAGGAGTAAAAAGGAGGTAGGTTGTTCCAGCTCCCTCTGAACAGAAAACGATCAGAGAAGATCAGTGTCTCTAACATATTTTTTTTTCCTGCAAAGTCCTGGCCTTACTCCTTTTTCAATGTGGTTTCCTCCCTTGCAGTGATGAGAGGGGAATAAACCTGCAGAAGACAGTTACTGAGTGTCTGAGCTTGATCAGGGAGGATGGATGGTTTGGGAAAAGGTCACTCGGGCTGTTCTGCACCTCATGGACCAGGTGAGCATGTTCCACACTGCTGCATGATGCTGCATCCCAGCACCAGTGGGTACCAGGGTCGAGCATCCCCTCGCAGCCACAGCAAGAGAGCACGGACCAGGAGCAGCCTGCACGCCCAAATACTTCCACACACACATTGCTAGGTAATAATCTCCCCCCGCCCCTGCTGGGTTTTTTTTCCCCTTGATCAAAGCCCAGACGTGAGGGAAGTCCATCTGTGAGAGATTGAGCTCCGAAGGTGTATGGGCTGGCAGAGAGATTTCTCTGACAAGTCCAACAGGGAGAGATGGCGAAATGAAAGCCTGGAACATGTGTGCATTTCCCAGCTGACTGGTGATGTGTGTGGGTAACATATGGGCAGTCTGTGCCCACCGCCCCACAAAACATGCTG
Organism: Brachypteracias leptosomus; assembly: GCA_013401335.1. Classification (NCBI taxonomy): domain Eukaryota; kingdom Metazoa; phylum Chordata; class Aves; order Coraciiformes; family Brachypteraciidae; genus Brachypteracias; species Brachypteracias leptosomus. The sequence goes on along the minus strand of VYZX01004042.1, from coordinate 483,198 downwards.
ATTTTACACTTGGATTTCTCAGATTCCCTGACAGCTCTGCAGACCGGCTCCGACAGCCCTGCTATTACATGCTGCTACTGCTGCCTGCGCCCAGCACAGCGCTGGCCAAGGGCAGGGGACAGCCAAGGGCAGGGGACAGCCCTGCCGGGGGGGCTGCAGCCCGTGCCCGGTGCCCAGTGCCCGCTCCGGCCACGCGTCTGGCTCCCCGAGGGGCATGGAAACCAGTGAGCAACTTGGCCAGCCCCAGGCATCCAAGCCAGCCTGCAAACAGCTTGCAGAAATGCCAGCTTTGCTTCTCGCTGTCAAGGATTTCTATTTTTCATGAATTTTGCAGCTCTTGCTGGGACTGAAATAGCACAGAAGTTGCTGCTTCCCAGCCTGGCTCTGCCGGCTGCCAGTCAGCTCCAGGACAGGGGGGGCTTGTTCTGAGCTGTGCTGCTCCCAGTCCCACCCTGGCATTCGGGGCTGGGGAAGAAAGATATTACAGAATCGTTGAATTGCTTTGGTTGGAAGGTCTCCCCTTTTCTCCAGATTTTCTCCAGGCTGAACACCCCCATGTCCCTCAGCTGCTCCTCACCACACTTGTGCTCTAGACCCTTCCCCAGCTTCATTGCCTTCCTCTGGTCATGCTCCAGCAGCCACCTGGAGGACATGGGACTCTCCTTGTCACCTGCTGGGTGTCTGGGAATGAGCCCTGAGGTGCCCCAGGAACACCTCTGTACATCATGACTTGTTTTTTCTCTTTCCAGGATGACAAGAGCAAAGGCTGAGCCTGGATCAGGTCCCTGCTGCTGACCTAGTGCTCGCTCAGTGCTGTGGTGTCTGCTTGCTTTAAAACCTTGGAGATGTGAGTCACGGTGTCTGGAGGGGCTCTGGTGACAGATCACAGCATCTCTCTGCTCAGCCACGCTCCTCGGTTGGTGGGGTCTGTGATCTCCACCTCCGTGACCACAAAACATGCAGGTCTTGAAGGTGAGAAGCAGTCCTGACTGGTGATATCAAAGTCTGGTGTGATCAAGGGAAGAGCTGGTTCCCCTCTGATTGCTTGGGAGCACAGGAGCCAAAACCTCACACTCAAATTACTGAGCAAGTGTCTTACAGAGACACTCTCAAACTGTTCCCTCGAGTGCATCCATCAGAGGATGGAAATGTTGAGAATGTGGAAATAACAGTGGCATACTCTATTCTTACATTAACTCACTAATTTGGGGTGTTTGCAGGGCCCTTGGTGGAACTAATGCACGTTCTCCTGATGTTTATTATTATCTGCATTGTTAAAACATGTACACTAGTGCTGGCAGTAAAGGCTTTGGAAAGGTTCTGCTCAGCTGCAGGTCTCATTTGCTTGTGCAGTTGCTGGTCTGGAGCGAGCAAACCAGGTAAAGCAGGGGTGAACACGGCCAAGAGTTCTCCTTCTCCATCGCTGGATTTACCAATTCATCCTGTGGCTACCACAGCTTGGGCTGAAAGGTCAGTGCTCTCATGGTTTGATCTCCAAGGGAAGGGTCCTAGACCATCTCACGGAGGTCCTGGACTCCATGGAGCTGATGGATGTGGCTGTGGGTGGGGAAGCAGTGTCTGCCCACCCTGTGGACACATGGAAGGTGCTTTGGGATCCTCCTGATGGGAAACGCAGCAAAGTGTTGCTGTGAGTGTGATGGGAAGGTGGGCAGGCTCTGGAGATCAGCACACCACGTGTGTGCTGCAGCCCCACGCTGTCTATTCAAGCTCTATTTCTATACAGAAATACTTTTTTAATACTCCATTGATGGCGCCTAATATTCAATAATTATTGTGGCTGGGTTTTTAAGATGCGCTTTAGATTTCCCAGGCCAGTTATTGAGCGTGAGTGAGATGCAAACTGAACATTAAAAAGGTATTTATAGAGGGCTTCTCAGCAGCTCCATAACGTTACACCCTGAGCGGGCCACAGGAATCAACCGGCCATCTGGGACACCTCGGGGAGGGCTGGTTGTAAAAGCAATTGGCACATCATTAGCCTAGAATGCAAGTCCTGCTCCATGAGAAGGAGTCCATGGCTGGGCAGACTCTTCCCATGCTGGATCCTAAAGGCAGATGCCACTTTTGAGCAGGACACGTGAAGCTGATGCTGAGAAGGTGGAGTGGAAAGCATCACCAAGATGTTGGCTTGGTATGTGCAGAGGTAGGTAAAACCCCCTTGGAGGGTCTGGTGGTGTTGCTGAGCCCTGATGCTCCAAGCTGGAGTATTCAGAGCTATGGAGAGGGCTGGAGGAGAAGACAGTGGGGTATAAGATGGTGCATGAAGTAATAAGAGTAATTTTGATCTTCACAGGGCTTCAAACAGGTTGAATTTGGAAATTTAAACCTAAAATATGTTGAGTTATGAAGCTAAAACATGGATGCCCTGTGCTGGGAAGAAGAGCAGAGGCACAGCCCAGCACACCCAGTGAGATGTCCTGAAGGACCATCCTTACCCAGGTGCTTTGCTGAGGACAGATCTGCCTTCCAACAGCATCACAGCAGATTTGGAGGAGCCTTTCTGAAGCGAGCAGTGGAGGACAAGTATGGTGAGTACCAGCTGGTGGTTGCTGTCATCTCCTCAGGATGCAGACCCACAACAGACTCTCTGTTCCCACCTCCTGCTCTGCCTCTTCCCCACTCCTACTCCTTTCCTCTGGTCGCTGTGACCTGGCTGAAGGCTGGTGTGGAGAAAGGACCCTGAGGATGGCCCAGCCCATCCCTGCTGGGACCAGGAGGCTCTGGGGCTCAGCAGACCTTGACTCACAGCGGCTACTTGTAAAGATGCTGTCCCCAGGGGCTGGACACCAGCTGCAGCAAGGTGCTGATCAGGGTTTCCTTCCCCAAGTGGGACCCTTTCCTCAGGGCCACCTTCTCGGCAGCTACATGTGCTGGAGCTGCTGAAATGTGCTGAGCGGGCACGGCCGGGAGGCCAGGGGGGTGGGGAGCAACCCCTCATCTGGCAGCGCCTGAGCCTCAGGTGTGAGCTGAGCTCCTATTGATTTCTAATCAGTGAGCTCATAGTCCCCACGGCCGCGCGGGGAGGGGGTCAGCGGCGGGGAGGAGCGTGGGGGGAGGCAGCAGCTCGGGTGGTCCCGGGGTGGGACTGATGGAGCCGCTGACAGAGGCTGAGTTATGGCCCCGCCTGCTCGGGAGATGCTTGTGGAACCTCGGTTATTATCTGGCTGGGTCCCCTTCTGGGGAACCCACCGGGAGGAGAGCGCGGGGGCTGTTGTCTTCTAATGAGCGAGACTCGCAGGGGACCAGGACTATTTTTTACTCTGCCGTTATTCTTTCCTCGGCTCGGAGAAAGTTGCTGAGTGTTGTGTCTGCCAACGGCGGGCCAGATGCTAGAGCAGACCCAGGCACTCGTGTCCTGGCCAGCCTGGCCTGGACCAGCCTTGCCATGGAGCTCCCACCCCTCCTCAGACCCTCAGTCAGGGCTGTGGTCATGCAGGTGCAGTGGCAAGACCAACTATCAGGGCTTTGATGTTCAAGAGATGTTCTCAGGAGAGCTGGGCTGGCCCCATGAGGAACCCTATTAATGCTACTGCTGGAGGAAAAGCTTGGGATGGGCACTGAGACACGTGGCCGAGCTGCACCTGTGGCCAGTGGGGATCAGGGGATGTGCAGGGCCCCTTTCTGCCCGGCCGTGGGGACCTAAATCACACTGCTCCATCCCCTCGACAGAGACAAATGACATCTCACAGCACAGGTGCTTTCAGAGAGAACAATAAAGGGGAAGCTCTTGGCTGAGCTCAGCCATGGGGTGAGGATCCCCTTTCAGTGAGTATTTTAGGACTGAAGGCACCACAGCTGTTTGTGGGCTAATCCCTCTGCCCTCCCCATCGACCTCAAAAGGGACTTCACAGACCCACTTCAGCTGCAAATAAATCAGGAAACGGCACCTTGTCCTCTCCAGAAATAGGCTCTGCTCGACCCTTTGAAACCACCATCCTGTGAGCTCAGGCTGAGAGAGTTGGGGTTGTTCATCTTGGAGAAGAGAAGGCTCCAGGGAGACCTTTTTGGAGCCTTTCAGGACTTCAAAGGACCTGTCAGAAAGATGGAAACAGACTTTTGAGCAGGGCCGGTTGGGACAGGACAAGGGGGAATGGTTTTAAACTAAAAGAGGGAGATTTAGACTAGAGAGAAGGAAGAAATTGTTGCTGCTGAGGGTGGTGAGAGCCTGTGCCAGGTTGCCCAGAGAGGTGGTGGCTGCCCCATCCCTGGAACCATTGCAGGGGAGGTTGGCCGGGGCTCTGAGCAACCTGCTCTAGTTGAACATGTCCCTGCTCCCTGCAGCGGGTTGGACTAGATGAGCTTTTAAGTCTTTTCCAACTCAAACCATTCCATGATTCTCTGCTCTGATGATCCTTTGGCCAAGCCCTNTTGGAGGGTCTGGTGGTGTTGCTGAGCCCTGATGCTCCAAGCTGGAGTATTCAGAGCTATGGAGAGGGCTGGAGGAGAAGACAGTGGGGTATAAGATGGTGCATGAAGTAATAAGAGTAATTTTGATCTTCACAGGGCTTCAAACAGGTTGCATTTGGAAATTTAAACCTAAAATATGTTGAGTTATGAAGCTAAAACATGGATGCCCTGTGCTGGGAAGAAGAGCAGAGGCACAGCCCAGCACACCCAGTGAGATGTCCCAAAGCACCATCCTTACCCAGGTGCTTTCCTGAGGACAGATCTGCTCAGTTGTCCTTCCAACAGCATCACAGCAGATTTGGAGGAGCCTTTCTGAAGCGAGCAGTGGAGGACAAGTATGGTGAGTACCAGCTGGTGGTTGCTGTCATCTCCTCAGGATGCAGACCCACAACAGACTCTCTGTTCCCACCTCCTGCTCTGCCTCTTCCCCACTCCTACTCCTTTCCTCTGGTCGCTGTGACCTGGCTGAAGGCTGGTGTGGAGAAAGGACCCTGAGGATGGCCCAGCCCATCCCTGCTGGGACCAGGAGGCTCTGGGGCTCAGCAGACCTTGACTCACAGCGGCTACTTGTAAAGATGCTGTCCCCAGGGGCTGGACACCAGCTGCAGCAAGGTGCTGATCAGGGTTTCCTTCCCCAAGTGGGACCCTTTCCTCAGGGCCACCTTCTCGGCAGCTACATGTGCTGGAGCTGCTGAAATGTGCTGAGCGGGCACGGCCGGGAGGCCAGGGGGGTGGGGAGCAACCCCTCATCTGGCAGCGCCTGAGCCTCAGGTGTGAGCTGAGCTCCTATTGATTTCTAATCAGTGAGCTCATAGTCCCCACGGCCGCGCGGGGAGGGGGTCAGCGGCGGGGAGGAGCGTGGGGGGAGGCAGCAGCTCGGGTGGTCCCGGGGTGGGACTGATGGAGCCGCTGACAGAGGCTGAGTTATGGCCCCGCCTGCTCGGGAGATGCTTGTGGAACCTCGGTTATTATCTGGCTGGGTCCCCTTCTGGGGAACCCACCGGGAGGAGAGCGCGGGGGCTGTTGTCTTCTAATGAGCGAGACTCGCAGGGGACCAGGACTATTTTTTACTCTGCCGTTATTCTTTCCTCGGCTCGGAGAAAGTTGCTGAGTGTTGTGTCTGCCAACGGCGGGCCAGATGCTAGAGCAGACCCAGGCACTCGTGTCCTGGCCAGCCTGGCCTGGACCAGCCTTGCCATGGAGCTCCCACCCCTCCTCAGACCCTCAGTCAGGGCTGTGGTCATGCAGGTGCAGTGGCAAGACCAACTATCAGGGCTTTGATGTTCAAGAGATGTTCTCAGGAGAGCTGGGCTGGCCCCATGAGGAACCCTATTAATGCTACTGCTGGAGGAAAAGCTTGGGATGGGCACTGAGACACGTGGCCGAGCTGCACCTGTGGCCAGTGGGGATCAGGGGATGTGCAGGGCCCCTTTCTGCCCGGCCGTGGGGACCTAAATCACACTGCTCCATCCCCTCGACAGAGACAAATGACATCTCACAGCACAGGTGCTTTCAGAGAGAACAATAAAGGGGAAGCTCTTGGCTGAGCTCAGCCATGGGGTGAGGATCCCCTTTCAGTGAGTATTTTAGGACTGAAGGCACCACAGCTGTTTGTGGGCTAATCCCTCTGCCCTCCCCATCGACCTCAAAAGGGACTTCACAGACCCACTTCAGCCGCAAATAAATCAGGAAACGGCACCTTGTCCTCTCCAGAAATAGGCTCTGCTCGACCCTTTGAAACCACCATCCTGTGAGCTCAGGCTGAGAGAGTTGGGGTTGTTCATCTTGGAGAAGAGAAGGCTCCAGGGAGACCTTTTTGGAGCCTTTCAGGACTTCAAAGGACCTGTCAGAAAGATGGAAACAGACTTTTGAGCAGGGCCGGTTGGGACAGGACAAGGGGGAATGGTTTTAAACTAAAAGAGGGAGATTTAGACTAGAGAGAAGGAAGAAATTGTTGCTGCTGAGGGTGGTGAGAGCCTGTGCCAGGTTGCCCAGAGAGGTGGTGGCTGCCCCATCCCTGGAACCATTGCAGGGGAGGTTGGGCTCTGAGCAACCTGCTCTAGTTGAACATGTCCCTGCTCCCTGCAGCGGGTTGGACTAGATGAGCTTTTAAGTCTTTTCCAACTCAAACCATTCCATGATTCTCTGCTCTGATGATCCTTTGGCCAAGCCCTGGGATGGTTGTCCCACCACACCGAAACTTTTGCTGCAATATGCTCCGAGCTGTATATTCTTACGTGCATTGAAGGAGCCCAGGTGAGGTGCAAGATGCTGCAGCAGGGGCTCAGGATGCAGCCTCCATGGGCAGAGGGGACGTCCTGGCAGCCAGAGGGACTGGGGCAGAGTTTTCTGCAGCTCTGGAAGTCCCGGAGCTAATTGAATCCAAGTGTGGGAGCAAAGCTCTGCCCTTGCTGGGGCGGGCAGGGGGAGAGCAGCGTTTTGTTTTAGTTCTCTTCTGTTCCCCGCTTGCTTTGAGTTCTCTCCCTTTGAAAAGGGAGGCCTCTCGTCTGCGCTCACATAAAATGTGGCTTTTCCGAGTTTAAAAGCCTTTTGGTCTCTTCAGGGAGTGCTCTGCAGGAGGCTGGGCACGGCTCGGGCTGGCCTGGCCCCCCCAAACCCCCCTCCTCGCAGGCACAGAGATGCACCCACTTGAAGCTACCAGTTGGTGCTCGTCCCACCCAGGAGCCCACGTCCAAACTGGAGGAACCTCCTCCCTCCCTCTCCAGTCCCTCAGCCTGTCTTGTGATGATCTTGCTTATTTTTTGACATCTTTGCAGAGGACCTGGCTGGTGCTGCAGCAGGACCACACTCACCGGCTAAAGACCATGAATGATCAACATTTTGATCCATTTTCCCAGCATCATTGACATAAATAGGGATTTATAGCCAGGGGTTGTCTAGAGGGAAAGGGTCTTTCCCAGAGCTGGCTGCAAACCCAACCCAAGCAGTCAGCCCTGGGGATGAGCCACTGCTGGCCATGGTAATTCAGAGCTCCCCAGATGCCCTCAGCCCTCCATCTATCCCAGGAGCCTTGCTGAGAGCATCGACCTGGGAACCAAGGGCAACACGCCCACGTCTCTGTGGAGATTTCAAGGGTTAAAAGTCAAGTTACAGCCTTAATTTATCAAAATATTGTAATATTTAGCTGGCATTTCAACACAGACTCCTGCAGACAGGAGAAGGCCCATCTCTGCCCTGCGTTCCCAGCCCTACGCTCCCCAAGGTTATTTACTGAGCTGCTGCACAAGCTGGGGTTTTTCCTCCCCTTTTCTTTCCTCTTCCCTTTCTTCCCTGCTTTTGCAAATTGAATTATTTAAATGCATTGTTTGGCAGCCTTAAACCCAGGCGTTTCACTCTCCTTCCCCCTCGGCTGCCATTTCTTTCTCTCCTTTCTGCTCTTGCATTTTCAGGATCATTTACTGCGTTGTTCCAGTGGCATTTATTGAAATTTGCACAAAAAAAGATCTTTCTTCAATGACACAATTCCAGCCCATGCAAAAAGATTTATGGGTGCAGGAAGGCACCCATGGCAGGGAGTCTTCTCTGGCAGTGAGAAAGGGAGGAGGAGAGGAGAGGAGACGTGCTGGAGAAGCCAAGGGCAGCCCAAGCTGTGAGCAGAGGGCACCACGGGCACCACCGAGGACCAGCTCTGCCTGGGAACCAACATCGCCCCTCTGGTATGGACGTGTCCACGGCCATGGAAAGCAGCAGGTGGGTATAAAGGGGGCACAGACTCCCCATGTGCCCTCAGACACCAGCAGCCTGATAGACACATCCCAGAGAGGTGCTGGGACTGCTTGGGTGCACATTTATTGCACACTTACTGCGTGCTTGATGCATGCTTGGCATGCACTTGATACATGTCTGGTGTGCACTTGGCACACACTTGGTGCATGCTTGGTGCATATTTAGTGCTCAGTGCATGCCTAGTACATGCTTACCACACACTTAGTACATGCTTGGTGCATGCTTAGTGCATTCTTGGTGCATGTTTGATGTATACTTGGTGCACACTGGGTGCATGTTGGACCCGTGCTTGGTGTGCACTTGTTGCATGCTTGGTACATGCTTGGTGCTCACTTGGAGCCCAGCCCTGGCCATGGCAGCCCAGCACTGCTTCTGGTGCTGTGAAGTGGCTCTTGGAGGACATCTGAAGAAGCTCTTCAAGAAGCATCCTCTCAATTCTCACTGTCTCTAATCCTGCTTCAAAGCCAGCTCCTTTTATTTACGTGTTGACACACGATTCCTTTAATTTACTTTCTCGCCTTGGAATTGTACTTACTAAATTAATCTGATTATGTTCCTGCTTCTAGCCGAGGAGCTTCTGTGTGGCAGCCCAGAGGTGACTCCGTTGCTGTGATTCTGGTCGATCCAAGCAGCAGATAGAGCCTGCAAAGCATGTTGGGATCCTTCAGAAGAGGAAGATGGGCAGGAGACATGGTGAGTGCCGCAGCAATTTCCATTTTCACACACGCAGCAGCTTCACTTGTGGCAGAAGTAAGACACATTCCTAGTCAGAGGGATTGAATTATCTCCATAAATTCATTACATTTTAAAAAATATGATAATCAGCACGAAATGAACATCCCGAGGGAGGCAGAACATGTACATCTCAAGTACTGCTAATAATAAGCCTTTAATTTACAAATGCCCAAGGCTGGCTCAAAGCTGCCACGTCCTGTGGCAGAGGAGCTGGTGTTACATCCATGCCCAGATGCTCCTGGGGGGGCCTTCCCCACCACCCCCCTGCCCATGAGCCCCCAGCCCAGGGTGATGCATGAGCCATGGTTGGGATGCAGGATGAGGAGTCTCCATCATTTCCCGGAGCTCCCAATGTGGCCCTTGCTCTGTGGGGAAGGATGGAGGGTCACCAGTGGGTGGTGGCCCTTGGTGACCCCTGCATGGTGTCTCGGAGCCACCCCTCCCAGCCCCTGCCTGCAAACCATGCAAATATCAATATTTATGAAATGGTTACTGCCTGTTTAATACACAATTGAAGCAATTAGCGAGCATGAGGCAGCAGGAGCTGGATCCATTTGTAATCATAAAGTATTCATGGGGGCGGCCAGGAAAAGGGTCTGAGAGTGTCCTGGGGCAACCATGGAGGGGTTCTTGGCATCACCTGGAGCATCTCACTTTCAGTGCAAGCCTGACCAGACTGGGAGGGGTCCCAAAGGAGCCTGGGGGGAGTGAGGATGAGTTGGGGGTGAAGGGCTCTCATGGTGCTTTTTGCAGCAGTCCAAGAAAACAAAGCAACAAAAATCACGTAAACTTTTTGTTATTCCATTTTGGTGGCAGACAGGCTGCTCCTCTGCTCTCTGTTTGTTAAATACTGATTAATTATTAAGTTACCCATTAACTATTAATAGCCGGTTTCACGAGCGTTAACGACAGCCATGTGCAGAGGGATCCGTGTCTCTGGCAAACCTCCGGCACCTCGGGGAATAAATCCTCAATATCAATAGGGCCTCCACCCCCTCTGCCAGTCGTGTCTCGTTCGCTCGGTGTTTAGTGTGCACTTAAGGGTGGTTTATGGAGAGGGGAAAGCCAATGCAACTGGTGGTGGAGATCAGCAGCTGGCAGAGCCCTCTGCTCATCTCCAGGGCTTGCTGACGCAGGTTCCGCCCTCACAAAGGACCTCCAGAACTTCCCTTGAGCTCCAGGCTTCCAGTGCATCCCAAGTTTGGCTCCTGCAAACGCCCCGGGGAGAGGCAGCCACGCTTCTGGGCAGCCATCACCTTCCTCCCCAATCCTCTTCCTCCCAGGAGGGGGGAACCCAGCCCCTGTGGACCCCACCTCAGCAGCAGCAGGGCGATGGGCTCGTGGACAAGCCCACGTGGGACACTTCCAGTGTTCTCTTGCTGATCTAATGCGCTTCTGACACAGTTTTTGGGGTCTAATACTGTGTCAGTGCAGGGAAAGGAAGGAGGAGTTCTTTCTCCTGAAAAATGCCTCTGTTGCCTTTGCACCAGTAAGATAAGACAGTTCCTAAGAATAACAAAATCTGTGCAGCCAACAAATAAGCAACTGCCTTGCGAAACCTCCCGCAGGCAATCCTGGCTGTGCCTCCCCCCTCCAGGGTCCCTGAGCTCTCCTCCCTCCCTCCACCAGACAGTTTTACCCTCCCAGGCAGCATTTTTACCCCTTTCCTTCTTCCCTGGGCTCTTCCCAGTGACCTCCAGGGTGAGATGACCAGCACAGGAGGGGACAGTGAGACACTCACTGTCTCTGGGTGATGCCCAGGCACCCCTGTAGGGTCCATACAGTGGATGGGTGGTGGGCAAAAAGCTGTGTGGATGTGCTGGGGATGCTCAGCAGTGAGGGTCACCTCGGAGCTGCTTCAGAAGCAGAGTGGGAGGGCAGTGGGATGCTGCATCCATCCAGGGGGATTCGGGTGCCAGCAGGAGCAGGAAAGGGAGTGGAAAAGGCTCCATGGCTGATGGGCTGGAGCTGGTCTACAGTGAGTCTGAAAAAGAAGTGATCACAGGCATCTCCAGAGCAAGTCTTTTGAAGCCATGGCCTTGCCCCAGGGAAGGGTCTTGGCCCAGGGAGCGATGCTCTGCCTGCTGTGTTTGCAGCCCCCAGAAGGCAGAGCTGCTCTTCCAGGCTCCCCGTGAGGAGATCCAGCGCTGCTCGAGAGAGAAAGAGGCTTGGACCGTGTTCTCATGTCAATTAACGGTGCTCTCCAAAGGGAAGCCGGGCTCCTCTGAACCCCAGCCAGGCTGCTCCCCCCGAGGGGATGGAGCTGGAGGGAGAAATCAAGGCTCTTTGGCCAGCGAGCTGCTGGGCTGAAGCCAGCAAATAAAATAGTCATAACGAGGCCTTTTGAGATAAGTTCTGAGGCTTAGGTTGCTTTTTTTCTTTTTTTTTTTCTTTCTGTTAGAGAAACCACCTCGCCCAGGGGAAGCAGCAGCGGATTCAAGAGCAGCATCACCGTGGAGCTCACCACAAAGTGCATCTCCCTGGTCCAGATGTGGGATGTCTCCTGCCCTTTTCCTAGCTCCAGCTGTTTTCACTGAACAATCTGGGAGCCCTCCACTGGCCAGTTGATCATGGTGAGTTGTTCTTCCAGGCTAGCTGCACCCATGCTGGGGGATATTCCCAGGGGCTTCCATAGGGATGTACAGAGATCCCCCAGAGGGGGTGGTTTTGGAAGTAGCCCCTTCTCAGAGGCTGTGAGGTCTGCTGGACAAGCAAGGCTCACAGAGCTGTACGTGTTGCCCATGAGGAGAGCACTTTTCCATCCTTGGTGACTTGGGACCACCTATAAATGCTGTCAGGAGCTTTTCCAGAGGGAAGCAGGTGCCAGCTGGCCACGGACAGGGATCTCTGGTCCCCCTCGGCTCTTTGGGAATGAAAGCAGGATGTTTTCCATGTCCCCTCTCCCAGAGAGCCCTGCACCAAAAGAGCAACTGCCCCCACCATACACCCCCGACCAGCTCTTCATGTTTCAAAGGCTCTCCTGCTCCCATCGCCCTCCCCAGCTGCTTCCCCAGCACCCGCTGCTTTGGGGTGGGCTGGGACCCTGCGGGGCTGCCAAGCAGCAGGAACAGATGAGGCCGCCCTGCAGAGTGGCTCAGAGGCAGTGGGATGAGCCCCCCCAGCCCTGGGCCGTACGGGGGGGAGCAGAGATGTTCCAGGGCGCCAGAGATCAGAGGGGCCACAGGAGGGCTGTGAACCCACCCACGTCGCTGGGACCACCACAGCTGACGCCCGTCCTCCTGGGGAGCCTGGGTGGGGAGCAGACCCCCCCCGAGGACAAATAAAGCCCTTGGGGAGAGGTGTGAAATCTTCCCTCCGAAGCTGCGTCTTCACCATCTTGAGAGAGGACCTGGTTCCTGGGGGGTCTGGGGGGGGTCTGCAGGCAGGGGCTGAGCTGGGACCCCTCCATCCCTGGCAGCAGAAGGCTTTTCTGACCCGGTGCCACCTCCTCTCTCCCCACCATGTGTGAAATGTGGCCCTGGGATGAGAGGAAAGGCAGCGTGGCCAGCAGCAGAAATCCACACTTGGAAGATGACCCGGGTTAGGGTTTCAGATCAAATGGAGCAGCAGATCGGCTCAACTCGGACCCCCCAAACCCTCTTCCTGCCACTGCCCCCGCGCACAGAGAAACCTCTGATCTCTGTCCAGCTCTTGGCATAGTTCTTGGGGCTTCTCATGGCTCTGGGAAGCCAGAGATGTCTATGGGGGCGGCAGGACTTTGAAGCCTCCTGCCCACCTCTGCTCAAGGCTCACTTGAGGTCTGTGACCTATTCGGGTCTGTGTGGATCTGTAGTGTCCTCACCTGATGGTGTTGGCTGGGATGAGCACCAGGAGAGAGGGGCTGCTGAGCTGGGGTGATGGGGGCAACCTCTACACGCCAGGAATGGGGAAAGCACAGGGTTCGATGCTGTGCATCACCACCCTGAACCTGCCTGAGCAGGGGAGTTGGACGAGATGATCTCCAGAGGTCCCTTCCCCATGCTGGGATCCCTTTGGAAGCATGGGCAAGACCTTCTCCCCCGTTGGGCAGGATGCCCATGGCCGGGCAGAGGTGATGGCAGCAGAGCCCTTCTCCCCCCACCCATGGGCAGCAGCAGCTCCTGTGGCTATTGGAAGCAGGTGGGCTGCCCTGCCAGGCGATGGGAGCCATTAAGGAGAAAGCCCCTAAATAAAATTTATGTCTGTCTCTCTTCACCCCTCTCTCCTGTAACAAATTACGCTACAGTTCTTGCCCTGCTCAGGAAGACCCACTCAGGGTGAGCCCCCCCGGGGTCCTCCAGCCCCCCGGGATGTCCCAGCCCCCTGCTAGCACAGCGGGGGCAAGGAGTATGAAAAATGGCCAAGCTCTGCTGGCGGGCCCCTAATTCATCTCCCTGGGAGTCCGTCGGAAGGGATCCCACAGCACCTGGGCTGCTGCCCCTCTCCCCTCCCAGCCAGCCCTGCTTGGCAAGCGGGGAGCAAGGGGGGGACAAAACCACCCCCCAGCCTCCCCCCATCGCCACCGCTTACCCCGAGGTTTATTATTACACAAATGTGAATTCCAGACCCGGCATCTGGGGAGCAGCTGCTGGGATTTAACCCCTTCGCCTGCCCCGGGTGAGCTGGGCGGGGGGAGCGGGTGCCTGGATGGAGGATGGACATGGTCAGGGGGACCTGGCCATGGGGACGTGGTTGGGACAGTCCTGCTTGCCCTGCGAGGTGACCATCTGGCAGGTGCAAAGGGCTTCTGCCATGTAGGGACATGTGTGTGTGCCTGGCTGGGGAGGCAGGTTCCTCCCTTCCTTTCTTTTCTCTCTCTTTCTGTTTTTTTTTAATAACACGCACTTCTGTTTCCATTCAGGGGTTTTATGGGGATTTGCTCTCCTCCTAGGCAAGGCCGGAATTTCTAGTTTGCTTCAGGATGCGGCTCCAAGGGATGCTGCCCTTGGTTTGGATGAGCAGCCTGGCAATGGAGCTGGGGAAGGGTCTGGAAGCACAAGTCTGGTAAGGAGCAGCTGAGGGACCTGGGAGTGTTGAGCCTGGAGAAAAGGAGGCTCAGGGGAGACCTTCTGGCTCTGCACAACTCCCAGAGCTGGGGCAGCAGCAAGTGTCCTAAAGGCCGGGGAAGAATTTGGAGGAGGGTTTAGTGGTTGAAAACCAGAGTGTGATGGGACAACTCGTCAGGCTGGGTCCCTCCTGCTCCCTGCTGCTGCTTTGCCTGCAGATTCACCCCAAGCCTGGTCCACGCTGCTCCTGACACCAAAGTGGAGCTGACAGGGCGACTGGACAGACAAAATAACAGCAGCCAGAGCAATCACTGTCTCCTGAGGAGGTGTTTATAATGCGAGGAACCCCTGAAGGGATCTGAGCAGGAATGGGAACAGCAGCTCCTTTGCTTGGGCTTGAGCCCCTGCCCGTGAGCTGTGTGTGGAGCCCCACCGGTGGAGCTGCCTCCTTGCTCTGCCTGCAAAGCCAGTCTCCAGGCTCTCATCCAGAGCAAGAGGAGGGAGAAATGGAGCTGCCATGACCTCCTGCAGCACCAGGAGCTCAGCAGCCTCCATGCCAGAAACCCCTCTCTCCCCTTCTCCATCAGTGCACCCAAGCCGGCTCCCCAACTTCTCCCAGCATCTTCTCCTGCCCGTGGTCCTCAGCCTCCTCCTTCCCTCACCTCCCACCCCAAAGCTCACATAGTTTGTTTTTCTCAGCCTGAAAGATCTTCAGGGCAGGGAATGAGCCTCCGTCCAAGTTTCATGACCCAGCCCCGTGGTGTGCTGGGGGTTGAGCTGTGATGACCCCCAGCTCAGGGTTGTCCCCAGGCGTTGTCTCCACAGCAGCTCCACCAGCCCTGCACGGAGCATGGCCAAGCTCCACTTGCTCCCACCACACGCCGGATCCCACTAGGCAGCAGGGCTAGGATGACAAATTGTTCTGACTAATAGTCTAAACAATGTGAAACAATGGAAGTCAGGGAGCAGCGTCTAAAATATGCGTCACACGGGGGGCTTGGCTATTTTATTTGGTTATCAGATGGATATTCCAGTGGCTGGGATCCATCAGGAATAGAACAACACATGTCAAACCCAATGAGGGCTCAGGAGGGGTGGTGCTGGGGGGGATGGAGAAGCTCCTTCTCTGGGGGGCAGTTGAGAAGCCTAAATTTGAGTCAACTGCTCTTGGAGATGAGACATCTCTGCCTGCCCCAGCACATGGGAGCATCCACTGAAGTGAAGGTGCCTGACCCCTACCCAGACCCACCGAAGAGGGGCAGGAACACTGGGAAGGGGCATGGGAGGAGTGCTCAGCTGATGTGGCTGAGCAGACAGGAGGGTTTCTGCCTCCCTTTGAAATTCCTTTGCTTTCGGAGTCAGTTTAGAAGTCAGGAGCTGTCAGACTCCGCGGGATGCCCAGGGAGGGACGTTGCTGGCTCTGCTCTGCTCTTCTCTGCACAGCTGTTTGTGCCATCAGCAGTGGGGTTGCTCTTTAAAAAGAAGATATTTTATCCATTAAAAAGAAATCCATGGATGATGAATATGTATTCAGGCTAGGACTGAGTGATGGGATCCTCTCAGAGGTGCACAGACCCAGCTATCTGCCCGTCTGCCAGCCCTGCCAGGGACCAGGAATCTCTCTCCAGAGGCTCCTTTTGCACCCCTGCTCAGGCAGGGCAGGGATGGTGTGAGATCAACCCCTCAGAAGTTGATTTGAGACTCCTCTATCTCGGCATTCCTGGAGACTGTTTGTGGGATCCAAGAACTTCCCTGTCCCAAATGGTGCTGGTTTATTCCCGTTGCCATAACACAGCTCCTAAAACTATGATGCTTCCTTCGTGGGATAAATGCAGGTGACTTGAGCCTCATACACCTGATCACCATGTGCCACCTCCTTCTTTGTTCTACACCTCCTGGGTTCTCATTTATTTTGAGCTTATAGTCCTTCCTTCATAGAGAACCTGACTTTTTTTTTTTGCTTCTTGGTCTTGCAGGTGTCTCCACAGGCAGGACAACAGGAGGAGAAGGCAGAGAGGGACCCAGGGAGAGGCCAGCAGAGAGAACAGGAGCCAAATCACTGCAGCAGGAGGGAAATTCCCATCTCAGATTGGGAACAACAGCTCCAAGTTTGTCACTGTCTGCACCTGATGCAAACCCCTTTGCTGGGGGATGCTGAGAGCAAAGAGCAGAACGCTCCTGATTTCACAGGTTAGTGTCGTGAACGGGAAGATCCCAGAAGGAGGGAAACTGGAAAGGAGAAAACCCAACCAAAACAATGATGCAAACACAGAGGGGGAGCAGGGCAGGCAGCACAGCCCAGCCAAAAGGCTTTAAAAGCCTCCCTTTTATACGGCATTTATTCTTCAAAGACGTTAGGCCCTGTAAGAAAGCCCTGCCATTTACCTCTGCCTCTGACACGTTAATGGGTGTATTTTTGAATCATTAAAAATTGAAATGCATAACACTTCCAGCAGCTGCCAAACCTCTCCGCAGCCCAGCTCTCCCCACTCTGCCCCCCTCCATCAGCCTCCTCCCCTCCCTGTGTTCCCTGTGCCCTCTTTCCTCTGGCATCCCTCCCTCCATCCTCCTCTTCCTCCCTCCTTCCCTTCCCTGGTCCTCTGCCCCCTCCCAGCCTCTCCCCCCCCATCATTCCTCTGCTGGAGTCTCAATTCATGGGAAGCACTTGATAATCTGCAGCTTTAATATTCTCACCTTGCCATTCTCCTATTCAGTGGGACTTGGAGAATTGGAAAATGCATTTATCTAGGTACACTGGAGAGCCAGAGAAACAAAGAAAGCAGCAGGGCTTTTCTAACGAGGAATGACTAATTTGGCCCAGGAGAGCCCGTCCTCTTCCAAGCACTCCATTTTCCCCAGGTTTCCCATCCAAAGACAACACTGGCAGTGCTGGAGGTGCTGGGGGGGCAGCTGCCAGCCCCCGGTGCTGGGGGGGTGAGCCCCGAGCCCCTGCACAGAACATCAGCCTTTGCTTTACCTGCTCCCTGGGATGTGACAGAACCAGAGCTGGCAGACAGGGAGGGCTGGGAGAAGCTGCTGATGGCCCCACTCAGCACTGAGAAGCTCAGGTCCCAAAGAGCATCCTTCCCAAGACTGGTTTGGAATGGGGATGGGCTCCCTGCAGCCTTCCTGTGGCTTCCAGTAGCTCCTGGGCTGGAGAGGGAATGCCAACGGGTTGTCCCAGGTCTGTGCCCATTTTTTTTATCATCTTGCATTGAATATGCTGGAAAAGGAGAGTGGATACCATGGTTTGCTGGTTAGAAAAGAGTATTTAGGTCGATGGATTTGGGATTTTTCCTTGAAAATGAGGAGGTGGAATGAGCTTTACTGATGTGAGGCTGACACGAGGCATCTGTGGATTTTTTTTTTAGAGGAGCAAATGTGGTTTAGTGGGCACAGGCAGGACAACTGCTTCTGAAAGAGCTTTGCTTGTGTAGTCTAGAAACAAATCAGAGGCAAAGATGTTTATGATTGCTGCCTATACACACACTGGAGAGGAAACACCCAGGAATGCAAGGAACTCTGGAAGGGGAAGGACACTGTTGGCATAAGCAGAAATTGGTAGAAACCTGTCGTGAATAAACGTCAGCTAAACGTTGAAGGAGGTTTTCTCCTAATCATCAGATGAAGGAGTTTATAAAATAGCTTTCCAGAGGGGTAATTGAGGGAAGAAACGTAACTAGTTCAAGATGGGAGCCTGACAAATTTCTGAATTTCAGTTTGGGATGGGGCTGGATTTGACAGTGTGGCCCCTCTCGGATAAGTCCCAGCCCAGCCCAGGGCTGAGGCACTGGTGTGGGCTGGCGACCCCTTCCCACCCAGCCCATCTCCTCCTCCCTGCCCATCTGCAGCCCTACATCAGCTCACCTGTCCCCAGCACAGAGGTTTTCCAGCCTGTTAATAAGCCCTGACATGCCAGACATCGAAAGTATGAAAATTGCCCAATTTTTTAATATTTTAAGCCCCATCACATATACTTTACCAGCCTGAGCAAAGCGCTTTATGACGCCTGAGCAAGGGAATGGAAAGTATCATTTGGTATAATCTGCCTGAGCTGGATTGACCCCGAGGCTGATCCCTGCAGGACCCACCTTCTTCCAGCACCCACCTTCCTCTGCTCCCCTGGAGATCCATAAAAATCCCACCTCCATCACCTCTTTGGTGTATTCCCTTTGGGAACGGCTGAAGGGGTACAAGGAAAGGAAGGTCTCCTGTCACCTGGGCTGGTCCAGTGGGTGCTGGGAGCTGTGGTCCCACTGGCTGAAGGGCAGTTGCTGGAGCTGCTGGTGAGGAGTGTCTGGTTTGCAGTCTGTGAGCACAACTCGCTTCGTTTCTCTGTAATGAGAAAAAGAGATTGCTTCCTGGGAGATGGGGTGGAAAAAGAGACCGGAGAGGGGGCTACAAGTGCAGGGAGATGCCCACGTGCTCCTCAGAAATGGTCTCTGGGCAGAGGTGGCTGCAGGCTCCCGTCACCTGCACTGTGCAGAGGAGCAATAGGATGAATATCCCAGACTTTTAAGAGGCTTTTGTGCCTTGGGAAGGAGGGAAGGACCCGGCTACCTGGGGAGACAGGAGAAGGAGGCACAGAGAAGCAGATGTCTCTGCTGCATCCATCCTACCCTTCTCCCTTCTTGTGTCAGCACCTTCCTAGGGAGGTCCCTGCTCGCAGGGGTGTGACTGGAGCAGGTGATGTGCAGATGCAGGATGGGGAGAGGATGCTGGGCAGAGGGTGCAGGGCTGGAGCACTGCTCCTGTCTTAGCTTCCCTGCTTCCAGCAGCTCCTGCATCCTGCTGTTCAGGCCACTGAGAAGGGCTGGGTGAGGTGCAGGCTCCTGCACGGGCTCCTTTCTTCATCTAAATCCAGGAAAGGTATTTTTTCTTCTTCCTTTTATTCCACGCCGAGTGTTGTGCAGTTGCCACTGACAAAGGAGCAGGAATTCCGTGCATTTCTTTGGCTGTTTAGCAGAGCTGCTGCCCTACTCTCCCCTGTCAGACACTAATCTCTCCTAATATTTAACAGTCCCAGTAGGCAGCAGGATTTATCCTCTGGCCTTTCTACCTGTCATTTCATCCCTTCTCACTAAGGAGCTCTTTGATTCCCTTCCGAAAAGAGGTGCCAGGACCCGTGTGATGGATTGGCTCGTGCTGGCAGTTAGAGAACCAGCTCCATTTTTCTCTGTTCCAGCTGTCGGGTATTTATCTGGGGCAGCTCAGTCCAGCTGGGAAAGGCCCCTGTGGCTCCTCACAGGGAGCTGTGTGGATGGGGCAGGCTTAGGGAGAGGGAAGGTGGGGTGGGTGTTAATGCTCCAGCTCCTACAGGGCCCGGCTCCAAACCGCAGAGCGAGCTGTGGACGTTTTAGCTCCTGGGTTGATCTGGATCTAATACCATCATCCATTTCAGGGAAGAATTCCTCCCCCACCACTCCCCAGACGTCTTCATCCCTTCCCATCCATCTGCCTCCATGTGTTCCCCTTCCTCAGCATCACAGCTGCCACCTCCTTGGATGCACAGCCCTGCACAGGGACTCACACACTACCCATGCAGCAGAGCTGCCCTCCTGGTCCCCATCCTGCAGGAGACCATCCCTGGGAGATACCCGGGGTGGTGGCAGGGTGCAGGCAGCCCAAATCTGCACGAGGATGCTCCTCTGCTGGGCAGAGATGCTGCATCCCACTAACGGGGCCGGGACAGACCCCGTGCTCTGCCAAAGCCTCTCCTCAGGCAGGTGGTTGAGCAATTCAAGAGCTGGAGGTGTCAGGGCAGCACAGTAGCTCTTTATATCAGCAACAAGCCCTTTGATTGCTGTTTCCTCAGCCCGGGAGTTGGAAGTCATTAGGCTCCAACCTGTCCTCCTGCCTGGGCTCTGGTTACAGGGCTGGGCTGGCGTTTGATGGAGTGGGGGCTGCTCCACGGGGCATTTCTCCAGGAGAAGGGCAGAAACTCCACTAATGACCCTTCCTGCCATGCCAAGCTGCTGATCCCAGCCCCGATAAGGAGCAGCAGGACCCGTGTAAGGGATGGTGGTGGAGGCAGGGTTGGTGCTTTCCCAGCCACCTCCTCACTGCTTCTTTGCTCACTTTGTTTCTTCCCCTCGTGCCTAAATAGTGGCAAGTTAAGAGCTCTGCAGGGCACCATTAGGAGACAGATGATCCTGCCAGAGCACAGCTGTCCGGGGCCGTGGAGAACATGCTCTGTATAATCTTTCTGAAGGGGCATGTGTTTAACACTGCCCTGGTTGGGCAGCCTGCAGCTGGGCCTCCCCCACATGCCATTGCAGCCAGAAAGTGAGGAAGGTGAGTGAGGAAGAAGAGGCACAGGGGCAGTTTAGTGGGGGAATGGTTGGACTGGATGATGTTAAAGCTCTCTCCCAACCCAAATGATTCTAGGATGCTATAACCAGTCCTTCTCCCAGCAGCACATCTCACACTGGTGACAGTATTTTGGTCACAGCTCGGTGTGGCCAGAATATATCCACAGAGGGAAGGTTTTGCAGTGTCAGCACCCATCTGCAGCTCTTTCATTGATGGTACCAGCAGGGACAGGGAGCCCAGCACCCGGGCAGCAGCAGCACCATGGCCGGGGAGCCTCTGGACACAAGCAGCTTTGTCGGGACGAGGGAAATAATCACGACTTTTGTCCGAAGCCCAGCACTGGAGCTGCTGCTGTTCCACGCCCATCAGACCTAAATCCATGTGCAGACAGCTGGCAGGACACACCAGATCCAGCACGGACATCACAGCCTGAGAGGGCCCCTTCTGAAAGTCATCAGTGAGGCTTGGGGGGAAGGAGTGTGCACCATTGTGCCGAAGCACCCAGGGCTTATTTAACACAAGAAAACGGGGGTCTTGTGGGGATGTTTCTGGGAAACTGAGGGAGATTTGTTTGCTCCAAGCTCCAGCTCTGTTTGCAGCATGGTCTTGGTGATGTGCTCCCCTAGCTGCACCCAGGAGGGGTTGCACAGAGGGTTGAACCCCTCGACTTCGCGTTGGTGCGATGGGACAGACCTGCATGGGATGGTGAGCTCTGGGGTGGTGAGATATAGGATGGTGAGATATGGCATGGCTGGATATCAGGAAAAATTATTCCCCATAAAGGTTGTCAAGCATTGTCTCAGGCTGCCCAGGGAAGTGGCTGAATCACCATCTCTGGATGTGTTTAAAAGTTGTGTAGATGTGGTGCTGAGGGACACGGTTTGGCAAAGGACTTGGTAGAGTTAGGTTAAGGCTTGGACACAATGCTCTTAGAGATCTTTTCCAACCTGAATGATTCTGATTCCTTCTCCTCTGCAGCACCAGCTCCAGCTCAGGGCTGAGAACCAGGACCCACATCTGGGTGAGAACCAGGACCCACATCTGGATGAGAACCAGGACCCACATCTCTCCTGCAGCAAGGGGACCACCATCGCCTTCACTGCACAAGAGCTGGGGTTGCCTCTGGGCTGGGCTCAGTGCCCCCACCCTGTGCTCCCTGAGGGTCTCTGGTGGGCTCAGCCGAGGTGGGAGCTGGATGAGCCCCGATGTTCCTCTGTCCTGGCTGTGGTAGGGAGCTGGATCCCAGCCTGCTCCTCTGCTCCTCTGCTCCCAGCGAGGTGCAGACGGTGCTGGGAGAGTGGAAACATTGCTGAAAAACATTAAACTTTTATGCATCTCCAAGCAGGCTTGGCCTGAACTCGCCTTGGTGGGGTTAAGCCCATCATTAGTGGATGCAAGCCAGCATGTTTTCCACTACAAATAAACTCCTGGCCCACGGAGTGGGGCTGTCCCTCTGTAGGGTTTGTGTACCATAGGGTGCTGAGCTGGAGCTGTTGGTGTGCCCAGGGAGGTCTAGGAGGCTTTGTGGAGGTTGCTGGAGGATGGTTGGGTCACCCAGCAGCACCTCAGGCTCTGCTCCCCATTCCTGCAGGTGAGTCAGCCCTGACCCCTGCACCTCAGCTTCTCCATCTGAGAATGAGGGATAAATGAGATCCCGGAAAGGTGGTGATTGGGATTAACTGCTGTTTGTAAAGTGCTTTGAGGTCCTGGGGTGGAAGATGCCATTGGCCCAGGGAGCTTTGCTGTGCTGGGTGGGAGCAGCAGATGCAGGGTCCCACATGGCTGGCTGTGCCCCAGCCCTGCAGGAATGTGTCCTGCCTGCCCTGACCACAGTTAATTGTGGGTTCCACCTGCCACGGACACTCAGATGTTGATGCTTCCCCCCCTTCCTCCTCCTCCTCCCTGCCCTGTACACGAGCTCCCACAGCACCTCTGAGTCGATGAGAGGACAATCCTCAACCTGTGGCCCAGGAAAACCCAAAATTTCTTCCACCAACCCCAAGTTTGTGGCATTACCCTGCTCTCCATCCCCATCCCCATCCCACTGCTGGGCTCCCACTGCCCCCCCACTGCCCAGGGCAGGGCTGTGATGGATGTGATTAATATACACCCAGAGAGCAGTCGATCCTTCCGTGCTTGCTTTGAACCCCCGATCATTAATGTCTCCATATGGGCACCATTTTTCCCTGTCACGCTGCAGCTGTATCTGGAGGGAGAGGGAAAAGAACCCGCTTCCCAGTGCCTAAACCCCCAGGAGCCACAGCTCTGGAGCTTTACCCACCATTGGGAAAGGGCAGGAGCATCAATAGCTGTTGCCAGGAGGTCCTCAGGCACAGAGCAGGAATGGAGGCGGCAGCTCGGCTGCTGCTCGGGGCTGGTGGGGAGGGTTTAATGGCCTTTTTCTGCCTTTTTTGGAGCTCTCTTGCTGCTCTCTGCTCCTTTCCCCTCCATTTCTCACACCCTTTCTGTCTCCCCCCACAACTCACTTCACCCTTTTGAAGGCTGCAATTTCTTTTCAGTTTTATTTCTCATTAAAAATAAATACCGTTGCTATAATTTACAGTGAGTTTAATTAGAAATGAGTTACGTGATCTAAGCATTAGGATTTAATTGCTCGTTCCTAAAACAATTTTCTCATCTGAAATGTCCCCAGTTAATGATCATTCATTAAATAGGATTTGAGTCTCTTAAGTGGAGCTAGAAGGGCTGTGGATTTCCTCGGGTAGCTGCTGGGACCAGCCGAGGCCCCTTCATCCCGGGGACCTGGGAAGTGTAGAGTGATGTCAGTGAGACTGGTTTGTGCTTTACTGCCTCATTTTATTCCAAAAATGTCATCTGGAGTGGGCGACCCTTCACCTGCCCCCAGCCCCATGCCCGGCCTGCCAAGGACCTGTCCTTGCACCCCCTGTGACCTGGGATGGGATGGGATGGGATGGGATGGGATGGGAGTGCTCTCTTGCTTCTCAGTTTTGAGCAGACATACCTGAAATGAGTTAAGCTGAAATTAGCAAGACCTTCCTGTAAAAAAAATTGTTTTGACACATGAGCATTTTTCCAGGGGAAAAAAAACCCAAACAAACAACAAAACCAACTCCACACTCCAGTCGGTTGGAAAAGTCCATCCCAGCTCTGCTCTGAGCTTTCCTGGGAGCAGTGAGAGGCAGGGGCTGGGCTGGGTTCACTGTTTACACCTTGCTGGGACCTCTGTTCTCACCCCTCTTCATCTCTTCTCTTCCTCTCCCCTTTTTTGGCACTCTGATTGTGCATTCCTGGCACAGGAGGTTCCTTTCCCTGTCTCAGGGCTTTATCTCCATATACATATTTATTTACCCACAAAACCAGGATACTGAACAACCGATTTGGAAGAGGATGGGGATATATAAGAACTCTTTTCCCTTGAGCTGACTAGGGAAGGTCGGAGCCCTGTCCAGCCCGGGAACTGGTGGGAATGATGGCATCCCTGGAGAGATGGTATCCCAGGAGTGATGACATCCCAGGAGTGATGGCATCCCAGGAGTGGTGGCATCCCAGGAACAATGGCATCCCAGGAACAGTGGCATCCCAGGAGTTGTGGCATCTCTGGGCCACGCGTGTCCCAGCACAGCCCGAGGACACTGTCACCTAGCAACTCGTAAGCAATGCCTAACCCTTCCCTGAGTGTCACACACACCGTGTCACAGATCTCTTCCCAAGGAAGCGTAAACCAGGGAAGAGCAGGATCTGAACTGAGAGAGAACGAGTGAGGCACGAGCGTGAGTCAGCCCCTGGATAACCTTGAACGCATTAACAGATGGCAGGAGCCCCGTTCAATCAGCAATCCTTGTTTGCTGCTGGAAAATGAGAAAAATGGAGGTTGTGGCGAGGCAGNGCTGTTTTATTCAGTGAGGGGGAAAAGAAGAGGAAAAAATGAGAGAGAAGAGGGAAAATGAGAAAAGATTAAAAAAAGAAAGATAAAAACGATAAAAGGGAAAATAGAAGAAAAAATGGAAGGGGAGAGAAGGAGAAAGGGAAAAAGGAAGGGAAAAGTAAAGGTAAAGCGAAAGAGAAAGGAAAGGAAAGGAGAAAGGAGGGAAAAAGCCCCATGAGAAGCCCTGGATCTGCACTGTCACTCCCATAGCTCTGACTCAGTTTATGAACCGNAGCTTTCCTGGGAGCAGTGAGAGGCAGGGGCTGGGCTGGGTTCACTGTTTACACCTTGCTGGGACCTCTGTTCTCACCCCTCTTCATCTCTCCTCTTCCTCTCCCCTCTTTTTTGGCACTCTGATTGTGCATTCCTGGCACAGGAGGTTCCTTTCCCTGTCTCAGGGCTTTATCTCCATATACATATTTATTTACCCACAAAACCAGGATACTGAACAACCGATTTGGAAGAGGATGGGGATATATAAGAACTCTTTTCCCTTGAGCTGACTAGGGAAGGTCGGAGCCCTGTCCAGCCCGGGAGCTGGTGGGAATGATGGCATCCCTGGAGAGATGGTATCCCAGGAGTGATGACATCCCAGGAGTGATGGCATCCCAGGAGTGGTGGCATCCCAGGAACAATGGCATCCCAGGAACAGTGGCATCCCAGGAGTTGTGGCATCTCTGGGCCACGCGTGTCCCAGCACAGCCCGAGGACACTGTCACCTAGCAACTCGTAAGCAATGCCTAACCCTTCCCTGAGTGTCACACACACCGTGTCACAGATCTCTTCCCAAGGAAGCGTAAACCAGGGAAGAGCAGGATCTGAACTGAGAGAGAACGAGCGAGGCACGAGCGTGAGTCAGCCCCTGGATAACCTTGAACGCATTAACAGATGGCAGGAGCCCCGTTCAATCAGCAATCCTTGTTTGCTGCTGGAAAATGAGAAAAATGGAGGTTGTGGCGAGGCAGAGGCAAGGCCAGGGCAGGGGGGGGCTGATTGCCTGGAGAGGGGCGGCCGCTCCAGCATCTGTCAGTGCTGGGCTCTCAGGAATGTATCTATATAAATAAATGCAATGAAAAGGTCCCAGTTCCAGGGGAAGGAAATGATTTCCTCCGCAAGTGATTATGGGCACCATTATGCAAATAGCAGCCAGGCCAACAAAGCAGGCTCATAAGGGATGGGGAGCGGGGCCGGGGAAAGCGGCAGGAGGGGAGAGGGAGGTGTTANGAAAGGAAAGGAAAGGAGAAAGGAGGGAAAAAGCCCCATGAGAAGCCCTGGATCTGCACTGTCACTCCCATAGCTTTGACTCAGTTTATGACCCGGTCTCTGTGTCTGGCCAGTGCTGGCCAGGCCTGGCCCTGGAGCTGCTGGAGCTGTTCTCGGCTCTGCTCCTTTCTTCTCTCCTTTGCAGGCATTTAGCAGTAGCAGATAAATAAACCGACATCAATCATCTGTGCATAGCAGCATGATCACCTTACGGGACTCATTTCCTCTCAAAATACACAAGTTTAATTTCTATTTAGCTTCCCTTAAATTTTAATGTCTACTTTCGACATAAATATTTTAGTGTGCAGGATGGGACAAATGGAAGCAGGTGACAGGAGATACCCTGGGGCTTCCCCCGTGGCTGCAGAGCAGGAGCATCCACCTCTTCAGCCTTGTGCCAGCGGCAGATGCCTGGGGCTTGGGGATGCCCGGGACCAGTAGCCCCTCCTGTAAAACCAGTACCAGCTGCTGGGGTGCAATGCCTTGGAGGAGCTGTGGAGCACCTGAGGCTCGCCAGGCTGGTGTGGTGATGGATGTGAGCACTCCCGTTCCCCTGCAGCCCTGCCTCCCCATCACCCTGCTCTGTACATGGCTCTCGGTGCAGAGCAGGTGCTACTGAACCCATATGGCAGCCGTTTAGTCTCACTTTGCTGCAGGATAAATTACGGCAGGCAGAGCAAGGCAAGGGAGGCAGAGCCAGCCGGGGATGCTGGTCTGGAGCCTCTGCAAATGAACTTTTTCCAGTCCAAAGCCTGCCCACACCCTGGTCTGCTCTCGTCGTTCTCTTGGGGATGTTCTCCCCTGTCTTGAGCCACCAGGATCCTGTTCACATATTCCTCCCCTCTTCCTTCATATGATTATTTCCAGCCTGGTTCGGGTCTTTTTAACCCCTGGCCTCATGGGCTTACCTTCCCCTGAGAGGAGTTTGTGGAATAACCACACACCCTTGGCCTTTTCAGCCCAGGGAAAGCTTCTCATGACACGACAGAAATCCAAGAAATCAACAACTCTGGAGGTTTGTAATAAGTCTGAATCCTTCCTAAAGCCAGACACTCAGCACGAAGAGGGGTCAGTGATCCCTGAGCTCCTTCCCCTCTGCCTCCTGCCATCCATCCAGGGGTAGGTGATGGGAAGCAGATGAGGCAGGCTCGGGACCTCGGCTGCCTCCAGGTATGTTCATGGTTTGTGTCTCTGGAGCAGGACCGTGCCCTGGGAGCATCTCGTGGAGGAGACCCAGACCTCCCACCCCGTCAGCTCCCACATCTCCTGCTTCCTCCTGGGTTCCTCTTCCCGTGGAGAACCAGGGGCAGCAGCAGTTGCAGGGAGTGAACCATGATCTAGGCAAGATCCATCTCACGTGTACATGCATGTGAATGTGTGTGTGTCCATGTCTGTGTCCATGCATCAGTCTGAGCCAGGACTCCCCCTCTGCTGAAAGGAAAGGCTCAGTACAGGCGTGTAAACCCTTCTGGGGACTCCACCACACTGACACACTGCATGGAAGGGCCCCTGGGACTGCCTGGGAACCAGCCCAGCAGATGCATCCATCTTCCCTGCTTCCAGCCTGCAGGTAAAATAAACAGTGCTTCAAAAACACCCCTGTGATGTCACTTCACTTGCTCCTGCAAATCCAGACTCTCACACTCTCCCTCTCTCTGTCACTCACACTTACTCCCTGTCCTCCCTGCCTTTGGCCTCACATCCCTGTCCTGCTTCCCAGCTTCCCACCGGCCGGTTCCCCAGTCTCCCCAGCACGGCTGAGCCCTGGTTGGGGCAGGGGCAGGATGGAAATGCTGCCGAGCTGCCCGGGGAATCGCCTGCCAAGGCCCATAAATAAGAGAACCCTGTTTGCTTTCCCCTTGTCCAGCCCTGTGCAAATATTTACTGGCCCCATGACCTGTGGAGGCAGGACAGGCAGCATGGGATGGGGATGGGATGGGGATGGGGATGGGAAGCAGCAGCTCTCCCATGGGTCATGGTGTGGGAACCTCATCGTGTGTCTGTCAGATTATTTCCTACTGGCTTTAGGTGTGATTTCTGGGGTGCAGGGGCTGGAGAGGAGCATGGGTGGGCTGGTGAAGGATCAGGGCACGCAGCAGCCCCTCCTCGGCCCAGGAGCTGGGCAGCACAGGCAGAGCTGATGTTGGGAAAGCACATTTGCTCTCCACACAGCCCTGGAGATGGACCTGTGAGCAAGTCATGTCCCTTGTGCCACTGAGTGAGAGAGGTCTGTCAAAGCCAGTGTCATGCACTCATGGCAGGAGATGTGCCTCTAAGCCTCCATCCAGGGAGGCTCCTCAGTTTGATCCAGCACTCTGGACCTCTCATGGTCCCCTGATTGCTCCCGGTGCCAGCCCCCCAGACAGCAACAGGCACCCCACCCCTCCCAGCACCCCCTGCCTTCATAGCATCATAGAATTCTTTTGACTGGGAGAGGTCATCGAGTCCAACTGTTCCCCCAGCACTGCCAGGGCACCACTGAGCCATGTCCCTCAGCACCACATCTCCATGGCTTGGAAACCCCTCCAGGGACGGGGACTCCACCCCTGCCTTGGGCAGCCCGGGCCAGCCCTTTTAGAGGAGACATTTTTCCTCCTGTCCATGTCCCCTGACACCCCTTGAGATGCGCTGGGTGAGCACAGGTGGGCAGAGCCCTCTCCCTTTGTTTCCCTGGCACCACCCCCTGGTGGGTACGTGCCTCTGGGGCAAGGTGGGAGGGGAAGCGCTAATTACCTCCCGCTGTTTGCAATCAACTGGCCCGGCTGGGATTGGCTGGTGGGGGCTCTGGGCCACCTGCAGGCAATGTACTTATTACGGGGAGGGGCAGGGGGGTGGTTCGGCTCTAGGTGGGGTGCTGGGGTCAGGTTGGTGGGAGCTCCTCTCCCCTCGGATGAGGGACCCTGGCCTTGTTCTCTGCCTGGTTTGCTGTGGTTTTAGGCAAAGAGGAGCTTTTAGCTTGAGTTTTCTGCTCAGCCCTGGACTTCGTGGGACAGCAGCAGGGCTTGGGTGCGGCCCCGGTGAGGTGGAGGAGCAGAGATGGGTTGTCTGTCCAGGTAAGTCTGTCCTCGGCCTTTCTCTAACATTGCAAACAAGCGTTAGAGGGTTCTTTTACTTCTGGTATAATTTCTTTCTTCTGCTCCGCTCCGTTACGTGTATTTCCCTGTAATCTTCTTATGAGGGAGCTGGGACTGTGTGGAAATACAAAACGCCCTCCTTGCCCTTTCAGTGTCCCCAGTGCTGGCGAGCTCCAAACCCAGGCAGACCTGTGGCTGAACAGATTCACTAACAGCTTTCTTTTGTAATATCTCAGCTTGGAGGAGTTAATTATCTCCAAATATTGAGAAAGGGCAGATGGATTTTGTAGGATCTGCTTGGCTGTGTAATTTTGGTGCCCCAGAGATGCTATTTGGTCTGGCTGCGATGAGTGACACCTCATTGCACCCGGGCGCAAATGTCACTGGAGTATATTACCTCCTCCCTCTCCTGTTATTTGCCCACCGGGGAGAACTGTCTCTGCCAGGCTGGGCAGGCTGTGCCCGGACTGCTAATGCTGCCCAGACCTCTCTGGCTCTGAGGATGCTCCAGAGGCAGCTTCACAAACTCCCACCCTGTGCTCAGTGGCCAGAGCCCTGGGCTGGAAGGCAGAGCTGCAAAGCCAGAGCTCCTGGCTCAAGGCAATGTGAGTATAGGACGTTCTGGCTGAAAGTGAGGAAAAAACCTTGGTGTGAGGGTGGCAGAGCCTGGTCCAGGCTGCCCAGAGAGGTTGTGGAGCCTCCTTCTCTAGATCTTTCACATGATCCTGGGCATCTTACTCTGGGTGAGCTACTGGGGCAGGGGGGTTGGACCAGATGATCTCCAGAGGTCCCTGCTAACCCCACCATGCTGGAATTCTGTGGAAAGCTGCTGAGCTCATCCTGTGGGAGGATGGTTGTTCCTGGGGCTGGGGAGGAGTCCTTGCTCCAGCTGGCTGGAGGATGGTCCTTCTCAGCCCCTCTTTCTTTCATCACTCCTGTTCCTTGAACCTCCTCCCAAGAGTTTAATGGAAGTCTGTGCTCATGCTGTGGCAGAAAAGTGAGGGGTGGGGTGTGAAGGTTTCTTTCCCTGGGAGGTGGTGTTGGGGGTTCCCCCTCTCTGGATCTGGGGAGCACTGGCTGCTGGAGCTGGGCTTGGTTCTCCTCTCCTACCCACCATTCTGCAGCTGCCTTTAGGGACGGGGATTTTTGGTGTGATGCTCAGACCAGAGATGAATTCCCCTTTATTTTTATGTCTCCCAACGCTTTGTTTCAAGCAGTGAAAAGCTCTATGTGCCGTTGCATTATCAGCATGCTCAGTCCAGAAACTAAATAGAGATGTTCCCAGCAAACTCACTTTAATCTCAGTTTGTTTGCCAAGCAAAGCAATCTCCCCATGCAGTTACGGCTCTCAGGAGCTGTCGAGGTGGAGGTGACTGCTAAAAAGGAGACAGACTCACAGGGTTGGGGGTTTTTTTTGCTTGGGTTTAACACAGGAGGTGAACTTTAGGGGACCTTTGCAACACTCTACTTCTGTTTATAGGCAGAGGTTGACTTTAGTGTTTGGGGGATCTGGGTCAAACAGCTAAAGGGCCTGTCTTCCAGGGTTTCCCAATTGTTGGAGCTGATTGGATTGGACTGGGGAGGGCAGTGACCACAGTGCTTCCCTCCTAGCCTCCAGCTGCTTCGACTAGCAATGCAAATGTTTCCTCCTGTCACCTCTTAATGATCCTTTTTCCCCTTGTGGGTGTATAATTTCCCCTGGAAGCCTCCAGTGAATGGTTTCCATCACCATTATTTGTCCCTTTCTTTTCAAGTCTGCTTGAAACTTCTATAGAACTGGTGGGATTTGGGGTGGGAGCAGATTGAGTTGCAGTATTTCGGCTCAGCCTGTATTACCTTCCGTGGGGTGTGAGGAGACACCAAACCTGCTGGGGTCTATATGAAGGGAGCTGACAAGTGGCCCAGTTTGCAGAGCGCGTGCCCAGGGTGAGCAGCATCACTCCTCAGGCCAGGGAGAGGGGCCTGGGATGGAGGAGGAGAAAGGAATGTTCAGCTTGGAGGAGCCAGGGAGGAAGGGGAGAGCAACTGCTCTTCTGGGGGATGCTACTGGAAAGACATCACAGCAGAGGAGTTCATAAATCCATGGGGCTTCTCGATTCATCTGCACATCAAAGGAGACCACGAGCCCCTCGGTGAGGCTGCAGGAGTCAGGGGGAAGAGGGGGTGGCTGGAGGACCCTACACATCACCCCGAAACAATGTGCTTCAAAATGCCTCCTGGACAACAGGGAGTGGTGGAAAATACAGAGAGTTTCCATGTGCTTGGTCTGAGCTGTGCCCTGGGTGGCAGGTGCTGCAGAGCTGGCTGGAAGCTCTGCTGGCATCCGTGGGGTTTGTACCGTGCTCTTCTACCATGCTGCTGATGGGTTTGGGGCTGCTGTCTTGGGTCTGTCGATAGGAGAGAGCAGCCCTGACAGGAGATAAAGCACATGCTGTGTTTATTGACCACTGCTGCTGCAGGGGAAGGAAACCTCCCCTCCTGGGGAGTCCTTGTGCCACGACTGGGTTTCCAAGAGCTCCAGCTCTTTGGGACCTCTATTCAACAGGCTGGCAAAGGCCCTTTGCTCCCATGGCAAATATGGCTCAGTTTTTGCATGGCTCCATTTGGAGAAGACAGCTCTGGGAGTGCAGCAGGCTGCAGGGCAGCTCCGTCCCGTTTCTGTGATTCCAGATGGGAAGAGCTGAGCAGGACTGTGGCAGCTTTCCAGTGTCTCTGGCGTCCCCTTGTATCTCACCCCTCATCCATCAGAGGAAGGACGGGGGGGATATTCCTCCTCCTGCCACGCCACGATGTCCTGTAATCCTACTGGGGGTGCAAGGCAGGGTTGGAACCCAGGGCTTAAGCAACTTTTGAGTGTTAATGATGGTTTATGATCCTTTAAAACCTTTGAGCCTCAAAGGCTCAGGGAATTTGACAAAGCACAGCCCTTCTGCAGGGTTCTCCTTGCTGCCAGAACAGCCAGCTTGGGGTGAAGCAATGATGAGAGGAAACCAGCTGCTCAACACAGCAAACTGGGGGGGGGGGGATACGGGCAAGGACCCACCTGAGATATTCCTGGTTGGAATTCGGGTCAAAGCATGAGGAGGTGATCCTTCCCTAACCTGCAAAACGTGCTGATGTGGCAACTGGGGACCCCATGAGCCATCACTGATGGGATTTCTCCTCTGCTGGCCCCAGCCTTTGGGTGCAGAGCTTCTGAGTGTGATGCTGGAGCCCCTGGCAGGAGCTGAGCAAATCTCCCAGCAGTGTTTTTTTCTCTCCTCTTAAACTTTGCTCAAGTAGAGAAAGCGGTGCTGGAGGAGAAGGCTCTATAAATCACCCTGCTTTATTGCCAGGCACTGTGGAGCTGCCCTGGAGATGGCTGCGTTTCCGTGCGGGATGAATTGATTTCTGGATACCAAAGGTCAAATCTTGAGCTCCTGACTTAGTTCTTACTTAGTCCCTACAAAGGCACAATCCCCATTGAAGCAGGCGTGGGGATATCAGGCGCTCTATAAATAACACAGAACTAAGTGAAAACTAAGCCAGGCTCTGAAGCTTGCGAAGTGCTTGGGGATCCTTGGAAATGGATGGTCCTGGGGTAACTTCTGATTTTAGCAGCAAAGGAAAGAATAGAGGCTGGGATCACAAAGCAGGGAGGCTTTTTTTCCCCTTTTTTGCCTTTTTCAGCTGTTCTGCAGCCTGACTTCCTCTCTTTGACAGCGGAATCCCTGAGAAGTGCAGCCTTGCTCGGAGCTGTTTGGTGTGACCACCTCACAGGAGCTGGTTCAGCGCAGGGAGGATTGAGTGCAGCAGGCAGATGAAATACCCCACATTCCCCTTGCATTCCCCAGCTCTTTGTTCCACTGCATCCAGCTCTTTCCCCCAGTTTGGTTTGCCTTTTCCCCAGGGGAGGCAGTTAGTGTGCTGAGGGAAGGCTCCTGGAGATGCAGGCGGTGCCCATCGCCACCCGGACCCTGCCAGATAAATCATCCTGATTTAAAATTGATCGTTCTGGGATGTGGAAGAAAGTGGAGTGGGCGGATTTCCCCCATTAGGGTGCATTGATCACCATTACTGCGTGTAATCAGGGTTAATCTCAGGATTAATTGGGGGGATTTGCTGATGGGAACGATCGGCAATTTGTGTTAGTTACTGCTCTATTCGCCTCTAATGGCTTAATCAGATTACAAATTAAAAGTGGCTTCTTCCAGAGAATCTCCCTGGACTTCAGCAGGAGCCAGAGCAAGGGGAGGGAGGCACATCCAGAGCATACGGTTTGCAACTCTGAGCTCATTTACCCAGACAGGAGGAGGGATGGATGAAGGGAGGGAGGGATGGATGGATGAGCTCTGCAGCACCCATGGGCGGGGGCAGGGAGAGCACCCACTGCTGCACAGCTGGGGTGCATGTGGTGGGCTCTGGGTGCCTTGCCCTGGCTGGTTGCGAGCTGGGAACAAAGGTGTGTGCTGGGAGGTGATATTGGTGTGTTTTAAGGATTTCTCTGACGGGAAAAGGGGGAAAAAAAACCCCCCTCAAATCCCTCTGTTTGCCTTGTATGAGGATGCAGAGCTGGGATGGGTGGCTCCTTCACACTGACACCAGCAATAGTAGAGCTTGGGCCATTCCCATCATGGGAAAGCATTTCAGGAGGGAGCAGGAAGAATTTCAACTCAGAGCAAACCATTAAAACAGTGATTCTGCAGCAAATAAGTTCAGGCTGATGAGCTGAGGCTGGTGAGGCTAGTGACAGAAGGAGGTCCTGTCCTGGAAGGGGATTCATCGAGCAGGAGCTGAGCTGAAAGCATCTGAACTGTATTAGCTTAGTGGATTGTAGAGCTTGGAGGTTCTGTCTGTGAACATCTCTGCTGGAAGGATGCAGGAGAGTCCTGCAGCACCAGCAACCACCTGGGGATCCATCACCCACAGAACAGGCCATGACTGGGAGAAAATTAGGAACAGTCCAGTCCAGGTCTCTCAGGAGAAGGCAAAAAATCCATCTTTTATTTGGAAGTGCACTGTCATCAATTTCCCTCAGCAGATGGGGCTGGTTATAAGTGGGGAGGGCTCAGTCTCACCTCGTTCCTAATCTGTGCTGCTATTGATTGAGTTTTTGATACGTGACAGTCAGATCTAAGTGCTGGAGATCTATTTATTCTGCTATTTATAAAGACATTAGTAAACCTGAAGGAAGAAAGGAAAGTGAATGTTTCAAGTGGCTGCTGACAAGTTAGAGCAGTTTAATAAATCACTTGTAATAAACTACTTTGTGTGCTGAGAAATGCCACTGACTTCTCTAATAAGCCATTCATGATGAAACAGGCAACACTTAAAGAACAGAAATTCATTTGCAGGGCTTGTTGATGTGTGCTGACTGTTCCCTGCTGTAAATTCCTGGCCAGGTATGTCTGTGTGCTACCCAGGCTGAGAATAAATCTGTTGCTGAGCCTGTAACTCAGGGGAGGGCATCTCTGCCAGGAGCTGCTCCTCGTCAATTAGGAGCAGAGCGGGAAGGGGCAGCTCATCCCTCATTCCTGGGGAACACTCCCCTCCTTTCCACAGCATCCTTATCTCCCATCCCACCAGCAAAGGCAAAGCCCTTTTCCAGGGAGCTGGGTATTCCTGCCCTTGCTCTAAACCACCTCTCATCCGGGATTAGGGGAGGTCACTCCCTGCTTTTAACAGACCCAGCAGAGGCAGCTGCTGCTTGTGCTTTTTCTGAGCCTCTGAAATGCAGCAGCTCAAGCTGTGGCAGGACCTGGGAGGCCAGAGGATTTCCATTTGTGGAGGGCAGAGGTAAATACCAAGGGTGGGTTTAGGAGAGCCTGGAAGGTGTGTTCAGCCCTGGCTGGGCAGCAGGTCTGGGAAGGGGCAGGTTCCCTGTGCTCTGCAGCTCTATCAACAGAGCCAAGCAGCTCGGGCATGGAAGCTCAGGGACTTTTAGGTGTGTTTCAACCCTTGACTTGTCCTGCCCCTGAAATCTGGTGGGCAGCTGATGGTGGAGAGCTCTGCTATGGCTGGTACAGCCCTGCTCTGCCTGCCCCACCAGAGAGCTCAGGAGAAACCTGCCTGGCCTGGCTCTGCCTCTTCTCCAGGGGGAAAAGGAAAATACATATAATTTTTTTTCCCCTCTCCTAACTTGGCTTAGATGTGGGGATCTGCAGACTAGGCTGGTGCCAGCTTCGGAAATATCAGGCATTGTTCTGCCTATCCAAGAGCATTTATATGAAAAGGTGGAAAATCCCCTGTTGAGAGGCAGGCAAGAGTCTGCCCTGACTTCGAGCTCTGCTTTTGCTCTGTGCTCCTCAGGCCCTTCAGGAACGCCACGGAATTTTCTGGTTCTAAGGTATCTTTCTTTATGAATGCAAAGAGAAAAGGTTTTTCCACATTTGTATTTGGATGCAATCTAAGGATCCCAGTGCTGCAGCACAACAGGAGCTGGGGAGATTTTTCCTGGGTGGAAAAATCAGCAATTCTTAAAAAAAAAAAAGGCAAAGTGTTTTGTGGTTTTATTTTTGCATCTACACCCTGACATATGGGGTGTACCAGAGACTGATACTTTTTTTCTCCTCAAAGCATTGGCTCTGAGGAAACTCAGCTGTGTCTGAGCTGCTTTGCTCTGCCAGGTGCAATTCCTAAAGCCCCTTGGCAAGAGTTAGTGGGGCTGCTCTGCTGTTTGTTTTTTACTGTTTCTTTATTAAAAAGCTCCAGATAGAGGCAGGTTCACTTTGCTCAGTGCTTTACTGGTGCCTCTGCTCACCCTGCTTGATAAACCTCTAACGTTTAAATCTCTGCTCCTGACTTTCCCTCTCCTGTGCACTCCAAGGTGCCTCTGCCTGGATCTGCACCCACCTCCTCCTCCAAACAACCCACACCTTGGATCTCTCCATCTCTCCTGCAGCCAGTAACTTGCCCCCACCCGCCTGCTGCCAGCCTGTGCCTGAGGACTCCTTGCCATGCAATTAAACCCACCCACCGCAGCACGTCTGGGGAGGCAGCTCCAGAGGGTTTGCCCTCAAGAAAAGGGTTTGCTGCATGTTGGAAAAATCTCTAAAACTGTCAGTGGAGTTTTAGCGGTTCCAAAGTCACTCCCTGCAGCTTGGAGCTTTGCTGATGTCAGCACAAACGGGGTTTTCCAGGACAGCAGCTTGGCCAGTGCATCTTGGCGTCCCTCTGATGCTCCAAGACCCCTTAAGAGCTTCACCACCTTTCTCCTTCTGCCTCAACTTGTGATTTTTAGTGGCATAGGTGGGTTAAAATCCATCTTTCCTCCCACTGTTGTTTATGCAGGGGTGGTGGGTGGGGAGGAGCAGGGCTGGGGTGGCTCAGCCCCACTCCTGCTGCCAGGGGGTCGTGTCCCAAGCCAAGGAGCCCTGGGCTGCTGGGGCAGAGGAGCGGGTGAAGCCACATGTCTTTATGGTTGTGATTATCCTGCCTTCCCTTCTGGAGGAGGTTGAAGAGAAAGCACTCAGAAAACACTTTTGGTGCTTGGCAAGGCGACTGGAGACCCCATCTGTTGCTTCTTACATTGTTAAGCTGCTCTCTGCTTCCCATGCCAGCCTGGTTCCTGTTAAATGGAGCCTCGCGGGGTCACGAGAGCCAAGCAGCTCCTAAATTAGCTAAGACATTAATCAGGTCCCGTTTGGATTAGCGCAGGGTGTCGATGCCCTCGCCCTCCCCTCCGTAAATTAAGCAGGTTTTATATCTTCAAGGCTTCCCTGGAATCGTGTCCTCTCCACCCTCCACCCCCTTCCCAGTTGCTGGTGACAAGTATACACAGCTTAATTGGTTGGCATGGGAAAGGGCTGACATTAATTGGCTGTGTTTGGCATGCAGGCTTCTTGCCGTGCCTCCCAGGGATCTTATCAATCCCATCTTGGAGACCAGCAGCTCCTGAGCACGGCTGCCAGTCTGATGGGTTTGATGCTTTGCTGCTGATGATTGAAATTTTGTTTGGCTGGGGAAGAGCAGTTTTCACACCCAGCTGGGGATAGGCAGGGGCGGGAGGGATCTGCAGGTGTCACCTCCCCATGGGTGAGGTGGTGGGAGAGGACAATGCGTGACTCTGAGCAAGGAGCATCAGGATGCTCTTGGATGCTAGACCTAGAAGGAGGTGGGTGTAGCTTCGGGTCTCTGACCAATTTCAACAGCCAGTTGACTTATTTTGGAGGACAAATTTAGTAGGTCCTCATTGTTTTTAGTAGGTCCTGATTGTTTTCACATCCCTCCCTTTACCTGATTAATTCTTTACCCATCTTCATAATCAACAGTGAAAGACAGCAGCTGCCCCTGGTCTCCAGACAAGCTTTTCACCATCAGGGAACAGCACTTGTGCTGGGATGAACAGGATGCTTCTGGTAGCTCTAACTATAAAAAAATAATTTGATGCTTTTTTTATTACCTGGTTATGACTGCCTGCTTTCCCTGTATTTACTTAATAGGGTCCTAAATGGCCACGCAGCCTCCGTGGTGAGGCTGCATCAGTGCTGGTGTCTGTGCTTAATGGGGTTTAAAGAGTTTGGAGCAGGATCGTGGAGCAGAACGAGAGCTCTGGCAGCAGAGGGGCTCGGGATGGTGGCTGGATGCTCTGACGTGTGGTTTTTGCATTGCTAATTCCCACTGATTGCCTCTGGGAAGTGGAAGGGATTCTCTAATCCAAAAATGCAGAATCTTCCCCTTTCAATTTGGTTAGTTTATTAAAATTTTAGGGCTGAAAATGGAAAAGTCAGAAGAAAGAGAACACGGTCACCTCAGCCCCCAGGTCTTCAGGCACTTGCAGTTCTCTCTGTCTCCATCTTTGCCCAATAGCCAGTGAACTGGTGACAGATTGGGAACAAAACCCTCAGCAGCCCAGAAGAGCGGGGAAATAATTGGGCTTTTACTCTTGTTTTATGAAAGTGGTAGTTTGGGTGAAGAGAGAAGGACAGGACTCTTGATGGCTTGTAAAAGCCCTGGCCTGGCTTTATGCTTCCCTGGAAGCTGTGAAGGAGGTGGATGCTAGAGATGCCCAGCCAGGCGCAAAGCTTCACCGAGGGTTCAAAGCCAAGGATGGCAGGTGGATGCCCTGGCAGTGGAGAGTGCCATGGGATTACCAGGGAATAGAGCATCCCCCCGTGCCTTGCAGCCACAGCCTCACCTGATGCCATCTCCTTAATTTAGTCATAAAAACCTGCCTGCCATGTGAGCAGCAGCAAAGCTGGGGGCTCAGAGCACACCCCAAACCCTTCAGCTACCTCCTGGACCTGCGCCCTCCTTGTCCAGGTCTGGAGGTCTCTCCCCATGGCCACCACTTGCTCTGGCGATGCAGGATGCTGTTCAGCAGACAGAATATCCCCTCTCAAGCAGCTTTCCCAGAGGAGATGGTATCTCAACATAACTGCTCTGTCAGGAAGTTTAACAGTATTCAGCTTAAGTTTCCTTTTATTAAGGTGATCCCCTTGCTCTTAGCAGCCTGTGGCATAAGCCTCCCCTCTCTGCTGTGTTTATGTGCTCGAGCTCTTTGCAGGATGCTGTCATCTCTCCCTTCAGCTGCTGTTTGCTTGAAGGAGGCAGATGCTGCTCTTTAAACACTTCTGCCTGGATTCCTCCAGCCTCTAGATCATTAGAGCCTGCCCGTAAACCCTCCTCAGCATATCAACATCTTTCCTAGCAATTACACATTTAAAGAGCGTGCAGTATTCCCTGTTTTAACACCCCCTCTCCAGCCCTGGATAAACACCCAGTAACATCTCTGCAGAAAACAAACCCAGAGCTCAGAAAGCTCTCTGCTCCAGCCTTGATTATCTCTTGGGGAGTGACTGAGAAAGAGCACATGGTGGGAGTGACAGGCTCTCGGCATCTCTCAGAGCTCTTGGACCACGTTCAACAGCTAATGGCAATGACTGGGGAAGGACGTGGGGCACTGGGATAGGCTCTCTCTGCTCCCTCAGCCCTGCTCAAGGGCTGGGGGTTTGTGAGCAGCCTTTCTAGAGATGCAGCACAGAATGGGACCCACGGTTTGGTTTAAAAGCTGTAGGAGGAAGCCCTGGTGTGGGGCTGTCCTGTGGCTGGGCAAAGCCAGGCTTAGAAATGGAAGACTTGGAGTTAGGAGGTGCCTCCTGATGAGGACTCCTCTTCCTTCAGTGCAGGGGTGTTGGACTAGGTGACCTTTAAAGATCTCTTCCCACCCAAACCAGTCTTTTTTTTGCTGTGTGCTGTCACCAGCTGTGCCCGGGGAGGCTTTTTGAAACAAGAGGGATGCTGCCCTCTGGTTTGGGTAGCACTGGGTGACTTGGTTTTGAACAGCCTATTTTCATCATTGTAGCAGAAAAGATAAGCATCCATGACCCTTGATCCTCTGCAGGTCTGTGAGGGTTGTACCTGTCTGCTCATGGCCAGGTCTGGTGAGGGCCAGCAGCATCATCACTCACTGCTGGGCTGTCACCTCTCACCAGTGGTAAGTTCCTGCCCAGAGGAAAGAAAGGACAAGGTGGGGTGAAAATACCCCTTGGTGCTTGCAAATACCAGGGGCTCACTGGTCTGTGGCCTGCTGGAGGGCTGGTCCTCAGCAGGATAACACTGGTTTTCTGTGGGTTTGGGTTTCCCCTGAGCAAAACTCCCTTTGCCATTAAGACCCGATTCTGTGCTGATAAAGGAGGCCGAGCTCACAAGGATATAATGTTCCCAGAAGGTAACTGGAGCACTGATCCTTCCCTTGTACCCATCACTGCAGGTCTGGTCCTGGTCCCGTTGGGGTCCTGCTGTGGCCGTGGAGCTCGGTGAGACAGGGAGGACTCCGTGGAGCTGGTGGTAAACGTGCTTTCCAGGACAGCAGTGTCATGACAGACACGACCATCTCCCAAAGGCCAGGGATGCTCTGGCTGCATCACCAGCTGTCCCCAGCAAGAAGGGGAGCTGGGGGTGACCCTTCCTCCTCTGGCACGCACAGACAGCCCTCCGGTGAGTTGTGCTATAAACATGCTCCTTTTTATAGAGTCTCCCTTCAGAATGCTGCTGTTTAACCTGTGCCCTAAATGCAATGTGATGTAGAAGGTAGATACTATCTGTTTGTATTATACCATTCATTTTTTCCTATCAGGTCTTGGTTAAGCCACGCTGCTCTTGTGACACAGATGAGTGACCAGGCCTGGGCATTCCAAATGTCTGATTAGGAATGAAAAGGGTTCCCTGTAGAACTGGAGGCATGAGGGGGGGAGTTAAATCAGAGCAATAATTTCCCCTTTTACAGATGAGCAACAGGTGAGATGCTGAGATGCTGATCTGATCATTTTTGAGTTGTTCACTTGGCTTTGTACGTGAAGTTGTCAGTGGTCTATTTTTTTTGAGAGATCCAGGGGAAAAAAGAAAAGCAGGAGCTCACAACAGAGGGCAAATCTCTGCCATTCCCTCAACTTGTGCAATTAGGGAGCTTTTTGTTCTGAGCCTTGGTAATGTGGGGCCATCTGCATTGGCTCCAGCAGGTCCCATTCCCCAGCTCCTGTGTTTAATTGCACTTCCATTGGCAAGTCAAGCGGTCCCTGCATGTGTTTCAAATGAACTCTCCACTTCAGGCTGGTTTTACTGATCACCTTTCTGTGATTGGCAATTAAAGCCCTTTGCAAGGGAGGGAGAATTATCGCCTGTTTTCCAGCTTGTATCTCCCTCCTTCAGCTTGCTCTGCCTTTTGCCTTTTCTAATATTCCCTCAGCTCCTTATCTATTGCAAAAGCCCTGCTGTGGAGCCATTTGTCTCCTACCCTGATGAGACCCAAGCCTTTTGGGAAACCATCTGGGTTTTCCCCTGCTGAACAGGACAATCTCCAGTCTCGCAGCAGATCTGCCCATTTTTTAGGTGCTTGTGAGGGAATAAAGAAGGCAGAGAGGAAAAAAAATATATATTAAAGAGAGCAAAGGAGGGTGAGCTTAGCCCAGTGGTAAATCCATCCCCGAAGCTGTGTTGGGAGCAGGAAATGATCTCTTAACACCGTGCACCTGCATCCCTGGGAAGAGCATCCAAAAGGGGCCCAAGCCGGCGGCAGGGTCCTCAGGAATGGTGCTGGCGAGTCCAACTGCAGGGAGTTCTTTTTTTTTTTTTAAAGACTCCTTGGCCAGCTCCAGTCCTCGCTCGGCTTCTGGTTCCTGCCTCCTTGTGCCTCTGCCAGATGCACTTTCCCTTTCCCTCATCCTACAGCAAATGAATCCAGTGCTGTTGAAAAGCACGGAGGCTGCAGCTCTGGAAGCTGGGGCCAGCTCAGCGCTGGGTTGTTGATGGCACCTCTCTGCCCTGCACCAGGGCACCCGTGTGCTTTGGATGCCCACTGCACTTGGAGTGAGTGATGCTGCTGATGGGCTTTTAGCAACCCGATCTGGTCCAGAACCATCAAACCTAGGATCTCACAGCTCTCCAGCTGCCCTGTGCCAAAGCTCCTCGTCAGAAAGAAATAAGAGTGTGCACAGATGAAAAAGAGCTTATCCTGAGCCTGGGATGGCTGCGCCCAGCCCCAGTGTGGAGCCTCCCCGGCTTAACCCCACACAGCAGCAGGGCTGAGACAGGAGAACATCAACAGGACCGAAACCAGAGCAGGAGGGAAGTCTCCTGCCCGGCCAGGAATCCAGTCGTGCTGCCGGGAGGTGGGGTGGGTGTCAGAGTCTGGGCTCATTAAACTCGGATGAGGTTGAGGCGTGTCTGGCCCAGGTGCCTCCTGAAGCACTGGTCTTACCAGGTCTGCTGGCTCCTCTGCTCAGGAGTGACACCAATTAAAGCATCCTTAAGGATCCGGCACCGAGGGTTTTCCCCGACCTTGAAATGCTGGGAAGTTGCAAGTGAAATCCTGACAGAAAGGAGGTGATTCCCAGTAAGGCAGACTCGCCCCTTCAGACAAACACACTCCCTTCTAATCACAGCTTATTTGCCTTTTCTTTGCTATATGGAGCAGGGCCTGACCTCTGCAGGGACACACGCCTGGCTCCCAGCTCCTCAAGAGCTGGAAGGATGCAACCCCTTCAAACAAGTGTCCTGCAGGCTGTGCTGGGAGCGTGGGGTCAGGCCAGTGTTCCCGGATCCATCCCTCTCACCTCCCCACCCAGCAGATGCGGAGGAAGAAAGGGGTCAGGGTGCTTTTGGCAGCACAGACCTAGAGCCTGGAAAAGCCTGAAAGAAATTGCCTGCAGCTGCTGCCGTGGCACGCTGCAGCCCACGGCGTGACAGTGCTGCTGGGATTCCAGAGGGATGGGAGAGGGGTTTGCTCCGGGCTGGCTTCCCCCTGCCCCGCGGGAGGTTATAACAAGGCGATTGTGGGATTTAAGTCCCTGATGGTGGGATTAGGCGTTCCTCAGCCCAGACTGTTCCACATTCCTTCCCCCTGATCTGCCACTCGGTGCTCTCGAACAGAAACCGGCTCGCTCAGCTCCCTTCCAGTTACGGCACTGGAGGAGTCTGCAGCCCGGCGTCCCTTCCTCGCCTGTGTGCCTTGATTTAATGCTTTGATTTAAAAGTTATTTTTTACAATAAGAGAAAGATGGTCTATGCCAAAAAAAGCAGTTTCATAAAATGCTGAACATGACTTGCATTCTGTAATTGCAAACCTGAGAGACTTGGAGTAATTGACATTTTGGATGTATTGCAGAGTATCGTATTTAATCTTGAAAAGCAGGTTCCAGGCAAAGGAGGCAACTGCCAAGCCAAACGCAGACTCCTCGCCGGGTTCCTACCATAACTCATTTTCAAATCCATTCAGTGCAGTCCTGAACCTAAATGTTTACGTTTTTGATTTACTAAGATAACATTCCTGGGTCACCGAAACTGTTTGTCAGGGAAGGTCTCAGAGACAGGAGGAATTAGTGATGCTCCGACTCAAGCCTGGGGGGTGTGCGAGGGGTGCTGGCACTTCCCAGCTCTGTGTGGAGCGTTGTGTCCCTCTCCCAGGGCTGGGGGGATGGCAGCAAGGTCTTGCCATAGGTCCTGGTGCCTGTTTGGGTGATGCACCCTGTTTTGTAGAGGTGATGCTTGGTGCAAGTGGTATGGTGAGGTCTGCCCGGGCTCTGTGCTGCCAGGATCTCCCTTTGAGTGTGAAATGGCACAAATGTGGGACCAGACACAAACACGATGTCCCAGCAGAGTGACTCAGTGCATGTGTATTTGTGCTGGTGCATGACTCCAGCATGTGTGTAATCCTATAACCGTGTGGGATGTCACTGATGCTCGGGAGCAGCGTGGCAGGGACAAGCCAAACTTCCAAGCTCTAACCCCCCACGGGTTCTACTTTTCCTTTGTCTGTGAGTGTGGCTTCTGTAGAGTATCTGTCCCACATTATCGTGGTTTACAGCCCAGCTATAAACATTTGCTTCTGTTTGAAATACAACAAATATAAGCGGAAATCTGCTCTGGGCTTTATGTGTCCTGGTAAAAGATACCAGTTGGAGTTTTTACAGAGGCCAGCCCTCTTCTTGCAAATGGAGTGTTTACACCACTCCAGATTTCAGCGGAGCAAATACTAATTTACAGTGGTGCAAATGAAAAGAAAGCAGAAAACCCAGGAATGCAAAAGGGAATTATACCCCCCTGACCGTGGAAAGGAAGGTGCAGCCCTGGCACTGCAGCTCTTAAGAGCTACATTTATATCGGGCCAAATTCTGACTCGGTGACTCACTCTGGATTGGGCCAGACGTTTGAACTCAGCTTCTTAAAGGTCTCCTCGTGGGGCTCCTGGGACCATGAGCTCCTTCTCGGGAGCCAGGCCAGCAGCACTATGCCAGGCTTGTTTGTTAAATCTGTTAGAGCTGCTCCCAGGATGCAGCTGGGATTAGGACAGTGTTGAATCCAGTGCTGGAAATACCTAGGGGAGG
Organism: Brachypteracias leptosomus; assembly: GCA_013401335.1. NCBI lineage: Eukaryota > Metazoa > Chordata > Aves > Coraciiformes > Brachypteraciidae > Brachypteracias > Brachypteracias leptosomus. The sequence continues at coordinate 439,946 of VYZX01004042.1, read as the reverse complement.
GTATGGGGGGGGGGGGGGGGAGCTTCCCTTCCCCGCTCCCGGGGGGGGGGGGGAAGGAGCTTCCCTTCCCCACTCCTGGGGTGGGTGTTCCAGCGGGGCTGCCAGCCCAGCTCGGGGATGAATTGGGGGTCAAGGCTGGCATCGATTGGGAAGGGGTTATTATTTGCCCAGCTGCACATCTTTATTCATAACGTGCCCATTGTTCTGCACGTTTTGCATATTTCATTGTGCAAAGAGGGTTTGTGGGGGGGAGCAATCGCCATGTCTCCGGGAGTTTGGGCTTCTCCTTTCTCTGGGCTGCAGCAGGAGCCCGTGGCTGTCAGGATGTCCACATCTGGTCCCGATTTGTGGACAATGGAGCACCATCCACTGCCGGCACACGGGCGAGCTGTGACAACTTGACAGCCTGCCCAGGAATCCAGCCCGAGTGCTCCCTATCCAAAGCCATCAGCGTTGTCTGGTCCAACGTTGGAAGCGGGGAAGGGCGGGGGTGGAGGGGGAATAATCATTTCAAAGGGAAGGGAAATAAAAGGAAAGTTGCCTCATTTTTGGCATTTGTGCCGAGTGGCATTAGAGCCGCCCTTCATCTGGAGAGAGGGGCTGTCTGGGGGCAGGAGCAGCAGGAGCTGGCACGCTCCAAAGTAAAGGTAGGGTCTTGGTCTCGGACACTCCCCTGCCCTCTGCTTGTGTCTGGTCTTTACATCTCCCCTTGTCCCTGTGGGCAGCTCTGACAATGCCCGGGGCCAGGCAGAGCCTGTGGTACCCACCCCCCGCGGGTGCTCCCTCCCAGGCCTGGGCTCCCTTGGGTACCCGGGGGTCCTGCCATGGAGGGGATGTGGGCAGGAGGGGATGAGCTTGTTCTGGAAGAAAATAGCTGCTCCTGCTCTCAGCTGTCGTGCAGGACAAAAGCTCTCCATCCATCCCAGACTATTGCAGGGGCAGTGTAGTGTGGCATGCTCTGTCCATGCAGCAGGTGACAGGTTCCTGAGGTGGCTCTGTGACTCTTCAACCCCTCCTTTGGGACATCTGCCCTAACCTGCACCGTGTTCTGCTCACCTCTTCCCCTCCCAGACCACCCCGGCCCATTGCAAGGACAGCAGGAGCCTGGAGAAGGGGAACGCCTGGACCAGAGGTGGGCAGAGAAGATGCCATCTCTCCTGAACGTGCTCCAGGGCTGCTCTCCTGCATCACTTCACCTCCTTCACGCAGCGAATGGGTGTAAGTAGGTCTGAGCAAGCTTGACAAAATGCAAGGGACCTAAATTACATTACCTTGCACACCAGCTCTGGATCTGACCTTGGGGATTAATTAGATAAACAACCATCTTGTACAGTACCTTATATAAATGTACAAGCAAGGCACCATTAAGGATTGCGTTGTCACTAACCTAAGCCCTTAGTGATTTAATTAGACAATTAGAGGGTGCTTGGGAATGCTCTCGTAGTAACCAGAGATATTAACACCATTTGTATTTATATTTAATGGCGTTGCAGAAGGGAGCTTAATTATTCTGAGACTTACTTGTCTTTAAACTTCTGAAGAGGGAATTTGGAGCAGTGTGCCAGGTGCTGTCGCAAGCACCACGTGGGGCAGGTCCTGGGGCCAAAACCCTTCTCTGGGTTGTTCCTTGGCAGGTGTTTTGTTGGTGCCCATCCCCTGGAGGGGGAGCAGGAGCCAGCCCTGGGCTCGCTGGCTCCCAGTACCAGAGGCTGTCCCGGCAGAGGTGTGTGTGGTGTGCTTAGGATGGGGAAATCAATGTCAGGCTCAATAACTGTAGGTGGAAGAGTGATCAGCACGTTCCCTGGTCCTTGGCAGGCTGTAAAAGAGCAGGATGTTTATTGGCATAGGAAGCAAGGTGCTCGATAGAGCCTCCATAGAACAAACCCCTCCTCGCTCGGGTCCATCCCAACCACCCGTGGCTTAGTAACATCAAATAAAATCTGGTGACAAGGGAGAGCCTTGAGCCCGCATCAGCTGCAGCCTAATGTAGGGTATGAGCTGGGAGCCCTGCAGGAGGAAAGTCTCTGTCTCAGCCCCTTCCCCATCAATACCACCCATCCTTCCTTCCCCGTCTCCTAAAGATGCCATCCTTGCAATCTCTCTCTGATAATTGTGTTTTCACTGTATTACAGCCCCAGTAATACAATTAAGCCTAAATAATACGGATGAAGTGGAGAGTAATTCGATTTGCTAACTAATGTTTGAGTCAAGTGGATTTTTCTCCCCCATTTTCATGAATCTCCAGTTGACTAAACCCACAACCATTCCTCCACTCTCTGTCCTTCAGAGGAACGTGGACACAGGGATGATTCATCAGAGGGATGGAAGAATGAGAGTGTGTTTGCTCTGGTTTCTGTGGAAGGGGTGGGATCCTCCTGGGAGCTCCATGCGAGGCAGTGAATGGGATGTCCTCGGATAATCAAAGACAATGAGGAAAAGTGGGGTCAATGAGCTGTTCAGCGAAAGCATAAGGCAGATGATACATTGAGCAGCTCCAGAAAGCAGCAGTTTGAGGAGAGGCTGTTGCAGTGAAGCCATCTGGCCAGCGAGGAGGGTTGGGAGTGCCAGGCTGGGCACCCCGGGATGGAGCTTTGGGGGCTCTGGACACAGCTTTCCACGGGGCATCACTCCACGGAGACACGCACGGCCAAGGCATCTGGTTTAAATGGGAGAGAGGCACTGCTGGCCTCTCAAAATGCAAGGAAAAAACCTTCTTTGGGACCTAAAGAGGAGGTGTTTGTGTATGACCTGGTTTTCCAGGAGCTGATTAAGTGGATATGGGCTCGGCGAGTTGATATAGAGGGATATTGCACATAGTTATTCAGGGTCAGGACTCTGGCGTGTTGTGCTACTCTTTTCCATTTGCAAAGGGTAAAAATATGAGAGCAGAGCTTGAAAAACCTGTGTAAATAAGAAATAAGAAAGGAAAAATAAAACTGCAGGGAGCAGCTTCCTCTCCTGTGCTGTGCTCTGCCTTTTTTAGGCAAATCTGCTGCTCACCCTCCCAGCCTCCAAGCTCTCCCTAAGCCCCAGTGTACCAGCAAGCCAGGAACCAGTTCGTGCTCAGGGTCCCACCTGGGGATGATCCCGTTTCCATGGCACAGGGGGTGGATCCCTCTATCAAACTCAAGCTCACTTTGTTCACTGATGTAGGTGCAAGGGAGAGTGGTGATGTCCAGATTAACATCTGCTTGGGACTCAAAGTGGAGCTGAGGGCTCTTCTGTCTCTTACTCTAGGCTAAAAAATGATGTGTGTTCCCCCTCATCCTACCATGGCTGTGAAATGCCCCATAGCAGTGTGGGGAGGGGCTGAAGGTGGGATGGGGAGGTTGCACAGCAGCATGCTTGAGGTGGAAAGCTCTGGGACGGCTCTCAGGAGAGTCCTGGGCGCTACAATGAAGAGGAAAGGTGTCTACCACAGGGTCTGGGTGATGGATAGCAAAGAGAAGGAGGAGGAAGGAGGAAAGGCTTCTTGGTGAAATGAATGGCTCATCTACTCAGCAGACTGTGCCAAGGCACAGGGGCCTTGGTCTGCACTTGGCATCAGTGCTGGGAACCTGAGCTGCTGCTGAGCAAACCCTCCCGGTGATGATGATGGAGCATCAGAGTGTGACCCGAGCGGTGCAGGGGTGGGTTGGGTGAAGGGTGCTGGCTGACAAAGGACCCGTCTGAGCAAACACCAGCTCTGCAGAATGAGCTTCAGCCATTCTGTGCTTGGGGCTGTTCCACGGGAGCCTGGAGAACGCGAGCTCACTGCAAACATTGACCTGGGTGGTTGTGCTGGGATTAAAACCCTGCAGCGTGGAGGATGAACTGGCTGCCTTTATTTGCACATGCACTGATGCTCATTCTTTCTTCTCCCTCCAGGCTGGAGCTGCTCTTTTCTTCCCAGCAGTTGCTGGTGGTGTTTTGCAGTTGGCTGATGGCCTGAGGTCCCAGCTGGCCACCACAGGTCTCACCTGCAGAGCTGGGGACATCAGGAAGCCTCATTGGATAAATGTCCTGGCTTTCTCCTCATGGTAAGCCAGCCAGGGTGATGGGGGCTGTGACCGGCACAGGGCAGCAGGCTCCTGGGGCCACGCAGGGCTCAGCAATGTGATGGTGTAAGGAACCAACACCCCCTGGTCCTCTCCCATGTTCAGAAGTTATGGGTCATGCAATGGCCAAATGCCTGCATGGTTCCCCAGCCCTGGTAGCTCTTGTCTGAGGGCTCCAGGATAGGCTGGAGGAGGTGTGTGGAGCTTCCTCCATGCTGAGCTGGAGGCACCTCCAAGGTTTGTCTTCTGAAGCATCATCCTTCAGGCTGGAACAAACTTCTCCCTCCATGGCACCCTCTGTCCCTTCCATCTTTACTCTTGGCAGCCAAGTTGTTAATAAGCTTCCTTTTGCTATGATTCCATCTAAATTACTATTTTAAAACAACTACAGATGTGCTAAATTGGCTCAGCATAATAGGATGAGATGGAGAATAAAGGTTCCCCCAGTGGGCTGTCGCCAGCACAGGTAATTTATTACCTGGGTGGCTAATTATACACTCCTTGGCTTTCTAGGGTGAAAACATCTTGATATTTCCTAGTTAAGGAGCCCTGACACGAGTGAAATGACCAGACATGTGAATAGGAAACACGGTGATTAAGTACCTGAGAGATGAGGAATGCAGAGGAAAAGGCGTTCTGCAGCCAGAAAAAATGAGCTGTGCGATTTCCCCCGCGCCCGGGGGGAGCGGGAAGGGCCGGACCCCGGCTCCAGCCAAACCAGCCGCTTTCTGCAGGAACGCTCCGGCTAACTCCATTCCAAGCTGGGGGAAAAATCCCTCCTGTAAACGAGGAGAAATGGTTTCATGAGTTCTGCATGTGCGCCCCAGCGCTCCGGGGACTGAGCCCCGTGGACATCCCCTCTGCTCCGTGCTGGCTGCAGCCCCAGCCCTGCAGATGGATGATGCTCCACCCCACCAGCTCCCCAGCATGAGAGCATCCCCCGTGACCATGGTCCTGGGAGACCTCCACCGCCACCAGCCTCTCGGGACCCTGCTTCGGGAAACCAGCTCTCCCCACTTGTGCTGCAAGAAGTGGAGGTAAGACACCCACACCCATTATCTCCTCATTTGCTGTTTGCTTGATACAAATGTGATGTTTGCTCGGTTAATGTGTTGGAGACAAGGTATCCTACAAAACACGCAATTTATCCAACCCAGCAAAATGGGCCAATTTTCACAGTGCTTAAAATCTATGGCGTGAGGCAAATCCCATCTAGGAGAAAGATGCCTCATTGGGCTGCTTGTGCCAGCCCATCACACATCAGGGCCAGGCAGCTCAGGGGTGTTTGTGGAGGATTTGCAAGAGAAAGGTGAATAAAACCTGGGCAATTAGTTTCTTTTTCCCTGGGTGAGATTGGGTGGCCAGCTTGGGCAGGGGCCAGTCCTTGGAGGTTTTCTGTGTTCATGACCCATCCCTTGTACCAGCTTTCGAGGTAGCCTGTGGTGGCCTGACCAGGTCCCATGGCTGGTGGGAGGGAGTTGAGTCCCAGGAGCTCACCCTGGGCTTTGATCTTCCACTGAGGCCATAAAATTATCTCACTTGAAATGGGATCCAGACTTCAAGACCTCTGGGTGCAGGGAGCAGGGACATGTTCAACTAGAGCAGGTTGCTCAGAGCCTTGACCAACCTCACCTGGGATGGTTCCAGGGATGGGATCCCAGCTGCTGTCACCCTGGGACTCTGGATGAGTTTTTCCAGGATTCCCCAGGTTTTGGCTGAGCTGTGGTGATTCGGGGCTTGCCCCTAGAGCGGGTGGTGAAGAGGAGGTCTCTGGTGATGAAGGGGAGAGCTGGGAAGCAAGGTATGAAAGGGGCCTCGTCCTCACGGATGAAAGGCAGAGACATGTGTGAGTGTCCTTGGACTCCGCAGCATCCCCAAAGCTCTGGTTTTATGCCGCTTTATCCTTCAACTTCTTCCTTAATGAGAAATTAATTAGCCTTGTAGTTCCTGCCTGGGAACTTGTAAACATGCAGCAGTGGTGCCTGTCCCTCCCCCCGCCCCGTCCCACCCTCCTTCCCCACGGTGTAGTCCAAGATATCTGACAAAAACACTCGAGAACAAAGCTACCCGGCCAATTCAGGGAGTTATCAGGAAGCCTGTAGCAGAGCTGAGATAATGGGCCTTAAATAGCAGCCTGATTATGCTTCCTCCAGAGGCTTCGCAGGGTCCCTCCCACCCTGGGGTGAGCGGCGAGGGGCTCTGGGACCCCCAGAGCTGGGACCTGGGGATGCTGGTGTTTGGGGATAGAGCTGCTGGATCCCTTGCTCTGCATTTGGGGAGAAAAAAGGGAAAGCAGGGCTCGCTGAGGCGGCTCAGCACTGCTGTGATGTCCTTGCCACAGTGTCCTGGGACCACAGTACTGAGATGGTAAAAGAGGTGGAAACAAGGCTGAGAAGAGATTGAACCCCAGCCCAGTGAACCCCATCACCCCAGGACATGTGCTGGAGCTTGGGCTGTGATGTGGAGCAGGAGAAAAACATTGTATTGGTGACAGGACCTCATTTTTTTTCATTATAATGCTATTTTTCACGATGGAGAAGTTTAATTGGCAGGGAAATCGTGTGATTAATTGTTGTAACCAGAGGGGCAAATTCAGCAGCCTGTGGACAAGGGGCTTGTTGAGCTGCAGGGCAGCAGAGCATGGGTCAGGTACAAACCCGAGCAGTGATGGGGCATGTTCCCCTTCCCTTGTGCCAATGGACCAGCACCATGAGCAGACCCTGCCCTGAGGGAGGCTGCAGATTTGGTCCATTCCAGCAAACCCAGCCTGCTCCACACCATAACCTCCTATTATGCCCCATTTCTGGCAGGGCTGATGCTGTGTCAAGGGGCTGCTTTGCAGCCTCCACGCTCAGGAGCTGAACTTTGCTGCTGACACATTTTTTCCCTGGCACAGTCAGTTTACAAGAGAGGAGTTTCCTACCCCGGAGGACAGGAGGTTTCCGTGGCAAGGGAAATGTTCTGAGGCAAACATCAAACCTTCCCCCTCTGATGCTGGGGTGATGGGACCGAGAGTGCTACTGGTTTGTCTCATTTCCTCGAGGAGGAAATGCACGATCCTAAACATGGCTTGTAGCTCCTGCTGAAATGAGTCACTGCTTTGTATATAAGCTAAACACTGGAGCATAATCATAAATAAATAACAGTGGCTTCACAAGCTGGAAATTAAACGTATCCCGTCCCTGTTTGCAGCACACCGTGATTCACGCTGCTGCTTCCTCCTTTGGTTTGTATTTTAAAGCAGGTTTTGGAGCCTTGTAGGGCTCTCTGAGCTGTTTATCCACGCTGCAGCTCCGATCTGCCCTGTGATACTGCTCGAGGAACATTGTTTGCCCAGATGTTTGTTATTAGTAACAAATTCCACCCCTTGTGTGCCTTCTCCTTTGGCTGTGTCCTCGCAGGGCTGGCGGTGGTGACAGGCATGAAGGCGCTGGGCTGGAGGCTGTGGAACATCTGCAGTTCCCCAGGTCCCCTCCATCTCCACCGAGGGCTGGGAAGCTCTGCCCAGAGCAGGAGCCAAAGCTGGACCCCAGAGCTCACAGACCTGTGCTCATGACACAGGCTGCCTGCTCAAAGTGTTGGTCCCATGTAGAACTTCTCCCCAGCCCCTCTCTCCCTGGCTGCCCTGCAGTGGAGGAGTGTTTGAGCGGACAAACTGACCTGGTGCAGGCACTTGATCCCATCAAATCTTTATTTCATCCTATTTTTCCCAGCAGGATCAGTTCCCCAGCCTGACTCACAAGGAACATTGGGACAAGCAGCTGGATCTGTCATCTGAGGGAGACCACAAGGGACTGCCCTTGATTCTGCTGCCCAAAGCACCATGGCCTTGGGCTTCCCTCCTGCCTTGCTTTGGGCATCACCTCTAGGAGCACAAATCACAGAGAGCAGGTGAGAAAGTGCCTTAAGCCTCGGGCTCCCCTTCCTCCTCCTCTTCCTCAGCACTAACAGGAGCTAGATACTGAGTTAGACCAAAAATCACGTACCCGGGGGCTGGATGGATTTGTGCATTTCAAGTCAGAGGTGGCTGAGGTTGGAGGTGGCTGACTGACCAGAAAGCTCAGCACAGAGCCCACCTGAGCCCCTGATTCAAAGGAACCTTAATTCACCCCGGGGCAGCATTGCTGCTGCAGACCAGGCACAGCTCTGGGGACTCCAGAGCTGACTGCAGCCCTGCTGCATTGTTACCGCCAGAGGAATTGGGATATTTTGGCTCCTAATCCTCCCCCAGCCACCCCCGGCTCCTGGGTGTCTGGCCTTGGCTGCAGAGCCCTTGGTTAACAGCAGCTCTGGAGGGCTCGCTGGGTGAGGAGGTCAGCGCAGGCATCTGGGGTCACTTTAGGGTTACCCTGCTCTTCATTTAGGCAAGGAAAAATAAGTCTGCCTCCCTCTTCCCCTGGGGTCCGGGCAGGCAGGGGTAGGGAAGAGGGGGCTGAGCAGATCTGTGAGTGGCTGGGGTGTTTTTGCAGGGTGGGATGTCCCACTCTGCTGTAGGATGCGTGGCTTGGGGTGAGGCTGTGCCTGGGTAGAACAAGGCTCCCGGGAGCCTCGGTGCATCCCGGGGCTCGAGCTGGGGGTGCCCCTTCCAGACTGGGAGGGCAGGAAGGGCCCATGTGGTGGTTACGTCCTTTCCACGCTGTTCATCTACCCTTGTTCTTATATTTTCTGCAGCCAGGGGTAGTTTAGCCTGGGAAGCAGAAGGTAACCTCATCCCAGAGCCCCCTAAATCCATGTAATTGCTCCTGCTCGTGCTATTTCCCATGCCATACTCTAAACCACGAAACACCAGATTAATCTATTCCCTCAAGCTGAGCTGACTGAGACCAGATCCTCCCTGTCATTTCCACAGCGTTCAGAAACCTCAGAGACCTTTGGTGCATCGTGGTCCAAATCTCGTTCTTAAGCTAAATACCTGCAGTTGCCTGTTCTGGCAGAGCTCAGCTGCTAGACCTGCTCCCCACAAAACCAGGCTGGAGCATGTGAAACAGGAACTTTAACTATTTTTCCAGCTGTCTGTAGCTCACAAACTGTAAAACACACACTAAGGTTACACCTCCACGCCTTGCCAAGGAGATGCCAGTGATGCTGAGGCTGGTGGGCTTTTTCTAGAGGTGCTTTCTGAAACTTGGATGCAATCCTCAACAGTGGCAGCTCTGCAGGAGCTCGTACCTGTGGCTGTTGGCAGGGACCAGGCTCCACTGGTGTTCCCCAAGCTGGGTGGTTGTTGCTCCATCCCAAACGTAGGATGAGGCAAGCGGGACCTTTCCCACCAGCGGCTCCATCTGGTGCCTCTGGGGCCACGGAGGTGAAACATCTCCAGATCTTGGACTCGGAGCCAAGCCTCCCATCTGCCAGAGCCCTCTGTCCCCTGCAGCAGCTCCGCAGATGTCCGAGCATCCCAGGAGCAGCCACCACCAGCCAGGAGCTCTGGGGTGGGGAGGCACGTTGGCTGCCTGGCCAGTCTGAAATCAATTTGTGTCTATCTTTGAACCTGATTCCTCCCTAAGCCTGTTTTGGCTCTGTTCGTTTGGAGTAGACCCGATCCTGACGGGAAAAGCAGGGAAAGCAGACTAAACATCCAATATTAAATAGTGACTGTGAATATGCCAGCCCTTGGACGTGAGCAGCAGCTGGGAGCTGGGCTGCACACCCCCTGCCCAGCTCGAAGCTGGGCTGCATGTGGGTAGATGAGGTTGCTGGAATGAAGAAAAAACCCATTTTCCTGCTGCCAAAGGTAGGAGGGGACAAGGCACCTTCCCCTCTGGAGATGTGGGGCTGCCCAGCTCCCCACCGCTGCAAAGGAGCTTGGTGGAGACGGGCAGGGAGGCTTCTCCCCCCCCCTCCCCTGACCTGCTGGAAAATTGAATCTTATTTTGTTTTGGGATGGATCCAAGAGGCTTTGAAGTCCTGGGAGGGATCTGCTGGCCAGGCAAAGCCTTTTCTCCTTCTCTCCCAGAATTTCAAAGCTGCGGCGTTGGGATCAATCCAAGAAGAGGGCTCCTGTATGGCCATGGAGCTGGGGAGCAGCGAAGGGGCTTGCCCAGCTGTGCTGGAGATCATGGGGACCAGGGAGGTCATGGAAGAAACACCCCAAAGCAGCCTGAAAGAGAAAACCTCAGCCATGCTCCTGTTTGCACACTTGTGCTGTGCTCCACTCACATCTCTGTCCCTTACAGAGCCCCAGCATGGTGGGGATCAGAAGGGACCTCTGGAGATGACCTCATCCAACCCTCCTGCTCCAGCAGGGTGCCCAGGATCATGTCCAGGTGGGTACACTTCTCTGTGGACAAAACTTCAGGAGAAACTGGGCAAAAATCAATGCCCAGGCATCCCCTGTGGGTTTGCTCAGCTGGGGACAGGGAAGGAATGAGAGACATCCCAAGCACATCCCTGAGCAAGATCCCCCAGCACGTTGTCAGCGGGCACTTGCCGTCATGGCACGGGGTGGCCCTGGGTCCTTCTCTTTATCTGCCAGGCTCCTCCTCTTTCCTTGAGCCACTTCTTTATCACATTTTGAGCATACCTTCCACTTGACTTAACACTAACATATGTACAGTCAACATTTCAGTAATGCCTTACAAATTAGCTAGGGCTGATTGGGAGATTATCTGCTGGTTACAGCCTCTGGCCCCCACCTCTCTGCATCGGGGGCTCCAGCCCAGGGAAGGGAGCTGGGGCCCCCTCCTGGTGCACCCTCCTCTGTGAGCTTCTGGGAAGCATCCTTCTCTCCTTTCCCTCTAGCTGGAGGACTTTTTGGGGGTGTTGCAGTGAGGCATGGCTCTGCTCACCATCACACAGCAGCCTGCTGGGGCTTGATGGGCAAACCAGCATCTTGGAGGGCTTCCCATGTCCTCCATCCCAACAGTCTTCCTCTAGAGGGTGGCTCTTGCTGGCAGCAAGGGGTGACCTGTGCTGGGGATGGGGGAGCAGAGCCCCTCTGAGCCCCCCCCGCAGCTGGGGCCGTGGATTTGCAGCTTATAAACAGAGCTGAGGAGGCAGATGGACAATGTTCTTGTCGTGTTCTTCTCAAAGGGCTTTCACGAGGAAACCTTTGGCTGTTCAAACGCCAGGTTGCTGGTTCTGCCCCAGCAGTGCAGCCTTCTGGACAGGGAGGTTTAGAGTCCTCCTGGAGGCAATTTTCCCCAGACACGTGTTATTGTGGATTGCTTTGTTCTGAGCTTTTACATTTCCTGCAGCCCCCTCGAGTTCCTGAGCAGCGGCCACTTAGTTCTGGCTGTGCCGGAGCCTCGTTGCTGTGACACTGAGTGCTGGGAAATGCTCTGAGTGTGTTTCTGTGGAAAATGAGGCTGTGCTTTTACACAAGCACCGACCACACAGTCCTTGCAGCTGAAGGGATCTCTACCAGCTCACCCGCTCCCCTCCATCCCTGGATGGTAAACCATCCCTGTCAGACGTGTGTGCTTAGCCTTAGCCTGCAGTATCTCCGGGGAAAGCCATTCAACAATCTTCCTGAGCAGCTCGTTCCGCCGCCTGAACTCTAGTTAGAGCTATAAAGGCTTCCCTAATGTTTAACTTTAATTTTCTCTACTGCAACATAACACCGTTACTACCAGTTTGAGCTCCTTGATGGCTCCTTTTCCCCTAAGCCCCCATTTAGGAGAGATGGGGAAGGAGCTCGATGAGCTGACTTACAGCTCCGTTACAGCTCCAGCCAGTGCCACTTAATTCGAGTTAAGGTAGGCAGAGTTTATGGGATCATATCAGGTTTTAAATGGACTTAGGCAACGCTTAAATGCCCTCTTGTGAAATTAGCTGGGTCGTGGAGCTGGTGTCCCGGCTGCCTCCTCCACACAGCTCAGGAGGGATGAGGAATGAAGAGACCCTCCCTCCATGGTGGGGCTGGTGGGTGAGGGGTCACTGGACTTACTGACAAGGTGCAGGGAAGAGCAACGGTGGGGAAATGGGTTCTGGGTGAGGGGAATGTTCTTAGGGATGGGGCATCAACCACTTTTGAGCAACCTGGGCCAGGGTCTCACCACTCTCATCATAAAAATTCCTCCTTAGATCCAGTCCAAATGTGGCTACTGGCAGCATCACCAGTGGTGGCTGGAGGACACCAGAAGGTCGCTCATCCCGTTCACCAAGTCCACGCTTTGGGGTTGTTCCTCACCCATGAATTGCCTGCAGAGTGGGACTTTAATTATCCAACAATATTTTTGTTTCTTTCTGAGTGATCACAGCAAACAACTTTTATCCTTTCAGGGTTCCCTGGAGGACTGGGCAGTGGAAATTCCAGCAGCTGCACTGGGTGAGCAAGTCCTGCTGCATCTCCCCGTGTCGCCTGTGGATGAACAGGACTCATGGGTGAGGTGAGTGGTGCCTGTGTTTGTGCTCGTTGACTTGAAATGTGTTTCCTATGGATATTCTGGAATATTTACTTAAAAGGGGCTGTTTCTGTGAAGGCTGCTGGCAGCGAGCACAACTCACCCGCCTCTGCATGGCCAACAAAGACAAAACAGGACACTGGGCAGGGGCTGAACAGATTGTTTGAGGACTCGAGGACATGCAATATTTGCTTTGTGGTATTTATCTAATTTCATTTACAATGTGGGAAGTTTTATTTATTTATTTCTAAAGCATCACACCCCCACCCCCTGCCACCCCCCAACCTTGTACAGCTTGTGGTTCTATCCAGGGTTTGAGTTACAAACTTTTGCTGTTTTGCTTTAGCCATGACTTTTGTATAAAAGTGTGGTTAGACTATTTTTGCTTTAGAAAAAAGAGTTGGGTTTTTCCCCCCCCCCCCTTTTTTTTTTGCTGATAAATTGCAAATGGATGAAGGAAACTCGCTCAGACTTTCCCCGCAGACATCCTCCTCTGGGCAGGGATTAACCATGGGGGAATTTCAGGCTAAAATACAAATGCTTTGGACATTTATGAGAGCAGGAAAACAGGGGCCAATTACGAGAACTGCTTTGGGACTTTATAGGGGTGCTACTGGCAGCCAGGACTGGGGAGTCCTGGGGGCTGCAGCTCCTGGGGGCTCAGGAGCAGGTTGCCTTAGGAAGGTGGACAGAGTTCACATCTCATTGCAGATGGTCTGTGTGGTGCTGGTGTCTAAGCAAGAAGGTAAATGTGACTTAAAACCACCTTGGTTTTCTTTTCCCCATCATATTCCCTGTGTTGTCCCTGCCAGGAGGTGCCACCCCAGTGCTGGGTGCTGGGGAGGGTGTGTGGTGACTGCAGGGGACTTCGCAGAGCCCTGGGGTGATGATGCTGATGGGTTGAGGAAGAAGCAGGAGGGGGTTTCTGGTGAGAGCTCTGCCAGGGAAACCCCTGCAGGGCCTGACAGCAGATTTGCACTGTGAAAAATTTACATCTCCTGCCGAGGACTCAATTTTCATAGGAGATAATCAAATGTGACCCGTGTAACAGAGTGATATTTTTACAGGATGGGTTTTTTTTTTTATTTGCTCCTCTCTTGATTTCCGTTTGGCATCTTTGGCAGTTCCCCACGGTTGTATTTTGACAAGGATCCTCAAACCACTTGTAAACACTTGTGAGTGAGGGTGAGGTAGAAACCACAGCGTCTATCTCCAGTTATTAACGCGACGTCAGGATGGAGTTGGCTGATCCCAGAGCCCCAACAGCTGGTCCTGGGCAGGGCTGGGCTCGTTTGCTGCCACCCCAGAGGCAGAGGAGGGGGAAGGCAGGAGGAAGGGCTGTACCAGGGCAGGAATGGTGCGGGTTTCCAGAGAGCCTTGGTGGAAACACGTGGGAGGGGGGAGTATCGGAAGGTAACGCCAGCAAAGCTGCGAGGGCAATTTTCTTCCACCCACGGGCTCTCTTAAGCCCTCGCCTGCCAATCAGCCCCTTATTTACATGAATACTAAATCCACTTGCAGCTTCTTTAAATAAAACAAGACCACGCACCTTCCTGTAGAGAAACATATTATAGCAGTTTGTCACAGCATCATCCAGGAGGTATTAATTCCCAAATCATTTTATGACATGTTTTATCATAAGTTATTAAAGAAGGGAGCTGCATTGGGCAATCATTTGATAAACTGAGCCATAATTTACCGCGCTCCTCTGTCACATTAGTGAGGAGCAAGATTTATTTCCTCAGTGCAACTTTAATTATGGATAACAGAGGCAGGGGATTGAGTTGGCTGGATCCTTAAGGTCAATGATGTCTCCTGTGGAGCAGCTTGGGGCCAGGCACGGGATCTTCCCAGAGCCACTGACTCACCTGTGGTTGGTGTGTCTGGCTCCAGGGATGCAACGTGACCTTGGGTTCTGAGCCTCAGAAAGGTGCTTGTGCTCTCCTAGGGAGATTTAGGGCATCCATGATGGGTTGCCAGGGCTGGCTCTCTGCCTGGCTGTGGCCCCTTGGGCCAGCCGAGAGATTCTGCTGCTGTACAGGTAGGAGAAGGGACTTTCCCAACTGGGCAAGAGTGTGTCCCTAAATCATAGAATCATAGAATGGTTTGGGTTGGGAGAAACCTTTAAAGATCTTCTGGTCCAAACCCCTGCAGTAAGCAGGGACATCAATTAGAGCAGGTTCCTCAAAGCCCAGTCCAACTTGACCCTGCTCTTCAGCCTCGGGTGGCTGTTAGAGGGCTGAAATCACAGGGAAATAGGGAAAGAAGTGGGGTTATCTGCTCCTGCAGGTTCTATTCCCCTGGGGCAGAGCTGGCTGGACCCCCAGCCCATGGGGTGCTGGAGCAGGGAGGCAGGAAAACCCATGGAAATGACCCAGGGGCTTCCGAAAAGGCTGAACATCCCCTCCCTTCAGGAGAGTTAATGACCCTCCTGGCAAATCTCACTGCTGGGCTGGGAACCTGTCAGAAATCCTCACGTTCCCCCAATTGCTGCCGCCTTCTCGCTCTTTTGCACATACTTATTGTTGGCTCTGGAAATCGTCTGTTAATTTCTGCGCCTTTGTTCTCGGGTCTCCTCCCCCGGCTCTGGAGGTGGAGGGTGCAGGGGGAGGAGGGCACTGGGGTCACCGCCGTGCATGGAGGGTTTCCTGGGTGCCATGGGGTTGGTGTGGAGCTGGCACCGGGCTCCACAGCCTGGTTGCAGGTGGTGGCATCCCCAGGATGCTACTCATTGCAGGGGCACCTCTGTGAGATGCTCCAGAACCAGCCCAGTGCATCCCACTGCCTCTATTGCCATGCTGAGCTTCCCTCCTTCACAACCACAAATAGGGGGGAAAAATATTATAATCCCTTATTGAACTCTAAATTGCAAAGCGGTTTGGGGCAGGTAGGGGTAAGGAGTGCAGAAGAGATGCTTAAACACATCGGGCTGATGTCATGTCTTTCAGGCAGGAGCAGGAGAAACACAATCCAGTTCTCTTCCCCCCCAGCAAAACAAAGGGGAAAGTCCCCAAGGGGAGATTAGGAAAAGTGAAATAATAAAAAAACCAACCCACAAAACGAGAGAGGAGAGAAGAAAGGAAAGACAAGCCCCTGATCCCCCTGAAGTGTCCCCGCTGTTGTGTATAACAGCCTCTCTTCCCCCTCCCCAGCACCAGCCAGGCTCACACAGCCATAAAATAAGAGTTTGTGGCGTGTTCAATCGATTATTCCCCTAATGCACAGTTTTTGGAGACAGGTAATTTATTTCAGACTCTACATGTCTACATGCAACAACAACCAAAAAATCCCCGTTCTTTTTCTTCTGCCTCCTTCCCTCTTTGGTTTGCAGACCTTTTTTTGCCCCCTTGCCCCCACCCCCCCAGTCCCCCCAGTCGCAGGCATTTCCCGGTGGAAGGTGCAGCCATTCCCACAGTGAAACCCAAGGCAGGTAATGACTTTCTCACCCCATCCATAGTGCTCCAGAAACTGCTGCCTCACCAGCTGCATCCCTTTATTTGGGAGAGACAAGGGGGGAGGGGGGACGTGCCAGCCCCCTCTGATTCCCTCTCCTCCACGGCCTCCCCATAAAAAAAAATAGAGGAAAGATATAAAGGGAGCAAGTGTTTGCAGAGATAGAGTTTCCATCAGAGGGTTGGGAAGTGGGGGCTGTTGGTGTCCGGGAAGGAGCAGGTTCCTGAGCTCCTGCTGGGCTGGCCGAGGTTCCATACACGGGGTCCTGCTGCTGCCAGCTCTGGGGAGAGGAGCCACCAAGCTGGGGAAGGGTCTAGAGCAGCCTGGGCAGTGGTGGAGTCCCCATCCCTGGAGGGGTTTCCAAGCCGTGGAGATGTGGTGCTGAGGGAAGGGGTTAGTGGTGCCCTGGCAGGGATGGGTTACGGGTTGGACTCGATCTGAAAGGTTTTTTCCAAACAAAAGGATTCTGTGGTTCCATGACTGACTGGATTACACCTGGGTGTATCTTGCTCCAGAAAGGTTTTAACCCCAACATGCTCTTGTGGCCCAGGAAAAGGGGAGATTACCTATCTAGTTTTGGTGTGAAAAGCTCAGGCAGGTCTCCTTGACTAGAAGCTTTTCTTTTTATTGCTTTTCTTAGAATTTGCTTTCCCAAAGCAGGGGTGGATTTGGGAGCACAGGAGGGGCAGCCCTGAGGATGCTCCATGCTGTGAGCAGCCCAGGTCCTGCACAGAGGATGCTCCTGCCCTGGTGTGGGACAGGAGCACCCCCAGGGGCACAAAATCGGCCACTTTGTGCAGTAGAAAGTGCTGCCTGTGACAGGAGCTTATGAGAACCCAGCCCCTGGCTTTGGGAGGCAGTTGGGGGCTGGCAGGTCGGGCAGCTATTGTTAGTGGCCAGGGCAGCAGGAGAGGGTTTTATCTCCTAATGAAAAAGGGCATTATGAGGGGAAATAATAAATACCAGGGAACAGGGAAGGAAGAGGGAGGGGGACGTTATTGAAAACTGTAAACTCTGCTGCCCAGCCAGCAGGCTTGTTGGTGAAGCCTTAATCCTGGTCTGCTTGGAGAACCACCCCTGTTTGAAATGGAGACCAAGTCTGGTCAGCTTTGGGGTGCTACTAGTGCCCCTCGTGCCCCAGGGAGACCTCCTGGATTGAGACGTGGGGATGGGACTCACCACCGTGGGAATGGACACCAGAGGAACACCTCTGCCCAGGGGAAGCTGGACAGTCCTCTGATGTCTTCTCCTGTCTTCAGATCAACAAACCCTCCTCTGGAATGTCACCATGGCTCAGACATCTCTCTCTTCCTTCGCCCCACTCCTGCACATGAAGGCTCCTCCATGCCAACGTGCTGGGAGGTACAAGCTATTCCCCCAGCTCCTCAGCTTGCATGTCTGGGACTTGGTTTCAAGTGTGGGGGTGGCTTCCCCTCTGCGTTTGGAGGCTGGAAAAAATGAGGAAGACTTTTTTTCCATTAGAAGAGCAGGTGGATGTGCTGTCAGCCCACGGCCCGTGGGCTCCCGGGCTGTAAATTCAAGCATGAGCTAACCGGGGAATTCAGGGGCAGCAGGAATATTTTGATGGTGAAGCCTTAACTATGTTTTCTGATGTTTGAGAGCGAGGTCACAGCCCATCCGTGCTCCCTCCCCGCTCTGGCTACTCCCACCACCCTCCTGTCCTCCTCCCAGCGCTGCGCCAGGATCAAAGCCTGCCCCAACAGTTTCCATATGCCCCGCTCCTCTCCGACGGGCCCCTCGCCCAGGTGGCTTTTCCAGCCTTCACACACTCTCCACAGACCTCCCACTTCTCAAAGGAACGCAATAAAGCTGGGCCAGAGGAGCAATTAGAAAGCAGCTCCCTCATCTCATCTCATCTTCAAGGAATCAGAGAATGGTTTGGGCTGGAAGGGATCTTAAAGATCATCATCTTTCAACACCTTCCACTAGACCGGGTTGCTCCAAACCTGATCCAGCCTGGCCTTGACCACTGTCCCCTTTCAGACATGTCCACCACAAGAGTCATCCAACATCACCAAACTCCATCCCATAGAATTGTTGTGGTTGGAAGAGACCTTTAAGACCGAGCCCAATCATTTCAACTTTTTAGTCGAGTCCAAGCATCTCTCAGCTGAGCTGTCCCAGCACACGGACCATGGGCTCTGACCCACACCAGCAGCACGTGGAGCCCTTTGGCATTTCATCAGGAGCTTAACGACTCCTTGGGTTGCGGGCAATTGAACAGTGCTAGTTCTGTGTGAAGCTGCTGAAGTTTTGGTAAATATACGACCGTGCATCAGGCGCTTGCGAGACAAACCATCTCGTTGGGAATTCGGAGGAGAACAACAGCCATGATTAAGTGGCCGAAGGGATTGACTTATGAAGAGAGATTAAAAGAGCTAAATCTGCCGGGCTGGGCTGGCCGCCATCCGTGGCAAGGGATGATGACTATCTGCGAGGATATGAAGGGCGTAAATCACAGCTCGGGGGATTTGTGGGGGGCAACCCTGGGAGAATAACGGGGAGGAACAGGCAGAAGTAGAGCAGGGGGAAAAAAATCATCCAGACAAGATCTGGTGAGGATTCCTGAGCTGGGGAAGGCAGGAGCTCCTGCAGCAAGGGGGAATGCAGGGCTCATTGGGACCAGGACTTGGGTCCCCTGTCATCCTCTGGGAAAAGCTTGGAAAGCCGAGCTGGGACTCTGGCAATGAAGGAGATTTGTGCCAGTAAAATATGACCCTAATAAGAAGAGTTTCTCAGGCAGCTGCAGCAGGAAGGAGAGGTGGATGGGCTCGGTGGAGATGCCCCGTTTGCTGTCATCTACAGCACAGCCAAAGAAAGCAGGAGCCATGGACACTAAGTTAAGGGCCAGGACATCTCTGGCTGCTGGGTCCCAGTTTAACTGGGTGTGACAAGCCAAGGTAATGTCAGTATGACCTTGGCTCGGGGAGTCCGGCAGGGCTGGACGGAGCACTGGGTGAAGCTGGGATGGTTTTGCAAGTCTTGGCAGCAACTTGACTTTGAACAGTCTCGAGTCTCTGCTGCTCGGGAGCCATGTGAGCTGCTGATGGGTTTCCTGATGGACTCCGCAAGGCTGCTTGAGTGCTCCTGGAACAACTGCCGTGGCTCTGCCTGAGGCAAGTTCCCACACAGTGAAGCGAGGATGCTGAGGAAGGAGCTGGCACCCTCTGATGAAGCCTCCAAGGGAAAAAGTGAGTATTTCTGACAGCTTCTGAGGACGCCTGGCTCCCACACGCAGCTACTTCTGATTAGGCTTTAAAAATATTTGATCTGCACAATTCGACAATGGGGATTCAGCTCTATTCCGTCAGAAATCCCTCCTGCCTGGTGGGCGGGTGAGCCACAGCCTCCCCGTCACTGAAGATGTCCCTGTGCCCCCCACGCTGCTGCACCAGGGACAGCTGGCAGGAGGAGGAGGAAGAGGAGGAGGAGGAGGAGATGTGGGCCTGGCTCTGCTCAAGGCAACGTGCAGGTCACGCTCAGCATTTGCCATCTCCGGGCCAAGGCACAGCCCCAAAACGGGTGGAAAGTCCCTTCCACCAGCAACAAAACCCAGATCGGTGTCGAGCTCGGAGAATAATTCATGCTGCATAATTTTCTCGAGACTTTTCTGCTCCCAGCAGTTCATAACTCCTCGTGTGAGGCAGCGTTGGCTGAAATGAGGAGAGCTCTGCAGGTTCCCTGTGACTGTCACGGGTGGTTTTCCATTTGCTGATGGGATGAGCTGTAATCTCCAACATGTGCTTCCAAATCACAGCTCCTGTGCCCAGCCAGCGGGGATGGACTGGTCTGTACCTAACTGGTTTATTTTCTCCATTGTCTGTAAATAACAAAAGCAAAACAGAGGCAGAGGAAAGCTGCCCTGCAGCACTCGGAGGAAGGAATTTCTTATTCCCTGGGCCAAGTGTGGAGCTGGTTTTCAGCCCAGGCTGCAGCATCTCCTGGGCAGCGACCTGGGTGCTGGCTCTGCCCAGCTGCTGGTTCCCCTCTTGCCACCCAGCCCCGTGTCCCCAGCTCTTGGAGGACAAGCTGCCAGCGGGCCCAGCCAGCTCAGCTCTTTACATGGTAATTTCCCACGAGGAGCTCCCAGGTCTCTCATTTCTCTTCTCACCAACCCAGCCTTTGGCTTACACTTGCAAATGACAAATTATGCTTTTTGCCTCTAATTCCAGCTTCGCTGGCATCCTCGGTGGAAGCAGCACGTTCCCTGCAGCCAGCAGGAGGTCGGCTTTTCCTCTTCTCTCTGCTCCCTCCCCCCTGCCTTAATTGCAGCCCAACATGGGCTTTCGAGGTGTATTAAACATACAAATTATTCTGCAAAGCCTCATGAAGTGCTAGTTACCAAGGCCTCTAATGGGAAATGACAGTGCAACCAGAGAAGCTGTTAACGTCAAAGCTTTGTCTGAGATCGCTCTGGCAACACCAGCGTTTTGTGGGCACGGTGCAAGGGGCTGGGGGGTCTCTGCAGCTGTGGTGCCACCCCCAGCAAGGTCCCCGTGGGCTGCCCAGGCACCGCTGGACCAGGGCATGGAGCTGGGACCTGTGGAGAAGAAGATGCTCTTGGCGAAAGGCTCCCCGAGCTGCACCTGCGCTATTCCTGGAACGATGCTGATGGATTAGAGAGTTCAGAGGAGAGCCAGGAACATAATCAAGGAGCTGGAGGGCACGATTTATACGGCGAGTTTAAAAGGGCTGCATAATAGCAACGACAATGAGCGCTCGCAGCACGGAGGGGTTTCCATCCCTGCGCTCACACGTTCCGCACCCAACTGCAGCCCAGCACGGGAGCTGGGTGAGAACCATCTGTGGGCTCCTCGGAGCTGAAATGCTGCCGAGGGAGGGGAGCTTTTTAGGTTGGCCATGTATAAAGGCATGGAAATGAGGGAAGGAAAACGCAGGCTGAATATCAGGGAAATTTGCCAGCAGGGCAGCGCAGTGACCAGGGGACTGTTGCCATCCTGGAGCAGGAGGGACAGCCTGGTGGGTTCTAACTGGGGTTTCCAGGAGGATGGGTCTCCTCAGGGGGCGTTGGTGTGAGATGAGTGGCTGGCTGCAGGTTCTGGAGGCTGCTAGAAGGGGACGGGCAAAGTTTGGGTCTTACTGGCTGTGCAGAGAAGGTGCTTGTGATGGTGTGAACCTTAAGCCAAGGTTAACCTTAAGCTTAAGCTGCTGCTGAGATGTGGAAGAGTTGGAAACAAATAGAGTACCATCAATGGAATGTTCCTACCAACAATAACCCAACAAAGCAGAGGGAAATTAAAAAATAAGCCTCATTTTACAAGCTCTCTCATTCCCAGCTGCACAGAGGACTGCCAGGGAAAGATAAATGTGGATCCAGGTAGAGGAGACCAGGGCACTGCTCAGGGCTGCAGGAAGACTTAGGGCCTTGAAGTCCAAAGGCAGAGCTTGAGCATCACACGAGGAGAGAAAAATCTCTGGGAGTGGATCTGGCGTTAAACAATGTGTTGTAATAAGTGTTTTATGCTTTAGAGGAGGAGAGAGAACAGTGAAATCCCCCGTAAGAGCTAATTACTGCAAATTCCTTTTCAATAAAACAAGACAAAAAAAATCCTCTCTTAATGGAAAAATCCATTTAAGGCTCAGCTGAGGTAACCGTGGTTCACGTCCTCGCCTCGTCAGTGGAAGGCAAATCGGCTTTTCCACTGGCTGGGCAAGACCAGCCCCCCCCAGGGAGCTGCAGGTGTGAGGCTGAGGGGTTGCAGTGCAGGGGGAAGGTGATCCCTGGGGTCCAAAATCCCAGGAAAAAGGCTTTCTGGTGCTTGTGGGAGAGGCTGTGCTGAAAGGCAGGGTGAAGACCTTTTTTTTCTGCCTGTGGCAGGACATGGGCAGGGATTAGAGCTGCAGGGGCTTGGAAGCATCCCTGCCCTGGCATCTGGGACTGGAGGTCCTTGTGGTACCTCACTGGGAGTGTCTGATGTGGTCTGGACCATGGGGACCGGTGTCTGGAAGGGATGGAGGGATGCCATCCCCATGCCCTGGCAACCTCCGTCACCTCTCACAGTCCAACCCAATTAGAATAAAATACAGAATGGAATTTAGATAGGATTTGCCTCCGTCCCTGATACTCTATTTCCCTGTGATTTGAAATGGGGCCAGTTTGGTGGGTTTCTGGCACATGGGAGCAATATATTGAATTACATGTATGTCCAGTGCTTAGGAGAGATACATTTCTTTTCCACATGTTCATGCAGCTGCGTGACCCCAGGAAACCCAACAGTGGGGTCTGTCTTCGGAGACAAATAGGGATTGTTTTGTGTGCATGTGTAAATGCTCCCTCCTCCTCCACCCCCCCCAGCCTGTGCGTGTATTGGGGGGGGGATCACTCCCCACCGAACACGTTCACATCCCACCGAAGCCCAACAGCATAAACACAGGATATTTATTCACCACAAACCCACAGGGTGGAAATGTGGCTCCGGGAGGGGGCTTGGCAGCCCCCTGGCCAGGAGACCTGTTGGGGAAGGGGTGGGAGGCTGCTGGCGGGGGCTGCCAGAGACAATCCCACAGGCAGGCAGGCCTGCCAGGGAGTTCTTGGCACCACCTTGACCAGACCCACATGGTCCAGCTCCCTGCCATCACCCTGCCCTGATGCTGCCTGCACGCTGGGGCAGGCAGAGGGGATGTGGGATGCAGGATGCTCTTGGCAGTGGTACCTCCTCCCTTGGCATGGGCTGTCTGCCCACAGCCCTGGCTGGGAGCAGGACCCCGTGGGGACCCTCCAGCAGAGCCCTGGGGAGCAGGACCCCATCCCAGTGGCAAAGGAGAGCCCCATGTTGTATAAATCAACAGGGAGGCTCCGTGGAGCGTCCCAGCTGCTGGCAGCCAAAGGGACCTGTCCTTTCCATCCCCGGTGCTGTCACTCAGCACCCCGCAGGCTGGCCAGAAAGGAAGGAGGCTTTGTTGATAAGATCTGGGGCTTGGGAGAAAATAAAAGCAGAGGGTGGAATGGATTTCTTTCTTGTTCCTTTTTTTTTTTGTTGTTTTGTTCTAAAGAAAAATGTAGGCTAAAGAAAGATGTTTGTGGGGTAGGAACCTGTTTGATGTGGAGCGTTGCTACCCAAACACGCCGTTCCCAAACAGGCTGTTTGCTGAAGTCTGGGTCTGTCCTGGGTCTCCACAAGCTCATTTCCCGAGGCAAAGCCCAGAGAAGCCTGGGGCTGGTGCTTGAACCTCCTGGGAAATCAAACACTGCCGGACTCCGGTGTCAGCTCTAGGGTGATGCGAGGTCAAGGATCACACGTGTCCTCGGGTCCTGTTCCCAGCTCCCTGGAGGCTCCAGTTAAAGTTCTTTAGATCTAACAGCATCCCCAGCATCCTCCACTTGCTGAGCCCCAGGGAGGCTGTGGTGGGCTCTGGTGGGACCTGGGACAGGGATGGGAGATGTCAGGGTGGCCTGGGTGAGGGAGCTGAGCTGCTCAGCACCCCGGGGGTGGCTTGAGGCTAATGGGATTGGCCGCTGAGCTGCTGAGGAGGAGCCTGGCCCAGCACGTTATCGCTGGCACAGCGCTTGTTCTGCTTGTCTATAAATAGGAGTTTTCAAGCAAGGCAATTAATCATGGTGCACGCTACTGTCTGGATGGGCTCGGGTTGGTTTAACAGCCTGGATGGGAGGCCAGCATCTACTGCCAGGTTTACGAGTCCAGCCTACACGGAGAGACAAGAGTTTGAGGCTCCTTTCAGGTGGCACTGGGAGGATGTGGGATGGGTTTGAATGAGGCTGGTTTAACAAGTCTCACGCCTTGGCAGAGCCACACTAACTGTGTGCCCATTGCAGGAGGTGGGTTAAAGGCACTGATACCAGTCTCCAGCCTGGTTTACCAGCTCCATGGGGCACTGGCAGCAGGCTCAGCCTCTGCACAGGGTTATTGTCATTGTCGAGCAGCAATATTATTAGCAGTGGCAGCCCAGAGAGCCCCTGTGCCCTCCCTAAACCAGCACAGATGTGCCTGGGGACCCTTTTTCCACAGTCACAACTCTTTTTCCGAACCCTGCACCCCACCAATAGTCACTTTTTTTCCCCTCAGCAAAGGGAATTAGTGCTTTCCCCTCCACTGCTGCTGCAAAACGTCCTTATTGCAGCCAGGCAAAGCAGTTTGCATGTGACCCATGCTGAGGATGGTGCCACCAGGCTGCAGGGGACCCTCCAGTGGGTATTGTCCCTATCTGTGTGTTACCCACACTTGGGGTCACCATTTGGGGTGGTGGCTGCTTGGATGGGAGGGAGCTTCTCCCTCCGTCGGGGCTGGTGGAAGCCGTGCTGGGCCCGTCCTGGTGGGAAGCCACTTTTAGCTGATGGTACAGGGAGGGCCATATTGGTTTCAGTCTGTTCTGCAAAACACTAACCAGCATGTGCAATCTGTGAGCCCCCTGCTTGACGAGAAATGCTAATTGTGTGAGAAGGACCTGCCAACAGCCCGCAGTATTCAGCGTGAAGGGGGTTTATTAGTATTATTACTATTGTTCTGGCAGCTGCAGAGCAGCCAGCCTGCTTACCGGGGCTGAGCAGAGCAGCTCTCCCTGCCAGGAGCTCCCTGCGAGGGGACAGGGCCTGGGCTGGGGGCTCCCTGGATGCTCCCCCTGGGTGGGACCCTGCCCATGTCTCTGCTGGAGGGGAGGGATGGTTGCAGCATTTCTCCTTGGGCTGAAAGTGTTGGTTTTGCATAAAATATGAAGTGAGAATCCCTCCCCTCTCATTCAGTGCCTATTCTGCCAGCTCCTGCCCGTGCTGGTGCCTCGTCCCACTGCTCCCCGGGTACCAGGCACTGGGAGCAGGGGATGCCCCGAATGGTGGCAGGGATGCTCGGGCAGGTACATTGGACCTGTCCTGGGGCATGGGGTGAGTGTAGGACACAGGGTTTGCATCCTCCCTGCAGCCACCTCCAGCAAGGGGCTGGTTTCTGCCTGGCTGGAGGCTCCTGCCTGGTGGGAGAGGAGCAGGAGGGGAAGGAGAAGGGAGAGATGGAGTGAGGGTTACTTCACTGAGCTCCAAATCAGCAACAGCCATGCCTGAACCTGACCAAAGAAGAGATTAGACTTGTGAGCCAACCAAGCGAAGATCCCAGGGATCCAACTGAGCTGAAAAAATAGAAAGAGGGAGAAATGATGAGTCTGGCTCAGTTTAAAAGCAGAGCCAAAGCTCGGAGCACGGTGGCTTTGCTGGTTTTTGCAGATCAAGGCTCTGTTTTGCCAAATCATCCCGAGTTCTCACCCATAGGCCTGGCAAAAAGCTGGAAAATTGATGGATCCCGTGTTTTTCTTTCTCTCCTGGCCTTGCTAATTTGCAGAAAAGGAAGCAGATAAAGTTTGATAACTTTGAAATAGAGGGAGAGAAGCTGTCCCAGGCAGCCGTTCCCAACACTCCCCCTCCTGCTCCAGAGCATAAATGAAGTGCTCTTCATTCCCGGCTCGTCTGCCACCCTCCACTGAGTCTGTCATGGGCTCATCTGTGTATAAATTAGCTTTTCACAGTAATGCCGTGTAAAATTATTTCTGTCATCCTTTTATCTGACCAGTTTATCTCGTCAGCTTGTCAGTCTTAATTCCCCAACCTTTCCCTCCTCTGGGCGGCAGAAGCCACCTGAGGTGCCCGAGGCTCTGAGCATCCTCTGCAGCTCCCGGGATCTTCAGCGAGGTGCAAACAAACATCTCCCCGAGCAGCAAGGCTTGAGAGCCGCTGGTGAGACCGGCCAAATGGGTTACACAGCGAGGCTGTCTGCTGGCACGGCACACCAGAGCTCAGCAGCACAAAGGCTGCTGCTTCCAGGCCCTTATTTATTGCTCAGAAGTAGGCAGTGACATTTGTCAGGGCTGGCACACGGTGGGTGACCCGCTGCTCGGAGCCCGAGCCGGGCTGCACGTGGTCGTGGCAGTTCCGTGGTATTTCCCCCCCACAACAGCAGCGTTTTCACATTCCAGCTCCCGCCACGGAGGCTCTTGGAAAAAGCATCTCCCAGCTATTGTCTGGGACTCTTTGTGCTCGATGCGCGGGCGCTGCTGGAGGGGGAACCCAAAGGGGATGCAGCTGGAATCTATCCATTAGGGATTCCAGATGAGCAGTCACCCAGGTCCTCTGGCCACCCTAGCTCGGCTCGGAGGTCCCAAGGTCCTTGCTCCCTGTGGCCACCACGGAGCTGGGATGTGGGATGTGGCTCCTGGGGTGGGTACCAAGTGCCCCAAGGGATGGACACCCTGTACCTGAGTCCCACAGAGCAGCATCACACCCAAACCCTGCCCTCGCCCACTGCACCTTCACCCAGGCTCTTATCCCACCTCCCTAATTCCTTCTGCCTGCCCAGGGGACCTGCTCCCTGGAGCATCCAGCTTCTCTATAGGAGGAAATATGCTTTTATGTGGGACAAACTGAGAGACAAAGCTCTCTCCTCTCTCTGCCATCGTACCAGCTGCCTGGGTGGCTCTGGGGTGTCCCCTCCCTGTCCAGGTGTCCCCTCCCTGCTCCCACAGCCCAACGTGCCACCCCAACCTCCTCAGCCATGGCCGAGGACCCATCCCCAGCCCGGAGCACCTCCTGCCTCCATCTCCCCCCCCTGCACTCCACTGTACTTTGATTTTTGCAGTTAGTTGTGACTACTGGTTCCCCACATTGTTATCTGTTCTCTTTCGCTTGGAGAAATATTGTGGGTTGTAATTCAGTCTGCTACATCTTGTGAATATTTCTGGACTCTGAAGTTTCCCGGCTCCAGATGTTCTGGCCAGACCAGAGGAAAAAACCCAAAAAACCTCAGCATTAATAAAAACCTTTTGAAAATAAAAAGTCATATTGCGCAGTAGTGACATCATATCCGTGAAATATGACCTTATGATGTCACAGCTGTGAAATGAGGGATGATTGTTTCATTTTGGCACATGCCGGCTGCCTGGGCCAGACCTGTTAAATAAATGCACATGTACTATAAATATGTATATTAAACCCAGAAGTTGTGAACGCTGCCTTCTGGTCACCTGGGTCAAGAAACCTGACGGGGAGAGCTGGTGATGGAGGGAGATGGAGATGGGGATTGATGGTGATGGGGAGAGCTGGAGATGGGGAGAGCTGATGGTAGGAACAGGTTCCTTGTCCTGCTCTGTACCCAGACACTGACCAGCTGACCTCGGGGGTTTTATTTTGCTTTCCTCTAAGTACTTTGCTCCTGGTTGCTCCTGGGACAGACCAAGGGCTCTGCAGGGATGTCCATCTGAGCCGGGACGGGGATGGCTCCATGCTGGCCAGTGGAAATATCCTGGAGGACCACTGGGACTCCAAGGATGGGGCCAGCACTGGAGCCACAAGTCCCACAGCTGCCCCTGCCAGGCATCGTTGGTAAACACATCCCATTTTGCCCCCCCAACAAGCAGCTCACCCCTCAGAGCCTCCAGATCCAGTTACCCTCCTCATTACCTTAATGAGCCTGGCTGCAAACATTACAGCCGTGGCTCTCTCCTCTTACACAAGCCATTTAAACCATTCGAAGCAACAGCCTATAAAATATCTGCTCCAAATCCCCCCACTCTGGGAGCGGTGGAAGCCCCTGGCAGGGCAGGGCTGCAGCATCCATCACACGTGTCCTTTCCCCATCACACATCCCTTCCCCACGCGTGTGCAGCCCCCTTTATGCAGAAACATGTTGCCATGCCATGGAAAAGGTCTATTTTTTCCATATGGGCTGTGCTGACAGTGTCAGGGCTCCGGTTGGAGCTCGCCGCAGGCTTTTCTAATTTGTCCTTTCCTCTTTCCCTTTTAGTCCCATTGTTTGCTGAGGAGTTTGTGCTATTCAGGATGTGCAGAGCAGGAGGGTGCTGTCTGCAGAGGTGTCCATCAGGGACCCCCCCAGTGATGTGATGCTATCTGGGAATTGAATAATCACTCTTGTTCTTCTTGCCTGAGCAAAACAGGAACTTATTTATTTTGTACTTGTTTACTTTGTACTTATTTATTTATTTCTTCCTTCCCTAGGATGGGATGGCTTCTGATGGGACATTTTAGTTATGAAAGTTGGGGGGAAATAAAACTCCTGCTCTTGGATTTACCAGGAGGATTTTGTTCTGAGACTTCGAAAATGAAATTTTTCTTGTCTTCCCACTTAACATGGGCTTATGTTTCAGAACAAAAAGGTGGAAGGAGGAAAGGCAAAGGTTGCAGCAGAGATGAAAAGTTGGGAGCAAGCTGCACTGATGCTGTTTCCCTTTACTCAGCCCAATGAAAAGGATATTTTTACTTTTTAGCCTAATACAGATTTTTTTTCTTTCTTTTTCAAATCTGAATTTGCACTAAGCAGGAAACTGTTTCTTTGACAGCTTTAATCAGGAATAAAAGATGTGATCACGCAGGGAGACGGAACATCAACATCAAACCCACGGCACGAGAGGTGGATGCAGGTACCGGCGTGTGGGGATGCCTGGAATGTGAAAGGGTGATGGGAGGCAGCACTGCTGGGGGACATGAAAAGGGGACACAGCACTGGGGGATCTTCTAGACAGCGAGAAGGAGTCTTTGAAAGGCAGATGTTTAATTCTGGACCATACAGGATAAACCAGGCAGAAAACCAGAGCCTTTCTACCCCAAAACGCCTCTTCCACCTGCAGCGCGGGCCAGGCAGGGTCAGCTCCCGGTCCGGAGGATGAGGAGGGGGGGATTCATCGGCTGCCCCTCCCCAGGCTGTTTGGCAGAGCTGGGGGAGCAAACTCAGCTGCCTTTGCTCCCTGTGGAGCCAGCAGCCAGCTGCAGACATGTGGCACAGGGATGGGGAGCAGCCGTGGGGAATCCCGGCCACGCCGACGGGGCCATTGTCTGCGGCTGCTGAAACCTGCAGAAAACTGCTCGTATCACCCCCTGGCATTTGGATATCATAACAGGAGCCTCAAATAAGCTCAGAAATACCCCACAGGCTACATTTCTCAGGCTATTTTTGCATGGTGCATCCAGCCAGAGGCAGAAAAACCTTCCCGACAGCCCCAGAGCATCCAATGGGTGGAGAGGTGGCTGCAGCACCCAGCGAGAGGTCCCACAGCACCCAGGAGTGATGGAGAGCTCTTCTGCCAGCGGCTGCTCTTTCCATTACAAACCGGGCTGGAACCTGGATGGATGTTTCCCTGAGCTGGAGAAACACGTTCAGCTTTGCAGCTGGACCCCAGGGCCCCAGCGTCCTGCCCAGGTGAAGCTCAGGATGGGCTGGGGAGCCAGTGCTGGAGCTCAACCAGCCTCACGGGGGGGAGAGACCATCTCACAGGGTCTCTGAAAGAAAGCAGGCCTGCGAGGCGTGGGGGAAGATCTCACAGCTTGCAGTGCTGGTGAGACAGAGCCTAAACATCTCCTGTCTCGCTCAGTCCATGCAGAGCCCACGGACCAGCCCCAGGCCTTCCCCTGTGCCCTGTATCCCTGTCTATGCCAGGGGAAAACCCATCCTTGGTGGCTCCAGCAAGCAGGGATGGAGGTACCTGCTCTGCACATCTTCATTGTTGTGCACAGAGTGTTGTGGGAGGCTCCTGCAGAGCCAGGCATCACCCCAGCCCGGGCAGGGGCAGCCACCCCTTGGAGCCACCCCAGCTCTGACCAGGAATTTCTTGTTCATGCATGGAAAAAAAGGCTTTTGCTTGAATGATGTCCTGGGACCTTATTTTCCAGGCTTGACTCATTCGTTGGAAGGAAAGAGGGGGATCAGAATCCAGGGGATATTCTGCAGGCTTCAGAAAGAAACAACTCCTGATCCATCCATCAATCCACAGGTCACCTCGGAGCCCAGGTGTTGTGGAACAGAAAAAGAGGGACAGGGAACAAAGGGGAGTAAGTGAGGAGCTTCCCAGAGGACACCCGTGCCCAGGACACACCTGCTGTGCCACCAGCATGTGGCTGGGCATGATGGGGTGGGAGAAGAGACAGCCCGGGCAGGAGATGGGCTCTCGAGCACGGCACCTCCGTGTCTGACACTGCTGCTAACGAGATGTATCGGTCTGTAATTGCACCAGGGAAGTCAGAGCAGGAGTGACCTCACCACCAGCTAATTCCTGACAAAGCAGGAGAATCTGAGGGCACCTGGACCACGGAGAGGCCTCGCAGCCCTTTCCCAGCCATGATTAATCCCCAGGAAATGTTCTGTGGTCAGCCCATTACCACTCAGATCTGCGGAGGAGAATGAATCAGAGCAGCCTACGAGTGTGGGAACATTGTCACCAAACTTGGATGGGTTTGCTTTGTTTCACCACAGAATTATTAATGAAGCATCGAAATGGAGATGGATCCCTGGCCGTAACCCGCTGTTAACCCCTTGGTGGACCCAGTCATGGGAGAGCAATTCCACACTTGAGCTCTTGCCTGAGTGGAAGTTCTTTAAATCAAGACAGAGAGACTGAGCAGTGAGTTTCACTGATGGTGCTGCCTTGGCTCATCTCCTGCAGTCCTCTCCCAGCCCGCTCTGAGTGGTGCACAAAGCCCGGCGTGGATTCTCCATCCTCCTCCCAGACCTCTTCTCTGCCTTCCTTGGCCAGTTGGTTTTCTCCTCCCAGAGGTTTATGAGTCTGGGAGCTTCTTTGTGAGGCCCCGAGGTCCCTGCTGTCCCCTCCAGCCCTGCAGGAGCATCTCCTGCAGCTCTGATCTGTGGACTGTGGGGCTGAGCATCCCTCCCAGGGCTGGACCACGCCGTGCATGAGGATGGATAATGAGATTCTTGGCAGCATGTCTGCCTCTTACGAACGCCTTCTGGAGCGGCTCGCCAGACGGATCCACAAGTGCAGCCTCCCTCTGCTGCTCCACAATGAAAGGGAGCTTTGTGAAGCCACCACAACCAAGCCGTTCTTGTGGGTGGACAGGCAGCAGCAGCTCTGCTGGGGCCACGGAGCCTTGGCAGGGCATGGAGAGAGTGGGGGGGGACAAGCAGGGGCTGCTGAGGAGATGGGACACGTTGGGGGGTGGAGGATGGAGAGGGGAGTGGGTTGGGAGGTGAGGGGGGAGATGCAATGAGGAGAGACCATGTAATGATGCACAGGGCTGGGGGAGGAAGATGGGGGAGAAACCGCAAAGATGGGGAAAAGATGGGAGAGAAATGGAAAAGATGGGGGAGAAACAGGAGAATTGGAGAAAAACAGGAGAATTGGTGTGAAACTGGTGCTGGGCAAAGAACTGCAGTGTTGAATGTGCCCAGAGCAGGGAACCCAGTGCACCAAGGGAGTTTAATTCAGGAACTGATTCCTCATCCATGTATGTATATAAAAAAGTGTTTGAGGTAGGAGGAGGCAGGAGTGTGTGTGCGGAGCCTCCGCTCCGAAAATCTCATCTCCCAGCAAAAGCATATATATACATATTTTGACGTACATTCATTTAAAATAATAAAAAAGAGCCCTGAAAAAGGAGCAAATTCTTTGGCTAATAGGATCCACAGGGAAACTAAACGAACTTAAATAGCTCTGCAGCAAAGTCTGTGCAGCACCTTGGCGGGGAGGAGCGCGGGGGGTTGGTGGGGAGGGGAGGGGAAAGGGAGAGGAATGAGGGCTCGGGAGCTGGGGGTGCCTGGAAAACGACATCAGGGGTTGCAGGGTGGCAGGTCACTGAGGGCAGCACTGGTCTGGGCACCCTGGCAGGGTCCCGCTGCTTTTCCACTCGTAGCCATCACCATCCATCCCAATTCATTAGGAAGGGAGACACGTAATGTGCCCATTGTGCCATTAGTGAGCGTGGATAATCAGCAGCACTACTGCAAACCCCCTGTCCAGGGGGGCTGGGGAGGGGGGTGTTGGATGGGGGATCATAAGAGCAGGAATAACACGAAGTGGTTTTAATTTCTCAGGGAACCAGAGCGTTCCTGCGGGTGAGAAGGGGGCTGGAATGCTCCAGTAACCCAATCCAGTGCCAGGCCTGGTTCTGTGCCCCGGCGCTGGGGAAAATCCCGGGGGCTTGGGGAGCAACAGGGGCTCGGGAGCTGTGAGCACACGAGGAGAGAAACCGGGCAGGGGTCCCAGGGCTCTGCTCTGAACTGAGCCAGTGCCTCAATTTATGACAACTCCTATTGCACTCTGGAGTTTAAATCAACTTCAATATACTGCCCTGCAGCTGGATGACCCTCAACAGCCCGTTCAACGTGTCTGAAATGCATCAAGGGAGTGCTCAAGCATCCCCAGGGTGCTGGGCAGTGACACGGTGACTTGTCCTGCTAGCTCTGACTGCTACAGTGAGGGTGGTGAGACCCTGGCCCAGGTTGTTCAGAATGAGCACTGAGTTGTGTATCCCAAGTTGGAGTTGACCTGTGGATGAGTTACAACCTATAAGAATGTTTTGTTTCCCCCACTGGAGGCAGAACCTGCCCCACCTGTGTGTCTGTGTCTCTGCCCTCACCCAGGTGGTCATGGTTGGGTGGTGAGCGAGGCCAGGGCTATTTAATCAGGAGCTGAGCAGTTAGAGGGGTTTCTGCTGGGGCTGGCTGCATCTTGCTGAGCTCTCTCAGCGGTGCCCTTCCACATGAAGGTGATGCTGGCACCACAGTGGGCAGAGGAGGAGGTGGGACCACAGGAACCCATGGCAGGATGGTTTGAAAGAAGACTTCTGAGGGGATGTTGGTGAGTTCAGCGTTGGCCTCTGTGACTAGGAACTGAGGGCAGCATAAAATGGTGATGGCTGAAGCAGGACAACAGAGAGGTGGTGGCTGCCCCATCCCTGGAACCATTGCAGGTGAGGTTGGCCAGGGCTCTGAGCAACCTGCTCTAGCTGCAGATGTCCCTGCTCCCTGCAGGGGGTTGGACTTGATGAGCTTTAAAGGTCATTTCCAGCCCAAACCATTTCATGATTTTCTGAGGAACAGGAGGAAACAGCCTCAAGTTGTGTCAGGGGAGGTTTAGATTGGACATGAGGAAGAAATTCTGCAAAATGCCCTGAATATATGCACACATCTATATTTTTATATATATATATTCCTGAGGTGGGCTGCAGTCACCCTGGTACTGGCAAGATAAGGGCCACAAAGTAGATTAGCTGAAATGGAGCTCTTGTAGAACAAGCTTAATTTTTGGCTGGGTTTGAAGCCAACACGATGTGCTTGTGCTTGCTGGTTACCACTGGAGTGGCAATTGCAGCTCTGCCTGTGAAACCCTCAGCCCAGCTCTGCACAGGCCCCTCTCACCTCCCACACAAATTCAACATTTCCTTTCTCTATCAGTTTCTATCTCAAGAACAAAATTGGCCAGAGCTGCAATAAAGGGAGGAAATCCTGAGACCTCAGGCGATGTTTGTACGTGGAAATCGATCTCCTGGGCTGGAGCTGTGATTTGTCCACGCTATGGAGGAGTAAAACCAGTACCTTGTACCCAATTAACACAGGAAAATCCCAATTGAGATTGAGGTTTTGCATTTTCCTGTCATCCAGGTCTCTGTAAAACCAGAGCTTGGCCTGTCATGTTCTTTGTAAACGAGGAGGGAAATCAAACTAGAGCATGGCATACTCTGCAGGGCACGTCCCTTGAAGGGACAGCTCCATCCTCATCCTCATCAACCTCACCCTGCCCTATAAACCATGTGGAGCAGGAGTGGCATGTCCCAAACCACCGGGGTGTCACTCAGCTTGGATAGCACCTCTGAGGGCATCCTAGTTTCCCTGGGCTCAGTTTGTCCTGTGTCACTGGTCCTTTTAGCTACGGGAACTCACCACACAGTGGTGATGTGAGTTGTGCCCTCCCAGGTGTGCTCTTGGTGTTAGATCTGATGTTTGGTGTTAGATGTTTGTTGGCACTCTCCTTGAAGAGGCACAATGATGGAGAAGTCAAGAATCTCTGTGGCATGTTAGGAATGGGCAAGGTACCACCCAGACAACACCCCCAATCCCAGATAAACCCCTCAGTTCACCTTCTCCACTCTCACTTCTCTCCAGGAGCTGAGCAGATGTGCCTGTGGATGGGTGCAGGTCTTTGAGCCCAGGGAGCTGCTCTGGGTGCTGGGTGCCAGAGCCACCCCTTCACCTCCCCGTTCTCGCTGCTGTGTTGTCTGGCACAGCCGGAGTCGCTGCTCTGTTTATTTGGTCATTTTTAGGGCGAGGGGAAGGGGTCGAGGGTATAATTTTCAGCAGTCTATGACAGCGTAATTAGGTAAATATAAATGAAAGAAAAACACACTCTTGAAGTCCAGGGACTTTCACATATTTTCCCTGTTATTCCATCTCGCTGGAAAAATAAAAGCTACTCAGCATGAACATTTATTAGCAATTAGTATGTGGGGCACTTGGGACCTCCTGGAACAATCTGGGCAGTCCAAGCTTCCCACAGCCTTCTCCCAGGATTTTGCCACCCTCTGCTTCTCTCTGGTCCCAGACAGGACTTTGAATTTGTGAGGCAGGGACCTGAGGCATCAACAGAGTCAGAGAGCTCAGAGCAAAGCCCAGGCAGAGCCTCCAGAGCATCCTCGCCCTTACCCAGGGTCAGTTAACAGTGAAGCAAATCCCCTTAGAAAAAGAAAAAAAAAACCTAGGATTGTGTGAAACCACCATAAAAGGGCAATAAAAAGATCTAGATCTGCATCTTCCCCCCGACATCGCTGTGAACTCCTCTGGTCCCTGCCCATCTAGACACACACTGAGCGGCTCCTTTGAAACCACAGCCCCTGCGCGTATATTGAAGACAGACTCTGTCGGCTCAGTTCAAGCTCAAGTGATAGACTTGGACGTGTGTTAGTGCAGGGCTCAGGAGCTGACTCTGCCATCGGGAGGAGGAGGGTTTCCAGCAGGCTGCGTGTCTCGGAAGAAAGGCAATTTTGGGGCAGCTTGAGCAGATTTTGAGCAGCAGGACATCGAGGGGGGGTGAAGAGCAGGAACCAGCACTTGCTGCCTCACCCACCTGAAGAATAAGAGAAATTAGGCCTGTCTGCTAGTATATCCTTGTAGAGGCTACTGGTGTTAGGAGTTTTATACTTTTTTTCACATTCCTGGATCAGAGTTAGGTCTTGGTTTCCCCTCATGGAATGAAGAGATGCAGTACAGGTGAACTTTAAGGTCCCTAAGAAACCCTCATCTCGTCAAGATGAGCACTCAGAGCCCTGATTGTTTTCTAATTTACTGCTAAGACATACAATCTTGCATTCCCCCTCATATTCTTCAATACCTTTGTTTTAACCCTGCTATCTATCCCTAGTCACAAATGAAGCCAACTGCTGTGGGAGACCCTTGCCCAGGAGCTTCATCCCACCCCTGGATTGTGATGGGGACAGGCAGGTCCCAGCCCAACCTGCTGCCACCACCACCCAAAGCCTTTGGCCATGACAGCTGGTTCCCCATCTGAAATTCTAGCTTCCCATCAAGTAAATAATCGTCCATGTCACATTTATTTACTGCCTCCAATAATTCTTCGCTGGCCCTTTTGGTTTAGAAGTGGCTTTTTAATATATATTTTCTCATACTGGTGGCGCATAATAAAGTAATTGTGCAATTACTGCAGCCATAAATTTGTCACCTTGGTAAGTAGTTTTTATGACTTAGAACAAGAGAAGAGAAGTGTGTCAAGTGTGTCTCCTTCTCTGCAGTGATGTGGTTTGTGGTCACGGGCACTTTAAGGGGTGGGTTAGTT
Source organism: Brachypteracias leptosomus (assembly GCA_013401335.1). Lineage (NCBI taxonomy): Eukaryota > Metazoa > Chordata > Aves > Coraciiformes > Brachypteraciidae > Brachypteracias > Brachypteracias leptosomus. Next base: position 404,542 of record VYZX01004042.1, on the reverse strand, counting down.
TGTGTCATTCTCCTGATTCAGGCACTTAGAATTTGTTTATACTTTGATCGAGTCTTTCCTCAGCTGCCTGCTCAGTGAGATTAAAACATTTCCAGCATTTAACTCCCTTGGAAATCACAAAAGCCCAAGCAGCCTCCCCCCTGCCAGAATCACCCAGCCCCTGCTATTGCTGACAGAAGTTTCTTGGCACAATGATGGAGAAGCCAATATTTCTCCAGGAAACATAACCTGGAATTTCACTGTCTTCACAGGTAGGAATATTCCCCTTTTCTCCAGGATTTGTAGCTCCTGCTGCCACTCTCCCAACCCCTCCCAAATACACCCCAGCAATATCTCTGATTTATAAAAGTGCTGCCAACAGCCTGTGCTTTAAACAGCAACTTCTCACAGTAACCTTATTGTGTTCCCATATTGTAACAAAACGCATTTCAAGTGATGAAGCCACAAATCAGAAGAGAATCCTAATATCTGACAAATCAGAGCGGAGGTTTCCAGCTGTGCCACGCTGCTTCATTAGGACTATTTTTGCTTCATCTGTAAATTAAACTTTTCTCCTTGCAAAGGTTTTGTTCTGGATTAAATAGTGTTTTCCAGGAGGCAAGTATTTCATTAGGATTTTCTCAATCTCTTGTACCCCTGGTGTCAGCCAGGGGTATGTCTGAGCTCTCCATGGCATCAGAGCAGTGGTCTCCATCTCCTCCTGTCTTCTTTTCCATCCCAACCCAACCCTCTGATTCCAGGAACCACAAACAGGATGAGATGTGCTGCCAATCTGCATCCAAAGAGCTGTGAAAAGTGAATTCTTCCCAGTTCAAAACTCTCCACATGAAAGTCCCAAAGTATTTGAGCTGCGCAAGCTGGGAGCTGTGCTCCAGGACACAGGTCTGGGGGCAAAGAGAAGCATGGAGCACGTATGTGACCCACCCCACTTTAATACTGGAAGCCAGTGGTGGAGCTGGACTCCTCAGCTAGAAACCTGCACTTCAGAGCTTCTCAATGTTCAGTTTTCTCTGGGGGAAAGAAGGACAGTGCTGGAGATTCCTCTATCGTGGATCTGAATATGCATTTCTTAACCAACTTTTGAGAGCCTCCAACAAACAGGTCATGACCCCACTGAGGATCTAATGGCCCTCAGGGACTAAACACCTCTCTCCCCAGAGTGGGTTTGCCTGGAAATCAGTTCAGCAGAGTCCTCCCTTGCCCACCAGGATGAATCCCCTGGCACAGCAGGAAAGGGGTAAGGGCTGCTCTGGGAGCTGCTCAGACAGCGATCCCTTGGAAGATGGGTTCACACGTTCTGCCCTGTCATAGTCGGGGGCTCTTCCTGACAAACTAGTTGCTGCTGCTCCTCCAGAGCATGTTTTATTCATGCTGAAGAGTGTTCTTTTGGCCGCGTCAACATCAAGCAAATGCAGCCCAGAGTGGGCCAGTTGGGTTCATCCCAGGAAATCATTTATCTCCCTTAGGGAAGTGCTGTGCAATGCCCTTAAGCCCTCATTGATATTTAATGGTGCGAGCCTGATCCTCAAGCACTGAAGTTGTCTTGCTCCTGCCTCGCTCCGAGGCAGCGATCGCCGGCGTTCGCGAGGGCTGAGGGGAAGGATTTGTTTAATGCAGCCCCAAGCCCCTGCCCTAATGGGTCGTTAATCCATACCCAGCGCATCACGTTTGCCAGCCGGCTCCCGGGGGTCCCCGACATGCCTCCATCCTCCAGACGTTCTCTGGCAGCCTGTGGTTCCCGGGGTCCCCGGGGGGATGGAGCAGTGACTGTAATCCAGCCCCCAGCCCCCTTCCCCCTCCCCGCAGGGCTGGCAGCAGCAGTGATACGCACATTACTGGATTTATATGAAGTGCTGCTGAGCGAGAAAGATTTGAGGGGGTTTAACGGCTAGATGGGACCGAGAGATGATCTCAGAGCATTGGCTTGTGCGGCCAGGAAGGGAGAGAGCTTTAAAGTAACACAAGAGGAGCAGCCTGTGGAGACCCGATCTAGTGCAAGATGTCCCTGCCCGTGGCGGGGGGGATGGACTGGATGATCTTTAAAGGTCCCTTCCAACCGAAGCCATTCTGTGAGTGGAGGTGCCTCCTCCTGTCCCCACGGGACAGCCAGAACACCCTGCAGGAGCTGGACCAGGACTGTGACTGTGTGAGGCAGCTGAACATGCCCTGCCTTTAGGTGACCAGACTGCTGGTAAATGATGCTTATACCCCTGGTGTAGGAGCAGAGAGAGAACCTTGGATGGGTTTTCTTGTGCAGACACCACTCCTGCAAAGCGAGGCCCTCCTGGGCACAGAGGAGGGTTTATCTGGCCATCAGGCCAGCCTGGAAGGATGTCTCACTGCTGGAGCTCACTAGCTCCTTGGTGACATTCAGAGCAGACACTCCATGTTAATTTGCCCTGTAATAGCAGCGGGGCAAACTTCTGTGCATCTGCAGGCTCTGATAAGGCCAGCCAGAGACAGGCTTCACCCAGGGGGACAGCGTCCCTCGCCTGGACCCAGACCACCCAGATCTCCTGGGAGCATTCCCCGCCAGCAGCCGACACAGCTCTGCCAACAGCCAAAACCTCTCAGCAGTTTAGGGTCCTGCTGATGGATGCTGCAGCCCCCTCCCTGCTCCCCCAGGCTGGGGTTTTCTCCTGGTTTTTCTCCCCATCTCCTGATCTGCAATACCCATAACTATTACCCCTTGGAGAACGTCTGTCAGTCTGGTGGAACCAGAGCTTAGGGCATCTCGACACAGCAAACTAGCACCTACCAGAAGGGAAGTTAAGAGCACCCACTAAACCCCAACCAGGCGATCAAGTCTCAACAGGAGACTTAAATCACGTTCATCAGGGGTGAGGAGCTGTGGGATTAACCCCTTTGGTTGCTCCTCACTCCCTTCAGACAGAAAAGCTTTTAATAGGTCACCAGATAAAAAAGCAGCAGTGAAAACATTCCTTATCTCCCCTGCCATGCCTGGGCTCTGTAATACAACTGATTCCTACGATGTGCAGACCTACTCAAACAAGTTTATCTTCATTCGAGGAATAGTCATACAGCGAGATTGCAATGTAATTACCTTCTCACAAACCCTAACTGGAAATCTTCACATCCAGTCATTAGCTTTAAGACAGGCAGACAGGCAATTATATCTGAATAAATGACTGAGAAATGAATCCAGGAGACTCCCAGCCCTGATTCAACCTCCAGTTCACAATCTCAACCGCAGCGGTGAGCTGTCTGTCAGGTCCTCCTGCGCCCACCATGATCCTCTCCTTGCCTCACACCCGTCATCTTGCCCATCCCAGGAGTCCCATAGGTGACCCGAGACCTCCCTCCCTGTGATCCTGGCATGGACCAGCTCCCTGCCCGCCTGCCCCGGGCTCTGGGATGGACCTGGGTAACCTTGGCAAGGCGCAGCCCGAGGCTCCAACACCTCCCGAGTATTTCACTCTTGGCTGAACTCCTCCTGCACCTTTTCCCTTCCTCTCTTCCCTCAGTAGGTCCATAAGCCTTGATGCTGAATGTGTGAAGTCTCCCAAACAGGTGAGCAATAAAACGTCGGAGACCTCGCTGGAGGGGAGGCAGCAGCCCTGCAGTCTGGTGGTTAGAGCGGGCGGGCAGCAAGCCAGGACACTTGGGATCCTGGCTCCAGAAAACCCTGGGAAAGGGGCAGAGGGGATGAGCCTTCTATAGGAGCTGGGTTTCCCTCCATGTGCTGCTTCCATGGAGCTTTTCCGAAGGGCCCAGCATCCACAGGCACCCACAGAAAGTCCCCTGGATGGTTGGGAACAGCCGTCCCTCTCATGGGGTCACCAGCCTTCCTCCCCCTCGCTGCCCTGTGACTGGAACCCCAGAGCTGGCTGGTTTCCAAGCCTTCCCGAGGAGGGCGGGTGGGCTGTGCTGAATACATTTCCCAGCCACGCAGCCTTAGAAAGCCAAGCGCAACAGGCCCCCCATGGACCCCTTTAAAGGCCCTGCATTTAATTGTCCTCCTGCTGGTGCCAGCGCTACCATCCACCTCCAGGAGAAAGGGCAGGCACATCATGGAGCTGTGGCCACCTCTCAGCACCCAGATATCAGCTCTGGGGCTCTGTCTGGTACCCACCAGGTCTGCATTCTTGCTCCCCTCCCCGTGTTTCCCCATCGCGATGGATATTTTATCTTGTGTGATTATTTACTTAACGAAACACCGGTATTTGCAGCCCAGAGGGTATTCCCCACTGGGAGGCTGGAATAACAGTTTTGCACGGCACAGCACATCAGGCTCGGGGAGCACTGACAGCATCCTTCACAGGGGGAGATGGTGGTGCTGGGGAGGAGGAGCTGAAGAGGTTGTTTGATTGTTTCCTGGTTGTGAAAAAAGTCAGCTGGTTCTGGAGAGAGGAGGGAGAAGGTGGCGGGGATGGGAACGACGCTTCTGGCACCAGCCCTGGACATATGGAAGCTTGGATTCCTGGCGAGCCTGGGCTGTGTGTGGCCAGGTCTCCTTCATCTCCCAGGGGAAGGTGCTTCCTGGATGCTGCGGCTCCTTCCAGCCCCAAACCCAGCAGCTCAGCCCTCCTTTTGTCCTACAGAACCCTCCTGTCGGGCAATACGGGGGGGAAGGAGCCTCACCACGTGTTCTGCCCCACGCTCCCGAGGAGCCCCCTGGGCCATGGGCGGTCCCAGCACGGCCACCACAGCCCGGGCTGGAGACACGGGTGGCAGAGCCAGGACCCTTCCCTGGGAAACCCCATCCTGCTGCCCTGCCAACCCCAGGGACACCCCAACCACGAACGGACCCTGCGGGGAGCCCTGAACAGCTCCGGGGGTACCCCAGAAAGAGCTAAAAGCCCCCAAACCGCCCCAATTCCGCGCTGGGAGCCCATGGAGCGGGCACAGGCCGGGGCGGTGCGGCCCGGAGGGAAGGGATAGGGCGGTGTGTGACCTGGGGCGGGGTCGGTGCAGCCCCGTGACCGCGATAGCGGTGGCGGTAACAGCCCCACGCCTGCGCAACCCCGCCCGGCCGGCAGGGGGCAGCCGGGCCGGTCACATGGCGCACGTGACTCACGTGACTCACGTGACCGGCGCCCTGCCCGCTGATTGGCTGCGCAGCCTATATAAGGCGTGTCCCGGGGCAGGTGCGGGAAGGTGCCGGAGCGCGGCGGACGTGTCGGCTTTGTTGCCGCTGTGCGGCTGAATTGAGGCGTTTTTTAGAGCCTGTTTTGCTTTACTTTGCTTTTCCTGGACCACACAAGCCTTCCCTGAGGTACCATTCCTCGCAAAATGAGACCACGGCGAGATTTATGGGCTGCGGGGAGAGCTGGAGCTCAGCACTCTGTCATCAGGCCTAGGGGCTGGAGCCGCAGCCGGGCCCAGGCCCTGTCCCCGTACCCTTTTCTCGCCCTTCATCTGGTGGAGCATGTGACTGAGTCGTGGACGCCTCCACAGGCAAGTTTTGGGGCTGTTTGTGCCCTCCTGGGAGGGCATGTTGGTGTAACCCCCCCCCAAAGAGGGCTGGGAGAGGTGGAAACCAGGCAGGAGGTGACCGGGGTGTGCAGAGCATGAGCTGGGGTGTTTTTGAGGAGGGAAGTCCCTTGAAGTTTGGTGGGGAATCATTTGACCTGTGTGGAGGTGCTTTGCTGGTCCTACTTCTGAAATTGCAATAAAAACCACCTGGGGGCAAGTTTAGTGCCTGGTCTTGTGACCAGGGGTGGGGCTTGGTAGCCTTGCAGCTGGTAGTGATTATTCTCTTGGGTGCTTCTGTTTTACCAGCTCGTTAACAGAACCTGTGCCCAGTGGTCAGTGCCTGGCAGCTAACCAAGTGTGGTCCTTCAGCCTCAACCTTCTCAGCCTCGGCACAGCTGGCCCACAGGGCTGCCCTGGGGGAATGGCAGAGGTCTGCCAGGATCCGGCCAAGCCTCTGGGCTAGGCAGGGCAGGAGCAGTGGAGAGCAGCCCACGTAGGATCACCCTGGAAGGAAGGTTTCACTGTGAGACCAGAGAGAAGCCTCCAAAAAGTAAGTTGAGCGTTACGGGCTGCGCCGGAGTTTGTTGAACATGGTGTTGTGAGTTGTTTGGTGGAGTGCGTCCACCTACGTTTTGATTTTGGGTTCATCCTGGTTTGTTTTCAACCAGCCTGGAAGTGTCTGGTTTTGCTTCAGAGTGGTTATAGAATGTGTACCCTTGGGCAATGGAGAAATATGTAAATGTCAGTTGTGTTTGCAGTGCAATAATGTTTTGAGGTGTCGAGGTCGTTCAGTATTAACCTGGCAATGACACTCTTTGATCTTCCCAAGAGGTTGGAATCAAAGGGAAAACATCTTGAGCCCATTCCCAGGAGTGTGTGCTGTGCTTGTGCTGTGATCATCAGGAGAATGTAGCCTGTGTTTGTGCTGTGCTGGGGCAGCAAAGGGCCTTTCTCAGGTGTTTGTTTATCCAGAGGTTAATGCATTGGCTGTGAGGAACCTGCCAGTCAGGGTATGGAACAGGAGTTCTTTCTGTGATGGCTGCTCTGTCAGAACAGTGGCTTGGGTTAGCACCCAGAAGTGCTCTTTTCTGGTTACTTGAGCACCTTTCACGGAGTAAACAGGTTGGAAGAGGCTGGGGTGTGTTCTCGTGTGGCTTCTGTGTGCCCACTTCTGGTTGGAGTGGTGGCACACAGGTGTGGTCATCACTTCTTGAAGTCACTCTTGACAAAGAGTGGTCCTTGCCCAAGGGTGGATGAGGCTTTGGTGGTTTCATGGTTACTTGTCTGTGGTCTGTCTCATGTTGGCTGTGATGGCAATTTTTGTTTGGTTCCATGAGGATTTGATTCAACATCTTTCTCTGGTTCAATATCTCCAGTATGTTTTCGAGGCTCAAGCTGGGGTACAGAAGGTTTTGACTGTTGCTGAGTCCCAGGCCTCCCTACAATGCTTTGTATGCACTCCTTGACCTCTTCATGAAATGTGGTTGCTTTATTGTAGCCATTTTTAGGAGTTTCTTGCTAGTTGTTTCTTAGCATGACGAGTTTCTGGTGGTGCTGTCACTGATGGTGGGCACAGGGGAGACCAGGTCTTAGAGCCTGGTCACAATGTCGCTATGGAAACAATTGTCATGTACTTGGATGTTCCATCTGCAACCAAGCTGGGGTCATTGCTTGTGTGAATGCTCCTCATCAGCTTCAGTGCAGAGTTAGCAAGGTCCATTTATGGTTTAGAAAAAGCATTTATAGGGTTCTGAATGAGTTTTTCCATCCTCAGAAACTGGCAAAGCATCAAACTTTTGTACTAGAGTTGGCTGCAGGGGGACATCAGGCCCAAACAAACCTACCCTAAACTGCTGTAGACACAGTGAGTGGCCTCTGCTCTGTTCCTTCTACAGAACACAGCAAATAAAAGCTGGGAATTTCCTGTGGAGGTAAGAGAGGCCTACAGTGTGGCTCTGCCTGAGCCTGCAGATCCAGGCTGAATTAGCCATCTCCTGCAGGAGGCTGTACCAATATTCAGTGGATGTAGGGCATGATCCTTGTCAGATCTTCTGCTGCCCTTTGCTGGTCGTGTTCTGTAAGCCTGTGCCCCTTTCTTAAGGCACAAATGGAAATGAATCTGCTCCCGTCCTCCACGTAAATACCAAGAGGATTCCTCTGGCTAATGTGATTACAGAGGAGACCAAACAGGGAGATGGGTTCTGAGAGACAAAGCTCTTGGTTAAACAACATAGATGTCTCAAATATTTGCCAACACTTGCAAACACAAATATTTACGCCAGCAGCAAGAGCCAAGGCATATTTTTACTTCAAGATGTATTAAATGCTTCCTTGAGTGTGCAGAATTCAGAAAGGGGTCTTCTATCACTCGCCGGCTCATTTTCCAGCCCACCGAGTGCACTCCCTCATTTGGTGGATCTTGCTGTTAGCACTTTTTCCTCATCTGCTTTCAGTGACTTTCCTGAGAATCCTGGGCAGGGAGGGACAACAAATGCATTTTCCTTTTTATCCTCCAGCAAGCAAAGCGGTGTTATCAGGTTGTGCAATCCCACTGCCAAAGCTGATGGATTACTGGTGGTCATCTGTAGCTCTTGTGACCTGCTCAGAGGGCTGGAACCCCTCTGCTGGGAAGCCAGGCTGGGTTTCTTCAGCCTGGAGAGGAGAAGGCTCCAGGGAGACCTTCTTGGGGGCTTTCAGTGCCTCAGGGGGCCTGTCAGAAAGATGGGGACAGACTTTTGAGTAGGGCAGGGCAAGAGGTGATGGTTTTAAACCAAAAGAGGGAGGTTTGGACTAGAGAGAAGGGAGAAATTATTGGTGCTGAGGGTGGTGAGAGCCTGTGCCAGGTTGCCCACAAGGTTGTCCCTGCTCAGTGCTGGGGGCTGGACTAGATAAGCTTTGAAGGTCCCTTCCCACCCCAACATTTCATGATTTTGTGCTCAGTCTTGTTGCAGGAAGGGAAGGCAGTGAGCAAGGTCAGAAGCCCAAGGCAGCGCAGGGACCTCATAAAAGCACTGAGCCTGATGAATTGCATGAAGCTCCAGCCCTTGGCACATTCCAGAGACTCTCAGCTAGGGTGACACACTTGAACTTGGGAGGTGTCTGTAGCCCAGCCTGTGCTAGCCCCACTGCCCCATTTCCAGAGGGCTGGGCAGCCTGTCGCTGTGGCCCCAAGATAAATGGCCCCATCTTTTAGAGGTGTGCCCTCGCAGGTGGAGAACCACCAGCAGTGCTTCTGCTGCTAGCACCATTGGTGTGGGCTTCTTCGTGGTCCAAAGAATGCCTGTGATGCTAGGACGCTGCAGGAGAGAGCTCTGATCTTCCTCAGACAGCTGTGTTCCCCTTATAAAACAGTATATTGTGCTAACAATAAATGTGAAGCTTATTTACAGTCTCCAGTGCTGGCAGAGTAAAAAGGGGAAGCGACAGGCAGCTCCCTCCCAGAGAATCGTGGGGGATTAATCAGTAGCAATAAAACTTCAGTCAGGCTGTTCCCCCAGATCAAAGGGGATTAAGCCCAGCACTGGTCAGTCAAGCTGCAGTTGGGGAGCAGGGATGTTCCTTTTGGGTGCGTGTTGAGGGCCCATCAGAACAGAAACAAGAGGCAGATGAAGCCCTGCAGTGCCATGGACAGCTATGAAGGGGGGAATAATGTGGGTGAATAAAAATCATAATCCTTTCCCAAGCTGTTTGGCTTGCATAAACTTAATAAAAGCTGCACAGATTTTTTTGTGTGTGGGTAATAGAGGGCGGATGAGGTTGGCCTTGCTCTGCAAAGACAAAGTGAGGCAAAATGGTGCCTCCAAAGCCCAGAGATGAAGCCGTTCATCCTGCTGGTTGGGGAGCAGGAGTAGATGGCCTGGGCTGGAACCAGTGGACCCAGAAGTTCTCTGCAAAGAAACACCTTAATACAGGCAGTGGGAAAAATCCTGTGTCCAACTGAGTGGAAATTGGGAAAGGTTTGGTAGGAGCACCATGTTTCTCAGAGTGTCGGGAAACCAGAATGCAGCTCAGGCTGCTGGTGATGCTAACTGCAGGTGCTGCCCAGTGCTCCAGCAGAAGCCCAGTGACAAAGCCATAGAGGGCAGACTGGGCAGGGGCTGTGGGGTGGCAGGAGGCATCAAAGGACACTTTGCAGGGACACAGCAAAGCTGGTTGTGTGGCTGAGATGGAAAATGGGAAGCAGCTGTTGTGAGCCAGGCAAGGGTGAGCAGCAATTTGTGGGTGCTGAGGATCAGGTGTGGTGGGGCCAGGGGCTGGGAGGTGTTACTAGCACAGGTGGAGGACGTTGTCTAACGTCTTCCCGCTCTTGCCTGTCTCCGTCTGGCACTATCAGCCCTTTGTTTAACAACATAATTCGTACTGGCACTTGAACTCACACCCACGTATCTACGGGGAGAGCACAGCCCTGACCTGTGCTTCCACTGGGCTTCATCATGTGAGTGCTTTCTGTACCTCAGGATGACTGGAGCAAGGTCCTCCCTGATGGCCATGCTCTGCACTTCATTAACCCTTTCCGTGCATGACCGAGAACCAAGGTATAAATAAAGCAGGGAAGGAAGATACCAGAGCAAATGAGTGGAACATCTCTATGGTCCAGTGCCTGGGAAAGGCAAGGGAGGAATGGCCCCACGGTGCTGGCTTTGGGGCTGGGAGGCTCTCTGGTACCACAACGGAGCCAGGGTCAGGCAACCAGTGTCTCTTCTCAGACACGTAGGTGTTCCAGGAGCTGCTTCCCGTGGTCCCAGGCATGTTTGGATGCCTTCGTACGGTGTTTATCACTCTCGTGCTGTTCTGTGGTTAAACCCAAGCTGTGTTTCCTAGAGAGTGGCCTTTTCCCAACCTTGGGGATGGAAATGTGGGTCTTTATTGTACGTTCCTTCCTACATTTGGCAATAAAAGTGGAGATGCTCGGAGGAAACAATGCAGAGGAGCAGTTTGCCTCAGTGAGACACACACACACAAAGTATTTTTGGCAGGGTGGTGTGGGAATCTGGCATAGGCTGTTGCTCACGAGCTCTGGACTCCCTTGTCTACAGCCACAAGTGGCACCTACATGTATTATGTCTGGAGCGTTTATGGGTCCTAAAAAGGAGGGCCTCCTAAGAGACTGTTGAAGGAACTAGTGGTGCTCCAAGATTTCTTTAAGGAAGAGTCCTCGTGAGTCCCTAAAAATGGTTAACTCCAGGAGACGTGGATGTTGGCCATGGTTTTGTTGGCATAGCACTAGTTTCTTGTGCTTCCTGGAAAGATGTGGCTATTTCACACCCAAAAGGGGCTGCAGCAAACCATGTGCTCTCCCAGTTTGTTGAAGTGTCTGAGGAGACAGCCCTTGCTGTGGCTATTGCTGCGTGTGGAGATTCCTCAGCATCAGCGTGGAGCAGCTTCATGCAGCATCCTCCAGGGACTGAGATTTCAAATGAAAGCAGCAGCCAAGAGGAGCCAGAGCTCAGGCCTTGCACCAGAGCTGCAAGGTCTGTGAATTCACATCTCTATTGTTTTCTCCTTGACTTTGGAACTCAGACTGCAGCGCCTGGGCCCTGCTCCTCTCCTCACCCAGAGGAGTGATAAAGGAGGGATTATTCCCGCCAAAAACATCAGACCTTGATCGTTCTTATTTAATGTAGGGAAAGGGAATAAACCAAATATCCAGTTCCCTGTCTCTAGTTCAAGATACACCTTCAAATCTGGAAACTCGGGAATCTCTGGCAGGGTTTCTTTTTTGCTAGAAAAACAAACAAGAAAATGTTGTTTTCTGGCCAAAAAGCCCAAGCTGTTCACTTCTTCCCTCTCTCTGTTTTTTCCTTTCCCTTTTTTTTTCGCCGTTCCAGGGCTGTTTCTGAGCAGCTAGGCGAGGAGGACACGCTGAATAAACATGGTACCAGCGGGGTGTTTGGAATGCTGCTCGCTCCGGACCTCCTCCCCACGGAGGAGGAGGAGGCTGGTGAGATGGGGGAGTCTGGGTCACAGAGCAGAGGGCAGGGAGAAGACAGCTCCTCTTTTCTGCTTGCGTGTCCAAATCTTCCCAGCTGAGGACAGGAACTGGTGTACGCTGGTCCTTTTATTTAGCCTTGTCTTCTCTGCTTCCCCTTTCATCCCCATGTGTCAAACAGCTTGTAGGCTTTATTTCAGGGGGCCAAGGAATTTGAACTGCAGGCCCAAATACCTCAAGCATCTTTTGATATACAAAGTCTTGAAGCAAAGTTCAGTGGTGCCTAGAGCTAGAACGTTGGTGGCTGCTAGCTCGGGAGGAGAGCCTGGGGCATCAGATGGTCCTCAACAATTTCTAGATGAGTAAGTTAAAAAGTTTGAGGAGTTTTACTTGGCACTGTTTCAGTCCAAACTTGCACAGAGCTTTTTGGTCTCTGGAAGACACTTGGCCAGGGTGGGAGAAGCTTTCTAGGGAGGTGTGGGTCCAAGAGGGAGTACCTGGGGATGGCCTCATGTTTTGGCGTGTCAGTTTGGCCATTCCTGGGGGAACTTGGCCCATCGATGAAGCCAAGTGTGGCTGTGCTGCTCTGTGGTTCAGTCTTTCTGGTTAGCTGGAGGAGCAGTGATATCAGCCTCTTGATGGATGAGTTTAGCATGTCAAATGCCTGTTGATGGCTAAGGAAGGAGCACAGCATGCTGGGAAATGCAGTCTCCATGGGCCATGACTCCGTCCTGCGGAGGACCAAGGCTATGTTATCTTTATTCCACACAAATCTAGATCCTCCCTTGGTTTCCCAGTGAGTGGCTTCTCCCAGGGAATAATGGTCCCAGTGAAAGCCCATTGAAGTCAATGGGAGTCGTTCTGTTGACGTCAATGAGTTTGGACCTGGTCCCATGCATACGGCCCTCCTGCTGGAGAGAAATGAGCAGCAAATCTTCTGTGTCTGCATGAGGTATTCTGTTGCATCATTCATTGTCTATAACCACAATTCAGCTGTTTTTATATTGCTAAACTGGCAACTGGAAGCGTTTAAAAGGCAGGGAGGAGAAAGGGTTGACCATGCCCTCTTGGCCTGGGGACTGTCACCATGACACAGCCTGATCACAGGGAGGTCTCCTGCTCAGTGCCTTCAGCAGAGCTGAGCTCCTCCTTTTCAGAAGACCTTCCCTTTTCCCCGGGGTGCATCTGGGGAGAAGTGGGTTAAAATACCCACCCAGTCCTTCCACCCTCGGGGAGGAGGGTGTTAGGGACTGAGAGGACTGTGGGATCCGGTTGTGGCAACTCTAGATGTTCCCTCCTGGAATGAAGCTCATGGCAGAGTCACTACAAACCCAATGATTGTTGTGTGAGTTTTTGGTGTCTTCATGGAGCTGGGGGTTGACAGTCTTTTGGGTCAGACACACCGGGTGGTGCCGGCCTTTCCCAAATTAACAAGCTCTTGAGAACCAGCCTTTGAAAAGAGCAAGATGCTGCCCATCAGCTGGTCAGTGAGGCTGGGCTGTGTGTGTGGCCGTGGCTCCGGGATCCTGCTGAGTTTTAGATGCAGTGAGAGCTGAGGGCTGCTGCCTTCTGCAGGGACCTTCCTCTCGTGCTGTACTGTGTGGGCTCCTGGCTGCCAGCCCTGTCTGGCTCTGGGTGCTGTTCTCCATGCTCCCTGTGCCATACTCCTCACCTGTTGGCTGAGAGAGCCCTGAAGTCCTTCCAGAGCAAAGGGAGCACAGAGGCAGAGGCCATGCTTCAGGGCAGGCTCTGTCTGCAAACGGGGGAGCTGGCTGCAGGCAGCCAGGAGCCCCTCCAAGTCTGATGTCAGGGAGAGTGGGGTGCTAAAAATGTGCCCCAGCAGCCCTTCCACTTGGCACATCTCTTCTGAACAATCACATGGGGCTTTTTTTGTGGGGGGGACGTGGTGCCCTTCCCCTCAAGCTGAGCCATGGTTGAGTAGGTGAACACCCCTCTGAACCACGGTGGTGGCCATGAAAAGGCTGAGGGCAGCTGTTCCAGCCCTGGCATGCCAAGTGTTATCCAATAATCTGTTATTACACTCCTGCCTCGCTCCCAACACTTGCTTCTCTTCCTTGAACCAAGTGCTACCTTGTGGCCATCAGTGGATTTTAAGTTAACCCTGGCCTCACCTGAGAGGCGAACCCACCGCGCCTGTTGGCACATGAGGCAGGCACAGGAGCTCTGGAGAGAGTCAGGAGGGATGTCTTTTAAATCTGTAGGCATATGTTATATATCCAGACATATGTGTGTGTGTGTGCAGACAGACACAGTGTGTACATGTGCATGTACAGACAGAGGGAGGGGGTACTCTGTACAAAAGGCAAAGGTGTAGAATTTGAGGGTTGCCATGGATACAGGTTAGATGCCTTTGTTCTCACATTGTGGTGTAGCTTAGGGAGATGAGAGATGCGCCAGCTTCAGGGAACGGCCAGGCAAGAATGGGGTTTAATTTTCTTTTTTTCATACGCAAAGAAAAATACCTGTACTCTTTTTTATCAAAGTTTGAAATAAAAGGCAGTAAATGAAGGCAATCCAGGGATGCGCCTGTGATTGAACTCACCAAGAGGCTGGGAAACAGCTCGGTGGAAGGGCATCAAGGGAAAGCTCCTCGTGGCATCACCATGGCCACAGACAGCCCCTCTGAGGAGCCACTTGTCTGTGGTACCTCTGTCCCCAGACAGAGCCTGGTGTCTCCAGGGGCTCCCGTGTGTACGAGTGTGCACACGTGTGTGTGAGTGTATGTGTGTGCTGCTGCCTTTGTTTTCCCCTTCTGGAGTCTCCTCACCAGCTTTCTATAGCCCCAGACTATTTGATTGTGTTCTGAGGAGGAGGTTTCAAACCAGGATCCATATGGGGCCCGTCAGTGGTGACTGGATTCATTTTAAAGTCCTTGTTAAGTCCAACAAAAAGCCAAAGATTAGAGCTGATATGTTGGCTGTTATCCAAATGCTGATCCTTGAAAGGCTGTCTTAGACCACCGGGCGACTCTCTCATTCCCCTTTTTCTCCTTGCTCCTCTTCCTTTCTAGTAGCTTCCCAAATTTGCTGTGATTTTGAAGCCAGGTAATCAGAACCATGTATGTTTTTCTCTCCCTCATCTTCTTCTGGTACCAATCAGGTCGTATCTCTTTGTTGGTTCAGCAAGGCCATGTTGGTGTCCTGATGGCCAATGCTAAAGCCTTGGCAAGGCTGCAGCCCTTGGGGACAAGGCTTTCAAATGTTCTCTAGCAGATACATCACTGGCACCAAACAGCCATGGCTGAAAGAGAAGCAACATGATTCTTGGCTGTTTGCTGGGAACACTTTGTGTTCTCTAGAGCCAGGGCTACAGCTTCCCCTTCCTTTGGCCCTCAGGCTCATTGTTCAGGGCTAGTCCCTGTCATGGCCAGGGTGCCACAGGAGATGAGGGACATCTCTGAGTGAAGGGCCTGGCACCGAGCGCTGGCTCCACCTGAAAAGTGGATGTCTCTGCTCAGACCTCACCATCTGTCCTCACAGATACTAAAGCTAAGGTCATGCTGAGGTGATCAGAACGAGGACAACAGGAGCTTTCATGGTCAATTCCTGTTGTCTCCTGTGGTCCAGCTGCACTCCACCACTGGAGAGCTCTCTTCCAACCCGAGCTCCTCCCTGCTTTTCACAGCACAGAGCTCGTCTCTTTGAGAACAGAGAGCTCTTGACAGTCTGGATTGTGAGTGAGGGAACAGAGAGCCAGAAAAGGAGACCAGAGCTCTGTTAAGAACTGCTTGTAATCAAGCAAGGACAGAGGGAAGGGATATGAGGAAAGGGAGGTATTTAAAAGCTGTGTAGATGTGGTGCTGAGGGACATGGTTTAGTGATGGGCTCGGCAGTGCTGGGTTTATGACTGGACTTGATCTTAAAGGTCTTTTCCAACCAGAATGATTCTGTGATTCTATGAATGGATATTGGTGATACTTTGTGCCAAAAATCAGCGGAAGGGGAGCTGGGGCCACCAGCCCAAACTTAAGCTCTCATGGTGAGGATTCCCAAGTTGGATGTTCCTGCTTTGTTCTCAAGTTTTGTGTCATTTGGAAGACCCTCTGTAAAGCCTGTATATCACCCTTGGTAGTCAATGACAAACCTGGAGCTCTGGAGGAGGGTGCCCTGCTCCAGGAGGTGTAAAAGCAAGTGCCTCAAAGTCCTGGTCCTGTCCCACCAGGCGAGGCCCAGGGCCCAGCAAACTGCTCCTCTTTCCAGCGTGGGAAAGGTGGTTGTCCCCATCCCACCACGGCAGCAGCGCCTGCGGGATTTGCTACGAGCACGTTGAGCAGCATCTGCCAGGGGGACTGTGTGCACCAAGGGGCATTAAAAAGCCATCACAGGTTGTATTGTCCATACGTTAATTTAAAATATACGCAGGCACATATAAAATATGACCTAACACGTAATACTCGTGCAGTTTAAATTGGTCGGTAGGCAGATATATTTTCAATATGCGCCGTGCGATGGAGGCAGCGGGTGGATGGAAGTGTGGAGGTGCATCTGGAGCAGGAACAGCTTGCAAAGCCATTCAGGAGAATATTGCGAGGGGTGAGGGGCGGGAATGGGGCTTGTTCAGCCTTTGTTTCTGTGGCTGCTTTGACTCCAGGCTTTCTGTCCCCCGAGCCCTGCAGCACAGGCTGGTGACCCCCTGCAGACAGCACAGAAAGGACCCAGCCCGTTCTGTGCAGTGCTGTCATCTCACTGCTCCTGCAGTTCATGGAGAGGGGTGTGAAAGGGCACTGAGATTCCCACATCCCCACTCGCAGGCATGGCCGTGGCCTTCATCCTGCTCTGCAGCCTCCTCTTCTCCTGCTTCCCTCACCATACACATCTCAGCCCACCCAGATCCCCTCTATCTCACCCCCAGTAAAATCCTCCCTTTTCCTCTCTGTTCCTGCCTGGGACACCAGGCCACCTCTCCTCCCACTCGCAGCATCCTCTTCTAGCCCTGCTCTGGTCCCAGGTGCACAGCCAGACTCTTTCTGGCAGCACCATCCCAAGCAGATAGACTCTGTATCCATCACATTTTCTCACTGGGTTTATAATTTTGAGTCTCTAGATCTGAAATACACACTTTGGCTTCATTTCCTTCTAATCTCTCTGAAGGGAAAAACCTCCTATGACCCACGGGTACTCATAGGAGGATGCCTGTCCCATAATTCTGCCATGAAACACTGACTTGGGAGCCAGGTGACACAAACCTGGTGGCAGAGGCAGGGGTGGCACAGTCTTGGGATGCCCATGGCAGGCAGTTGGGGCTGCTCCTCACACCTTCCTCCTCTCCTCTGTCCTTTAGCCTCAGTCACGCCTCAGGCCCCGAGAACAAAGCCCGTTTAGGTCTGCTCCAGGCAGACCCTAAGGATTTATGCTGGAAGATGTTTCTTATTTCTGGAAACGCCGTCCGGGGCATTTTTCTTTCAGAGTTTTAGTTTATCAATGTGGGAAGTGCTGTTGAAAGTGGACATTATCCACAGCGCTTCCCATTTCAACAAAAAGCCAAAGTTCGCTCTTTTGGCGAGAGGGGGGAAAAAGGAAACTTGGAGTGTTTGGTCTGCAGCCCGTAGAGCTGCTGGGCTCTGCTCACGCCTGGCCCCAGCATCCCCTTTTCCTGCCTCGGTATAATGGGAGCTCAGAGGCAGAACCAGCACGCTGGGAGATCAGCGGGATGTGTGCGAGCTGCCTTGGACAAAATCCACCCCAAGCACAGCCCGCGCCGTGCCGCGGCCGAGAGCAGCAGAGCTCTGAGGGCTGAGAAATAACATTTCATCCCTCCCCATCCCCCTGTTCCTTTTTCCACTCCTGCCGGGACACACCTGGGCTCCAGTTGCCGCATCCAAGGACCACAGAAAGCCTTGGTCTCACGGCACCCCTAAACCGAGGGCTCCAGCTTTGCTGAGCCTGGCTTTTGGCTTGCCTGGACTATTTTAAGCTTAGGTTTGTTTTTTTTCTGGTTGTGGGACTGTGGCTTTACCAGGCTGGATCTCCAGAGCTGGTGAGGCTTGGCCCAGCATGGAGAGACACCCATGAGTGTGGACTGAGCATCTCTCATTCCAAACTCCTCCAGTTCTGAGATTAGGCAGAAATTCAAACAAATGAAGGCAGTTGCTGGAGAGGACAGGAAGCAATTACAGACCACCCTGCAAAGGCAGGACAGCTTGTGTGGCTGCTGCTGCTGTTTAAACAACAACAACCCCCAGGCCGAGCAGGGCAGGAACATCTTTGAAGAACAATGCTGGAGTGAGGTGCACTAAAGAAGTCCACAAAGGAGGATTAATAAGAAATGCTCCGGCGCAAGGGCCCTGGGCTCTCGCTGTGTGGGTCAGGAGGGTCCTGCTGGCAGGAGGAGCACAAACAGGATGGGTTTGGGGTTCCAGGGGGAGCCAGGACCCGGGACCTCCTGGTCCCCAGCCAGTGAGTGGACCCACGCAGGTCAGGAGGAGGGTGGCCCTCAGGATGCCTTTTCCATCTGCAGGGCCATTTTGCGGTGGGGTTTTTTCCCTTTGCCATGGAGGGGGAAGCAGGGGGGAGGCATTTTCAAGCTGTTTTCTCCAGGATATCCCAGCTATGCCTGACAGCTGGTTCCCATTGGGCTCCTGACCAAAGGCAGTCTCCAGCAAGGGTGGGAGTGGGCGGGAGTGGGGGAAGGGAACCTAATAACGAGGAGGACGAAGAAGAGGAAGGATGAAAGACGCTTAAATGTGGAGGGTGGAACTGAACCAGGAGGACACTCGGTGGGAGGGGCTGGTGAGGCTTTGAAGCTCCTCGCTATGGGGAGCCTCCTTTAAACCCTATACCATATTGGTACAAGGTGGGGGAGGAGGGTCTGTCTCTCTTTTTGCCTCTGAAATACTGCGAAAGGTTGAGACCCCCACTCAGGATGGCCTGTTTCTGTCCATTAAGCATTTTAAATGCTTGTCCATCTCCCATGACCTTCCGTCCTTCTGGGAATGGGAGGTTCCCAAAGATACTATCCTGAAAAATGAAGGGATATGTGGCACAGGGTAGGGGTTATAAGGGATGGTGTCAGTCACAGCCTTGTGTCAGTAGGCGTTCAGGTGGAGGATGTGTGAAAGGGAACTGTTTGTGTCCCGAAACCCATCATCAGGTGGTGATTTTTGCTCTTCTCTGTCGGGAATCTCAGCAGGCAGGTCAAGGGGAGGATGGCTGGTGCTGCCTGACCTCCCCTTGCTGCTGGGACCAGTGCTGCAGCTCCCCTGGCCCCTGCTCTGGAGGGGATGAAGGCATTGGCTGCCACCTGAGGGGTTCCATCCATCCCTGAACTCTACCTGGAAAATTGGGCCACAGCAGTTTATTAAATTACATCTGACTAAATTCAGAGCACCAAGAAATATAACGGCAGCCAAGAAGTAAAGGCTCGGGAACCACAGAAGAACGTGTCCAGCAGACACCTGCCGTTGGGGTGCTGCATGTGTTCCTCAGCTCCATAGCTGTGGAGCATGGCTGAGAGATTATTCCCCTTGGAGCTGAATTACTTTGCCCTAATCTAATAATAGACACACTCCAAAGCAATGGAAAGGACCTAAGGAGCCTTGTTCTTCCCCTGGGAAGGAGCCGATCTGTCCGGGCTGGCTGAACCTTTCAGCAGCATGAGGCTGTGCCCAGAACTGGAGCTAGAGCAGGGCACCCTCGGTCCTTGGCCCTCCCTCTGCATGGGTTGCAAATCTCTAGAGGAAAAAATACTGTGTCAGGGCATTGTTCCTCCCAAGGTTGTCAGGAAATCGGTGGGGGGAGAGCCACGAGGTGACACAGAGAAAACAATGGAAGGAGAAAGTTAACAAAAACACTTTGTGTGTGTGTGTATGGCAAACGATTTCTGGTTGTTTGTGTGGTCAATCCTTCTTGGCTTTGCTGTGAGTTTCTGTGCTGGGGAGAGAGTATCTGCTCAGTAGCAGCCCTGGGCTGGCCAGGGCAGTGGTGGAGTCTCCATCCCTGGAGAGGTTTGAAAGCTGTGGAGATGTGGTGCTGAGGGACGTGGTTTAGTGGTGAACTGGCAGGGATGGGGGAACAGTTGGACTCGATGAGCTTAAAGGTCTCTTGCAACCAGAATGATTCAATGTTTGCTGTAATGTAGCCAGGAGTGAGGCAATGATGGTTTTGATCTCCATTTCTGAGCAGCAGTGTGAGGTGATGGGCAGTGTGTGTTCCCTGGGCCACCCAGGACCCTTCTCCTCGCCGTCCTCCCATCCTTCTACTTCATGAAACATATCTTCAATTAAATACATAAAAATGAAACAAATCAGTGCCTTTGGGAAAGCAGAGATCCCTAGGATGGCTGGGGTGGGCCTAGTGGGGGATAGCAGCTGACAGCATCTGCAAACCCTCGTAGGCAGCCCAGGGGGAGCTGAGGTGGGGAACACGAGGCAGAGCAGCAGCAGAAGCTTTGGGATGGGTTCTGCTGCCATCCCCTTCCTCTGCCCCCCTGCCCCCCTTCCTCTGCCCCCCTGCCCCTGCTCCCCTTCCTTGCTGGGTTTTCTGTTCAGATCTGCAGGTGGCTGGTGTGCTGCGACGAATTGGGGAATTGCACGCGATATTAAGTTAATTAAAGCTGCCCTCTGTGTGTTAATCTTCTTGTCAAGTTTTAATTAAGTGCTGATAAAGGCTCGGCATGGGGGGGTGGGGGGCGGTCCCGGTTTCCCCTCCTGTGATCCAGGCACAGAGGTGTTTGTTGGGATAACAGTGGGGTTGCAGCAGGTCCCTGAATGCCTCCTGGTGCTGGCGAGAGGGGCAGGGCAGCCTGATGGTCTGTGCTGGGAGAGGAGCTCCTTGGTGCCTGTGCCCGTGCAGGGCTGTTGCTATTTCCCTGCAAGAAAGGGTGAAATTTATCCATCTTCTTCACTGTCACCATTGCATGGACTCAGCCCTTGCTTGCCAGTAGTGGCCACATCAGCTCTCCTCCCAGGATGGGTCATGCTCGTGGTGATGGCTGATTTTCTGCTTATGAGCCAGAAAATTCCGGATAATTGTCAAGTCAGGGTAATTGCCATTTCTTGCTGCAGGGACAGGCGGGTGTGGGAGATCAGGAGCAGGATTAGGGCTCCCTGTGCACTCCTCTATCCTGTACACGTGTCATCTCTATGTGCAGGTGGTTATTGGTATGTGGAGCCAATGTCTGAGCCCTGTTCCCCAGTGTGGTAAGGAGACATGCTCGTGGAGGGGGACAGCCAGGCAGGGTGTGAGGAGCTGTGAGCAGGGATGGGGTCTGCAAGGAGAAGGAGAGCCACGGTCCAGGTGGGTTCAGGGCCTGGTTAGGGTAGGATGGAGCTGAGTTCAGACTGAGGGAGAAGTTCACGTCCCAACACTGCAGGAAGAATTTTTCTTATAAAAAACCTCTTTGCCTGGATAGTATCTCCCTGAAGTGGACGATCCCCAATAGGGTCTAACTCTCTTCACTCTCCTTTTCCCTTGAGGAGGGCGAGGTGGAGATCAGTGTTCCCACAGCACAAATGTCT
This sequence comes from Brachypteracias leptosomus, assembly GCA_013401335.1. Taxonomy (NCBI): domain Eukaryota; kingdom Metazoa; phylum Chordata; class Aves; order Coraciiformes; family Brachypteraciidae; genus Brachypteracias; species Brachypteracias leptosomus. Next base: position 383,702 of record VYZX01004042.1, on the reverse strand, counting down.
CTCACATCTCTTTTCAATGCTGGACAATATATTTTTGCAGCAATTATCCCCATCATTGACTATCACAGATTGAGCTGAGATGCATTTTGCTAAATAGCTCCTCTCTGTAAATTTCTGCAGATATTTCCATTGCAGAGTTGACATTTCCCTTGGAATTGACAATTAAACTATCTTTGCTCAGTTACAGCCCTTATATTTAACCTCTGTTGATTCCATTTTTGGCTTTTTTATAGGCAGTGCGTTTCCCACTCTGCATACAGGTCTCACCTAAGCTCTTCGTTGTGTTTTTAAGGTCCCCAGCCAAAATTAAGGCATTTCCCATTTTAACCCACAGCACCTTGTAATGCCTTTAAACCATTACAGATATTCTTTGAAATATCTCAGGGCCAGATCCAGTGCACAAGAGGAATTAAAAGTCTCTAGTTCAGAGCCTGAGCAATTGAACTGACCGGGCAAAGTGTTTCTCCTGCCTCAGGTTTTTCAGCTCTGTGCAGGTACAGAACCTGCATTTATGATCAGGAAGTTAAGTGCCTTTAAAATTAATTGAGGGTGTTCCCAAATTGGGGCAGCCCCTCTGCAGATTCCTTCACCTGCTTCCCAGCCCCAGGATTAGACACTGGGGGTTTTGGAAGTGTCTTTCCATTGTGCTCCAGCTCCCAGCTTACAGGGTGTGATTTTACCAGTTCCAAGCAGCACTTCTCAACCTCTCTGTTTTGTTCAGAGCTAATGGATTTTGGAAGGTTCCCGGGTATCCGTCGTCCTCTTCAGCTGTCCAGCTTGCTTCTGAGAGGTGGTTTCTTCACCCCAGTCACCAAGACTAATTTTGTATAGGCGTTTTCATATGCTAGGGGAAAGAAAAAAAAGGAAAAAGCCCACCTGGAATCAATTGTCAGCACAATGGAAGTTGGCATAGCAAGCACTGGGGAGAAAGGGGTGGACAATAGTTTATTTACCAGAAATACTGCTTTGGGGACAATCAAAACTATTGGTGAAGTACTGCCAAATTGGATGAATAGAGTAGACTGGAAAAATGGTTAAGGGGGGGGAAAAAAACAACCCTGGAAAAGTCAAAACCTTTAGTCATACTATTTTCTGAAACAAATTTGTTTTTGTTTTGAACGGACACAGAAATGTGATTTAAAGAGGCAGGCAGAGGAGCCCCTCTCCTGGCTGGGAGGTGGTGGGAGGGCTGCCTGAAGTCAGCCCTTACTACTTTTGCCTTTTAGCCCCCAGATCCCCAGGTAAGGCCCGTTCCTGGCTCTCGGGGTGATGCCAGCCCCCCGAGCTCACACGCCTGCCCCCCTGCTCCCCATCCTGCCCTATCTCCCTGCCCCCAGCCCTCGCCCGCTGTGTTTATTCACACTATAAACTTCTCTGTGACAGGGCCTGTCTCCCATTGCATTTGTTTTGAAGCCCTGTCCCCACTCATGGCTTATCTCTAGGCGCAGCGATAACAACAACCCTCTTTGCTTATATCACCGTCTCTTTTAAATGTTTTCATAATCTAAACCAGTGCTTCTATCTCCTCTTCCTTCCTCCCAGCCAAGCACCCGCTCCCTGTATCTCTGCTAATGGTTCAGGCTCACGCCAGGAGGTTCTTGCCTGCACTTGCCACTTGTTTTCTGCAGCCCCTGTGGAGCTGAGGGAGATGTCAGGATTCTGTGAGATCCCTGTACAAATACAGGGGCTATGGAAGGAATATTGCTCTGTCTCTGGTTCGATACGACTTTTGACATCAGGAGTGATGAAGGGTTGAACCTACCCCGGAAGGAGGCACCTCAGCACTATGTGAGGCTCCAGCCTTGGAAAGCAGGCGAGGTGCAGTTGGGAAGCAGGAGCTGCCTCCCACCCAGTGGGGACCGTGCAGGGTCTGGTGGAGCCTGTGGGGATGGAGCATCATCCCTGTGAGTCTTGTGGGGAGCAGCTGAGGGACCTGGGGTTGTTCAGCCTGGAGAAAAGGAGGCTCAGGAGAGACCTTGCTCTTGACAACTCCCTGAAAGGAGGTTGGAGCCAGGTGGGGTCGGGCTGTGTGCCTGGCACTGGGGTGCTGCTGTGCCAGGCTGGGTGAGCAGTACAGGGTTACCTGCCTGTGTGACGGGTACTGCTGCATCCAGGGGAGGGGGATTTTTCCCCCCACTCTGTACTTTCCACCTCCAGGGTAGGAGCATCCCCCCTTGGGGTGTGCCTGGTGTGGGGGGTGGGCATGGAGCATGCGTGTGGCACTCGGCTGCCTGAGCTCCAGAAGGGAAGCCAGCGCTGCCAGGGACTGAAGGTCAGCAGAAGGACATCTCAATTATTCTGTGTCATCTGCGAGGAGCTCGGCTCTTGTCAGAGTCCCAGTGGAGAGCAATGAAACAGTAACTCGGCTGGAGGAAAAAAAGTGGTAAAAAAAAAAAAGGAAAGGAAAGAGGCAAAAAAGAGGCCTGTGCAGTGTGCACAGAAGCTAAGGTCACTGGGATTGACAGCTGCTCCGAGATATCTCTATTTCGTGTGCCGAAAATAACACCTCTCTGGGCTACAGATCTGCGTGTTCAATTAAAGATTGGGCAGTGGAGAGGGGGGAAGAGAAAATCTCAGGGATAATTTCAGAGGAGGGGAAGGAAATGGAAAACAGGCTCGTGAAGGAAGCCTGCCTCACTGCTTCCAGTAGCATTATTTCCTCGGGGTTGTCCTGTGTGCTTCTCCTTCTCTCTTAGCCTCACCTCTCCTTTTGAAGCCCTGGGAAGCTGGAGGCAGCAACTAGAGAAATACTGGGTGGGGAGAAGCCAGGGGAGCCTGTCCCTCACCTCTCCTGTTTGGGGGGGATGCCTATACTGTATTCTTTGGTGTGCAAGTGTACCTTGTCCTCCCTGCACAACCCCGTTCCCTGCCTGGGGGATTGAGTCAAAGCTGTTTCTTCCATGTAAATCTTCAGTGCAAGAGGGATGAGAAAGTGTTTGTGGGGAGAAAAGCCCTTGAATGCTCCATTGCCAGGAGCAGCCAGCCCACTGGATGGGCTGACCTGGCTGGGAGCACTCCTGGGGGCTTCCCTGCAGGTACCTGTGCTGGAACCAGCAGCATCCCCTGCCAAGGAGTCTGGGGCTTGGGGGTTTCAGCCCAGACAGCAGCTAAAACAACAGCAGCAGCAGCCTCCCTAATTATTGCCATTGTTCCCAGGCACGAGCCGGCATCAACATCATCATTACAAGTCACTAATAGGCATCAAGTGCTGCTGCTGTTGATAGACAATTAATTAATAAATGGCTTCAGCCTGCTCAGGATGTTCAGTCGGGGATGGAGCTGCCAGGAGGCTGGGGGAGAGGTGCAGGGGCTGTGCTATTGAAGCTATTGCAAATTTGAGACCAGCAATCATTTCTGGGGCATTTGCCTGCTCCTCTCCAGCAGGACTCTTTGTCCTGGTCCCCCAGGAGTGACAAAATATCTTTTCTCGGGGCTTGAAGCTGAAATGCACAGGGCTGTGGGTGCCTATCTGATGGCAGAAGAGATGTCACCAGGCTCCATCCTCTCAGCCCTTGCTGCCAGGAGCCTGCAGATGGCTCTTCCCTCTCCATGCTTGGGAAATGCTTTCAGTGGGATCCCTTTTTTGTTGTGAATGGGCCCTTAGAGAGGGTGCATCCAAGAAAGGCTGGGGGTGGCTGCTGTCTGGGGGTGCCCGTGTGCTTGGGGAGGTGGAGAAGGTGCTGTGTGTCCTGGCAGTGAAGCACATCAAGGTTTTTCTCTCCCACACAGTGACTGACTCCACATGCATTTGCCTTCAGGAGTGTGGGAGGAGATGTCCTCTCCTTTGCACTGTCTGTTGGAGAGGCGAGTAAAGCAAGTGGTCATCTGCTTTGCAGGGAGGCTCTGCTCCCTTTCCCCAGCCCTGGACCCGTGCACTGGGAATCCTGCTCACACACCATAAAGAGTACCTGCTGTTCCCTGACAGCCTCCCCAGCACCATGGGCCTGTTTATTTTATGTGCCGAGAAACAAACGTCTGCACTAAGCAGCAGCCCTGGTGGAGCAGAGGCAGGTTCTTCACCTCAGGGTCCGAGGCTCTCTTGGAGCTGGGCAGGAGGCTGATGAATTGCAAACACATGAAGCCCCCAGCTTGCTGCAGCCCCCTGGCCTGGCTTTCTCAGCTGTTCAGCCGATGAGTTGTTTAAGTGTTCTTTTTATTGTGCTTCCTTTTTGGAGGTTGAGATACACTGATGGTAGGAGACTGTGCTGAGCTCCGGGCAGCCTCCTCCAACACGGCCTCTGCACCCATGGGGTGTTCTGAGCCCTTCTGGGCTGGTGGAAAGAGGGTCTGTGTGTGTCACTTGCCTGTCGGCTCCATGGATTTTTATGTCATGGGCCACCTCTTGTGATTTGGTTTGGGCTTCTCTTTATTAGAGTCGTATGAACCCGTTTGTGAGTGTCCAGAGCTGCCGCCCACAACCTGAGCAGCCATTCCCTCCCCTCAGCACTTCAGCTGAGATGCCAGAGCATTTAACCAAAATCGATGCTATTTCCTGGCCTGACATCACTTCTCTGCTTCTTTCAAGCTTTGTCCAGAAACAGCAAAGCTCCCACAAGAGTGTGCACCTGGAGTGGGGGCTGAGGTCTCATCTCCTGACATCTCCAGGCTGGTTTTGCAGTGTGTTAGACCCCCAGGTCTGGGTCCACTCCTGCTGCAGGTGGGAAGGATGCTCCCTGGGAGCACAGACCTCTTCCCAGGCAAATGGCAGCAGAGCTGAGTGCTGCAACCCAGGGCAATGTGCAGGTCTGAGTTTTTTGGGGTTGGAATAGCTCCCGGGGTGTTGCCCCGTGGGGAGGTGGAGCAGAGGCTGCCTGGAGAAAGCTGAACGGCAGGATGGCGAGACACGAGCACCTGGAAAGAATTAACGCTTACCCTCAGCAAGAGCTTGTGTGGTGAAAGAACAAAGCAGGCGAGGGAAAAGCAGAGCAAGAGCAAAATGGTGCTAGTGGGAAAAGGCATTCCTGCTCTCTGCAAGGGGGCGGGGGGCTGAGCTGGGCTTTGGGGAAGAGCTGCTCCTCTGAGACACTCAGCCCTCCTCACATTTTCTTTCCCGTTCACTTCTGCCTCTGAGTTTTTCCTCCTCTTTGTCTTTCTGACTTTATCCCATCCCTCTTCCTTTCTCCATCCTCTTTGATTTTTATCTGTGCATCCTTCTCACACACTCCTCCCATTTTCCTGTAGTAAACCAGGGTTTATTTTGTACCCGAAGACCATTCCCACTTTCTCAGCAGCTAAGGAAGGTCTCTCTTGCCTTTTCCACCCTCTTTTCAGCATTGATCAGACCAGCTCATCTTGTTGGTATTTCTGACTGAGAGCAGAAGGGAGGTGAGATCTCCTGCAGCCAGATTTCCAGACAGTTCTGTGGGCTTGAGGCCTTGCACAAGTTTGGAGAAGTATTCCAGCATCTGGGTGTTTTACCCAGAGCTGAACTCTGGCAGAGCTGGTGACAGAAAGGGCCCATATAACTCACCCACTCGGCGCCCTGAAATTTCCAACTTCCTGAGTTTCTCCCACCACCATCTTCTGTCCCTATAGGGCCTGATGTAATAGGGTAGCAGTAAAAAGTTACTAGGTATAAATGAACTGATGGGGATTAAAGAACCAGCACATGCCTCCTGGAAGGCTTTAAAAGCATCCTGTTTAGAAACAGCTCTGTTTCTGCCTCTCACATTCTTAGTCATTTTCTTTCTCCTGTTTTTTGCATTCATATGGAGGAGATGCAGATGGAGCAGGCTCAGCAGGTCCCATCTCATCCATCCTTCCTGGGGCTCAGCCCCTTCCCAAGGCTCTTGCCTTTCCATAGGTGGTTTGTCAAGGATTTTGTGAAACCAGTTTAGTTTCAAATTGCTATGTCTTGGCCTCAGAGATCAGTGTTACTGGAGGAATGTGCAGGCCCTTGGGGCAGCATTGACTTTGCTGTGCATGGGGTGGTGTCTACAGCCTCTGTGCATCACTCTGTGCAGCCAAGATCCTAGAGACAAGCCAGGCTCAACCTCTCAGGGCAAAGAGGTCCTGTCCAGGGCTCCTGTGGCCGCTGATGGTGCCCAGTGAGTGGTTCTCCCATCGCACCCAACTTTCAGAAGGAAAATTGAAATCCTTCCTGCTTTGAGACCTGGAGAGCTCAGCTGGTGCAGGGAATTCTGTGCAGTTTAAGAGTTTTCTGTGCTTTAAAAGGCATTGCTGTTCACTTTGCACTGACATGTGCTGTGATTTACCGCTAACAGCAGAGAGCTCCCTGGCAGAGGTGGGAGCCTTGCTGCTCTGGTGCTGCTGGCATGGCTGTGCTGGGGAGGAGGAGAGATAACAGCCTGGAGATAACCTCCAAGCAGAGCTCTGAATTTCTAGCAGTCTCGTGTAGCTAAGTTTGGATGCTGAGGTCACACGGATGATCTGTGCAGTGAGCTACTGAGCATCTCCTTGCAGGAGGAGTGTGAAGGGGGTGGAACTGGGGTGTACTGGGGAATTTGGGATCATTGGCAGTCTCATCTCTTCTGGGTCTTATAGCTTGGCACCAAGGTGTTACTAGAAGGACCACGCTGCTGCTGGGCTCCCAAACTCCCAGGCACCCACGTCAAAGCCACGTGTGGTGTTTGGGAAGGAAATGCCCAGGTCTGCACGTGGCTCATTTGGTTCATTCTGGGAGAATTTTATTCTTATCCACCTGCTCTACCAATGTATTTGTCCTCATGGTTAAATACCACAGGTTCTGTGGCAAACTGGGTGGTTAAGGGAGGTTATCCTCATATAATTGTGTGCCTGTATGTCAGACTGTGACAAAGGTCCCTGACGTTTCTCTGGTGGCTGTGGCCAGCAGTTTTTCATCCATCTCAAAAAGCACAGCTCTCAGCTGACCCCTGAAAGCCTGATGTTGATGTGAGCTGCACAGACACAAGCCTGCACTGAGCTTGGCCAATGCTGGTTTATTTGCTGCAGTTGGATGCATGTTCTGGCATTTCTGTGGTATTTAGAAAGTCCTAATGACTGTGGAGAGGCGCCTGATGTGGCATGAGCAGAGCTGGTGGAGCTATGCCATGTTCCTCACTCAGGAGCTGGTTCTCAGTGCCACTTTGTTCAGAGTATCAGACAAGGTTTTGGAAGAGCTGGTGATGAGTCTCAAGAGGTTTGCAAGTGTTGAGCCACTCACAGGCAGCTCGTCCAGACACATTGCACAGATCTTTGGTTTGAAGATTAGGTTGGAAAACTTTGAAAGATCTCCCTTCCCCTGAGATTTCGTGTGCTTCCTGGCTCTGCCTGAGCCACAACCGCAGCACCAGAACAAAGGCTTTTCTCCTCACACCTTGCTATTCGAGATGAAAACAGAGCTCCAGTGGGACAGAGGCTCTTGGATGTGTCTTTCTGAGCGAGAGCAAACCAAACATTTTCAGCCTGTATCAGCTGGAGGTTTGAGTGGAGCTGCAGAGCAAGGGCCTGAGCCAGGTCGTGTTTTTTCCAAGCGGCTCAGAAAAAAACCAGAAGCTTGGTTCATACCTACTTCAGAAACTCCTCGGGCTTGGATGAGATCCCTGTAGCTGCCCTCGTGTGCTGCATTTGCATGCTGGGTGGCCTGGAGCTTTTTCCCATGGTCGCTGAGAGAAACCAGGAATGGGCTGGGTAGAAAACCAGCGACAGCAGAATGTTATTTAGGTTATGGGCTTTCGCACGCCCACTTGTGAGTGATCAGAGCACCCTGCTCTCCTGGCTGAGCTCGGTGCCATGCCTGCACGCTGGCATCCCTCCCCACCTGGGTCAGGCACTGGGAGATACTGGGAGCAGCACTTTGCTGGAATGAAGTGTGGGAAGCGGTTTGTTCTCTCCCTGGCAAGCTGCAGATGATGAGGTGCATGTGCTCCTGCAGCCACAACAGTGATAAGGGAGTGTTAATATCGCCGTGAATCCCTCATTTGGAGGAAAATGGGGCTTTTTATTCTGGGCTGTTAAAGGGTTTTACAGAGCTCTCTGCAGACATAGCCCAGGAGTGGCGCCTGTGTCCAGCTGCTTCACATGAGCCTCTCCCAACAACCCCACCGCCAAAACCTGGTGCCCGTCCGAAACGATGAGACATTTGTGCAGCCAACGTTGTGCATTAAAGCAGACAGAGGTCCCATCAGAGGTGTCTGTTCCATTACAGCCTCTCTCAGTCTTCATTTGTCCCCGTCATGCCTCCTGCCTCTGCCAGTGCTCCCTCTGTGTGTGCTGAGAGCCATTGTCAGGCTTGGCCAGCTGCAGGATCCTGAGCGTGGGGTTCTCCTCTCCCTGCAGTGCCTTCTGCGGGTGAGGTGCCCAAGTTAAGACCTTCATGTGACATTTTTGAGGGCTTCTAGGATGCTGTGTGTCTCTCCTCCCTCATTTCGCCTTTGTCTAGGCAGTTCGTGGCACAGACCCTTTCCCCCTAGCCCCCTCTGTGGCCTCAGGTGTCACCTCCTGGGATGGGGGGACACCGGGGTCCCTTGCAGCAATGTGTGCAGGCTTCAGTGGGGTGGCTGAGCTGTGTTGTGAGCGTGGAGCTGAGGCTGAGAGGCTGCTCTCACTGGCATTGCTGCAGACAGGGTGGAGATCGGCTTTGGATGGGGTCAGAGATGCTCTTGCAGAAGGGTGGCATCAGGAAAGGTGAGTGAGGCTTTGGTGGTTGGACTTGATGATCTTATAGGTCCTTTCTGTGATAAGCTGTGTCCAGAAGCTCTGGAGAGTGCTGAAAGCCATCTCCTGCCTCACTGAGGGTGTTAGTTGGGAGGAGAAGGGGATCCTGTGCAAAGCCCTTCTCCAGCCAGCCCTCCCCACCACGCTGCTGAATTCCCAGGCCATAAGCTGCTGCAGCTTCTCACCGCAGGCAACAGGATTTATTCCAACCCTGACATACCTTTGGTTTTCCTGGACTTTGTGGCTCGCATCAGACATAGACCACCGGTTCCCCACTTAGCTGCTCATCTGCCTCCCAGTTCTCTCCCCACACTCCTTGCTAGTCGAGCAAGGCCCTCCCAGCTCTGCTGTCCTCCCAGGAGCTCCCACACCGAGGCATGGTGTGGATTTCCTAGGGCTCAGTGTGCTCGTGGGCACATCCAGCGAGTGCTCCCATCCATCTGCTTAACTCTTTGGGAAAAAACTAAAGCAGCCAAACAATGAGTGAGTACAAAAGCATATGTGAAGCCTTGGCAGGGAGCGTTCCCTGACTCACAGCATCATCCATGCTTCTGCTTGTCTGCTCCACGCACAGATCACTGCCTCTCCTCCTCACCCCTGCTTTAATTAGTGAGGGCTGAGCACACTCTGGGAACAGGCTGGAAGAGGAGTGATGAACAAAACAGCAGCTCCAGATGAGCGAAAGCATCTGAGGAGCTGGAGATGGAAAAAATGGGCTGGTCTGTGTTCTCTGAGTGTGTGTACATCATGCTGGTGGCTGCTCCAGCTCACGAGCATCCCTTTTCCCAGGAGCAGGCAGAGGTGCAGGCAGGCAGAGGAGCTGCCAGCACCAATTACCTGTGCAGGAGCACATTCCTCAAAGCGTCGTTTCTCTGAGTGGTATTTAGCTCATGCTCTTCTGATGCTGGATTAGGGGTCTGGAAAGTCTCTTGCCTTGGGCCTTGGCCAAGGCTGCTCTCACATACCTCCAGCGATGTGCTGCTGCTCCTTCCTGGAGAAGCTGGTGACCCAGTGCTCCTGTTAAATTTTCCTCTGCTCAGCATCCTCCAGGTGCCCCCAGCCAGACCTTCTCACCCCCTCTTTGGTCTTTGCAGACCCTGGATTCCTACTCCTTCACCTCTCTGCAAACCCACGTGGGCCATCTCTCTGTTGTCCGTCTGGTCTTAGCCGGGACTTTGCTGGGCTGGGATCATTTTCATCTTTTGCTGATCTTCCTGAAGAAGCCAGAGGCTTTTCCAAGTGTGCTCCAAGAATGCAGCCTAGTGGCCTGGGCAGCCTCCTGCTCCTTGTGCTGTGGGGATGGACGAGGGGCCGGGTGTGCCGGGAAGGGCAGGGCTTTCCCAGCCCCCCCTCAGATCAGGGCAGTGATAATGGCTTTGTTTAAAAGGAAGAAGAGGAAGGGAAATGGAAGTCTAACACAACAGGAGCTGCCTCACCCAAGCATCCCGAGGACCTTGGCTGCCAAAGCTGGATGGAAATAAACCCTGAGGACAATGCTGGGCCCTATCTGGGGGCCGCAGGAGCCTGGCCAGGCCCCTCTTCCCTGGCAGGATCTGATAGAGCTCTTTGCTGGCACGGGATGGGTGCTCCGGCCATTGTTCCCGGGATCCACGTGGGGAGGGGGAATCGCAGGAAATCGGGACGGATCATATCCGACCTTCAGCTGCAGCACGTCACGGGTCACTGGGTTTTTCCCCCACTGTCCTTGTTGGCTCTTTTTGGACATCATGCAAACAGTTGGTCTCCCAAAATAACTATGAATGTGATCATTGCCGGGCTGATTCATGGCTACTCATGGCCATGTCCACCCCCTGACGAGGACTGAAACCAGAGGGGTTGTGAAGAAGCAGGGTGAGACATCTGGGGAGGATGTTTCCCACAGCAAGGAAACCTCATAGGGGCTCAATTCAAACTCTGCTGTTGGCAATGGCCACCACAGTCACACACTGGCACCAGCAAAGGCCTGGTGTGACCCACTGCTGGCTCAGATGGTCTTGGGGATCCTTGCAATGGAAGAAGTTGGGTTTTTTCACTTTCAGCCTTTCCACAGAGTAGCTGTGTGTCAGGTTGTGGTCTCAAACAGGGCAGGAGGAGCCCTCACGAGTGCCCTCCCCTGGCTTCACCGCCTCCCGTCCTGCCCATCTCCCCAGCTGGCAGTGCCACCCGACAGCTTTCCATCTTTAAAATATTACCCTTAATTAATTTGTCTGTACTGATGCTCCTGGTAATACTATTATTTGTAATACCTCAGTGCATCCCTAGGGAAGGGCACAAGCCTTAATTAACATCTGTGAAGCTGCCTGAGCACCATGCCTGGAAAATGTGAGGCAGAGGAGGTTGCTGTCGTATCAAGACAGCTTGAACTTCCTTCCTTTCTCCTTTTCTGCAGACCCCCTGATTTTTGATTTGCAGAACCTCACAAAAGTGTCTTCTGCCCTCTCTGGAAAGCAGCTTAAACTTGGTTTTGTATAGGGAAAGTCATGCTGAGAGCACACATCTTCTCACACCCGCTTCAGTGAACAGCTCCTGGGTCCTCTCTTCTTCCTCGCTGAAAAATTAGACAAATCAAGGTTTGCAGGCAGTGACAGAAACCTGTGCCTGGCATCCTGGTGCTCCTCAGAGCATCTCCTTGGGGAGCAGGGCAGGGCAGTGCCTGGTGAACCGGCTAATGCTGAGTCCCAGCCACTCTGGCCTCATTAGTGCGAGGCTACTCTGGACTAATTAACTCTTCTGGAAAGGCAGGTTGGAGGATGAGGCTGGTGAAGTGCCCCAGTGCTGGGCACTGGGTGTGGAGCTGGATCATGCCATAGGGGTGTACCTGGGGCACCACGGGTGCTTCACAGCTCCTCATCACACCTGCCACAGGTGCAGTGACCTAGATCCTTCCTTTCTCCATATGAATGAGCAGGACCTTGTGTCTGGCTGGTATCTGAGCATCTCTGCAGGTTCTCCCCATGTTCTCTGGAATCATAGGATGGTTTGGGTTGGAAGTGTCCCACCCTCCCTGTGCTGTCAGGTACCCACAGCCCCAGAGCCAGAGCAGCTTTGCAGGACTAACCAGTGTGTCCTTCCAGCAAGTGGAGGCCCCTGGCTCTGTTGCTGGTTGCTGTTGAGTCTTTTCAGCCAAATCTCCAACGTCTTGGCTGAGCTGTGCTCCAGACCTAGCCAGATTTCTGATGCTTAGCAAAAATATTCATTAACGACTTAATCTGCGCACACACAGGGGAAGCTTTTAGTGTATTTGTTCTAGGTCTGTGAAAGAGTGATCTGGCCACTGCTTTCAACTCTGCCTTGATCTGTGATCTCAGAGATGAAGAATTCAGAAAAATGCTGTTTGGGGAGTCGGTCCAAAGTCTCCCCTGTGCTCTCCCACCAACACACACCACGGCTCAGAACGCAGTGATCTTCTGCAGAGCTGTCACCTCAGCTGCAGGACATGGCAGGGGGAGATGATGCTGATGAGCTGCTTGGAGAGGGAAGGTCTGGGGGCTGTAATCCTCCCCTTAGCCTAGCCCAGGGTCTGGTGTGTTATGTGGTGGAAAATCATCATGTCCCTGTAGCTTTGTCCAGCCTTCCATGATCTCTAGTGTGATCTCTGCTTCTCCGTGTTCTGGGTAGTGTCAACCCTGACTCTTGGCGTGGGTGTAGGTAGCTCCATCAGATGATGGAGCACCATGAGAGCATTGTCTGCAAAGCAGGGAGAGGCGGGAGAGTGCTGGGAACAGGGAGAGCCAACACTTGGGGACTGAAAGGCTTTCAGGAGAGGGTTAGTGCCTCTGACTCCTCTCCTCCCAAGGCACCATCACCCTGCGCTGAATGAAACACTCTTCTCAGACACTGCAGACAAGGCAGTGCTGGTGTTGCCTCCAGAGCCCTGTGTGCCCTCCTCCTCTGAGGAGCTGAACTCCATTTCTCTCAGATACTGGCTACAGGAAGAGAGCAGCTGAAAGCCCCTCACGCCTGCTCTTGGGGAGCACCAGGCTAGTTCTGGCTGCTGCTGAGGGGCACTTTCCCCCAACACCAGCAAAGAGCTGCCCCAAACCCTTCCCCTGATATCTTCGGGTCCAAGCTACTCTGGGATTAGCAGCTCCTGCAGATAAACCACCTCAGCCCAGAGTCCTGCGGCAGGAGGAGTGCAGTGGAGGGGATGAGTCTCAGCAGTTGGTGCAGTGGAGGGGATGAGCCTCAGCAGTCGTGGCTCACACGGGGAGTGGGCTGGGGAGGTGGGAAGGAAGGGAAGGTACACTGGGTGGATAGACACGGAGAGGTGCGAGGGCTGGCTAGGAAGCTGTGAGTTGGTGATGGAGCCAGAAGGAGACACAAAATCGCACGTAATGGTCCCAGCTACCCCCTCAACACCATCGTTCATCCTCCACAGCCCGGATGAGACCATCGGGTGGGTGTCTCTGAGTCACTCCAGCATCCCCCAGGCTGGGCTGTGCTGGGACTCCCAAGTGCTGGTGACTGCTCCAGAATGGCTATGTGCGGTGCAGACACAGGCAAGTGACCTGTTCTTTACTGGGAAAATACTCCAGAGCCATTGGGCTTACTGGGTGACCCGCCGTCCCTCCAGCCTCCTGTAAGGGGGGCACATGCCTGTGCCATCTCTGGTGGCTGGAGGTCTGAGGTGAGGATGCTGGTGCCAGGATCCCACCTCGGTGTACCCTGAGCTTGCCTCTTCAGAGCTGAGGGATGGACAGATAGACACACACAGACAACTCTTAGAGGAGTTTCCAAGCATCTTAGTGCATAAATCCCTTTGGAAACCAAGTTCCTAAATCCCCTCTGACTGTGTCCCAGGGAAGATCAGTGTGTCCTGGCCGTGCTGGTGGCCCCGAGTGGGGGGATTCTCGAGGGCCATGTATGAAGGGCCCGGAGCGAGCTGCTGGCAGGAGCAGTCTGGTGTGGATTTCTGGGAGATTTTATAGAGGGAATGCTGATGAGTAATAAACAAGGTGCTGCCTGAGTCTTGTTTGGAGGAAAGGGGAGGGAGTGGAGGGGCTGAGGGAAGGAGCACAAGGAGGAAGAGAAAGCAAAGCAATGACCTTGGTGAGTTTTTCTGGCTGCTCTCCAGGGCTCAGGCTGCTGCCAGAAAAATCTCCGAGTCCCTTTTGGCTGGAAGTCCGCTCCCCGCGTTAGGTGAATCACACACACATTTCTGGAACATTACATGTTCACAGTTGCAGAGCTCGCAGTAATTAGAAAAACTACAAGAGCGAGGCAGGGGGAGAAAGAAATCCGAGTCACACATGGAAGGGGTGTCGTGGTGCTGCAGGAGAGGCAGCTCTGCAGCTTGGCAAAGGCAGCTCAGGCTTGGCTGGTGCTGGGGAGGGCTCCTCTCCCTGCCCTGGGCTCGGGAAGGGGCTGGGAGAAGTTGGGACGTGTCTGCACAGGGAAGCTAAATTGCACTTAGGTAGGGCGTGAGATTCCTGTGGGATGACTCCGGCCCAGGAATCTGATGTGCAGTTAACTAACTCCCATTGGGGATATTCTTGCTCCACGTCGAGGGGAACTGCCCACTTTGAGCGTTATCCACTTCCACCCATGGGCTTAGCCCTTTTGAAATAAGCTGCTCTTGCTCCAGAATGAGAGCTGCTGTGCCTGGAGTTGATCACAAGGAGTTATTGCAGCACAGGGAGGTCCTCAGGGTGCCAGGGGAGACTGGCTGCTGCCACCCAGGTGATGTGTGGGCTGGGTGCCTTCTCCCACCCTCCAACAGGTACCAGTGCCCTCTTATCGCTCAACTCTGCATCTACACTGCTGGTTTCTGAGAACGAGCTCCACACCAACCCCTTGTGTTCAGGGGAGCTCCATAAATCACCCAGACAGTCTCGTTCCCAATGAACTGATGGATGGAGCTTTCATCCCTTTCTTTGGTGACCCTTCTGCTGCTATTCATTAACAACACAAAGGGTGTTTTAACCTGTGAGCAAACCCGGCTCTCCTTTTTGTTAACTCTTCTCCTGAGTTATCCCCTTTGGCTCAGGGCTCCGGGCAGCTCCAACTGGGCTGTGCTCCCCAAGCAGGACACTTCAGTGTGTCTAATGGGTGAGCATCACCTCATTGCATCTCATCTCATCTCATCATTGCATCTCATCACATCATTGCATTGCATCTTGTCACACCACAATGCAGCACGTGCCATCACACCTTCAAGTGGCCCGGGGAGCAGGAGAGCTGGGCTTGGAGCGTGGCATTGCAGCACAGCCCCCTGCTTTCCAAAATCTGTGAGCTCAGGAGAGCTGGAGGATGTCTCTTGTCTTCTCACTCACCCACTGTCCAGCTGCCAGGGCCAGGGACTCCATTTGGAGGAGGCCAAAGAGCATATTACGCATCAGACGATGAAGTGATGCTGTGGACAAACCCCCCGAACACGAACTCCTCCTGCAATGCTCCGAGACAGATTGTTACATCTCCCTGCCAAGAAATCAAACATTCCTGCTAGAGTCAGGGCTTTCACAGAAGCCCCCTCTGGGACATCAAGTGAGGCTAAGACAACAGTCCAGAGCTTTGCTAGCAAATCATGAGTCCCGAGTGTCTCTCCAGCTGGCAGGGCCATCATTGACCTAAATGGCCTTGTCCTCCCTGAAGCAGCTCTGTCAATTTGGCCACAATCCACTTAATAATGTAGCTTGAGTATAAAGATGTATCCAGGCCCAACCACAAAACAGCTGGAGACTGTAGGGTTGACTTAATCCTGGTAGAATAAAATGGGGAAACTAGTGGGAGTCAGCGAGGATGTTGCTGGCTGGGGTTTGAGCAGTGTTTGAGTAATAAAAGGGATCAAATGTGTGAGGCACAAGCTGTCTGGAGCCACAGTTGTTGGTGTTGTTTTAACTAATTGAATTTTAGTGCTGGTGAAAGGTACCAGATTGACAGCTCTGGGGAATGGTGTCTGTTACTGGGACCAGGTACAGCACAGGCAGTGAATCCCTTCTTAATCCCCGTCTTCATCCAGACATTGTGCTTTCCTCTCCTGGGAAGGGAGACATTCGGCCCCTGACATGTGGAGACCATCCCCTCCACTGCTGGGACCTGAGCCGAGGGGTCTGCAGACCCCAGCAAGCCCTGCCTGGCATCACAGGGGTGCTCCAAGGTTGTGATACAAGGCTGTGATTGGGTGCTGGGTGACTCCTGTCCCTGCTACAGGACAGGGATGATCCTCACCGGTGTGCTTGGGCAAGTGGTGCACGGAGGCGGCTGTTTCCCAGGGGAAAGCTCTTTGCAGGGGCACCTTGTCAGCTCTTGCTCTATAAATAGCTGGGAAAAAGGCCGGGCAGGAAGCAGCGGATTTTAGGAAGGGCTGGGAAGGGCCGGGTTTCAGCCTTGCCAAGTCTCAGTCACGCCAGAGGACGCTGGAGCAGCAGCTGAGGGTGTCTCGCCCAGCGAGACGGGGCCGTGCTCCCTGCTTGTCGGGGCTCCCTTTGAGCTGCTCCCCTCGCCTGCCCTGGCAGGGCTTGGCAGGCAGCTCAGTGCTCCGTGTGCTGGGGACAAGCTCTGCCTGGCTTTGATGGGAGAGCCTCGCTGCCCGTGTGGGCAGAGCCTTGGCAGTTGTTCAGCAGATGAAGGCATGCAGGTCTGCCTGTTCTCAACAGGCTGGGCCCATCCAGGTGCAGAGTTTGGGAGTATTAAGTTAGTGACCCTGACAGGCATGGAAAATAAATTCTTCGCCGTGCAGGTCCCTCGCTGTGGTGTCTTTCACTTAGATTAGATTTGCTCCTGCTTACTGGGCTGAGCAGAGCCCTGCTTGACTTTGCTGTGTCAGTTCCTATACCATGACCCGTGTCTTACAGGCATTTATTGGGAGCTGGCTGCAGGGTGAGACTTGCAGGATATCACATTTCCAGCTGGGCAGCCGCCTGGGAACAGCAGCCCTGCTAATAACAAGGTGTGCCCCATCCCTGCCAGCCCCAGGAGGAGGGCAGTGCAAGCAGGGAAGGATTTAGAAAGCTGTGGCTTTGCTGTGTCTCACCCTGGAGTGCTTTCATTCAAGGATTTTGCTGCGGAGTCGAGCTGGCTTTTTGTCTTTTAAGTGATCCCAAAATAGCCGCTGCGCAGAGCCTGGTGTGTCCTGCTTTGCAGGCTGGAGCTCGTCCCCAGCTCCAGACGTGTCCCCAGCTCCAGACGTGTCCCCAGCAGGGCTGGTCACGGTGATTTGGGTGCTGCCAGCACCTGATGTGCAAACGCAGGGGAGGGGGAAGTCACCACTTCCCCTTTGAGAATCACCGTGTCGGGGACAAGTACCCAGCTCCTACATGCTTTTTTTTTGCAATAAAAAGATAAACGCAGCCTTTCATATCAGAGTTCCTCCTCCAGGAGGGATGTCTGGGGTGGAGGACGTGGGCTCTGCTGCCTTTCAGTGTCACTTCAGTAATCAAAGTCCTGCAGATGAAGCTCTCTCAGACGGGGGGGCCAGGAGGAAACCTTTCATTTGTGGTCCCGCCGATCAGGAGCAGGGAGCAGCTCTCCTGTACACCCGGGTGCTGCTGATGCTGAGGGCCAGGCCAGAATTGAGATGCAGACAGCAGCGGGGACAGGAGAGCCAGCCCGTGTCCCAGCCTTGCGTGCCACCTACGGTCCCTGCCGGGGAGGTGATGTGTGCTCTGCAGAGCCCTTCATTTGCAGGCAGGCAGAGGCTGCCGTGGCAGACGGAGATTCCCCAGCGACACGCTTGTTGTTTGGAGCTTCACTCCAAATACAAGCCGTGGAAGGTCTCTCGTGAGGGTGGGGTGCTCTGCCAGCCCCCATGGTGGGGGCAAACCTGCTGCTGCCCTGCCACAAACTCACCTGAAATGGGTTCTGTGCAGGAAATGAGCCATGTGGTATTAGGATGTGCTGGCAGAAGTTGGAGAGATATCGTATAGTGCAGGGAGACAGGCCAAGGAGACTTTTCATACCTGGTGGAGCACCTGTGCTCTGAATATCAGTGCTATTTGGGTGGGACAGGCTGGGCACCTGGCACCAGAGACACCCCGAGCAGCCCTGGTGAGATATCCCCCCATAGGCTCATCCTGACTACTCACAGCACTTAGAGAGGACAGCAGCCCAATGTCAGGGAGGAGCGCTGCTAATCCTCAGCCCAGACTGTTACGAGCTCTGGGCCATCTGAGGAGCTCTTGCTGGAGCAATAAATATGGGAAGCGTGCTTGCACAGTCTCCCTTTTCTGGGAGATGAAGGGCACACGATCGACGTGGTGGGAGACACGGTGTTTAATATTTATCAGACCCACATCACGAGGGACCCGGAGGTGCCGCTGAAGAGCAACCAACCCATGGCCACCCCAGCCAAGGGTCCCCTCCAAGGCACTGGCAGGAGTGTCTGTGTGGGCAGTGGGCTGTGCAAGGTGACACCCTCCTCATGCCCAGGCTCCTGCCTCTCTC
Source organism: Brachypteracias leptosomus (assembly GCA_013401335.1). NCBI lineage: Eukaryota > Metazoa > Chordata > Aves > Coraciiformes > Brachypteraciidae > Brachypteracias > Brachypteracias leptosomus. The sequence goes on along the minus strand of VYZX01004042.1, from coordinate 365,684 downwards.
ATCTAACTGTGAGGTTGCCTTGGAGACACTGGGACATGATCAGTGGCTCTGATGGCTCCAGACAGTGCAAGCTCTCTCCTCCAAGGGTGTCACCCATGACACAGCCGTGCAGGGCATCCTTGCTGCCTGCTGCTAAGCCCTGGAAAGGTGCTTGCCAGGGATCTGTGCTCCTCATTGGCATCACCCAGCAAGTGGGATCATCCCTCTGCTTACCATGCTGCCTCCAGGGCATGGATATCACCCCCCTGCAGCCCTCAGGGCCTGGGGATGTCCAGGATAGCACAGGACCCTGCTGTGCATCATTGCACTTCTCAGCCCTTCTCTGGTACCCCCCACCAGCCCTCACGCTTGGGTTTGAGGGTCCCGTGGAGCCTCGGGCAGTCCAGGGTGCAGATGGCAATGTTGAGACCCTCCTGCACCCCGCAGAGCCTCCCAGGCCCCGTCTCTGTCCTGCGTTAGAGACCCAAGCTCAAACAATAAGGGTAATGGACAGGAAATTAGAGATAAGTAGGTGGTTTGACAGGATTAGGGATAAGCAAAAGAAACATAATTATGTGATAGCTGCTATCGGACAAGGGCTCCTACGAAAGGGAATGTAAATGACCTAAAAAAAGCACTACACCAGATCAAACAGCTACACTTTGCAGATAACAGCCCAAAAACACAGGGTATAAATATTTATCACAAATGAATTCTCCAAACACTCCCTGCTCACGATCACATTAACAATAGATGGGATTGAGGATAATAACGGCTTTTCATGAGATTTTTTTTTCCCCTTTTTTTTCCCCCCAGGGCTTTTCTGCCTGTACAGCTGTGTATGTGTGTGAGAGATAGGGAGTGGGGTGAGTGGGGGCACGGCACTGGGGGGGCTCTGGGGGTCCTGCCCCACTCCCAGCCCCTTGGCAGCTACAGGTCCTTGCTGGGATGCCCGCTCAGCTCAGCCTGTGCCCGCTGCTCTGCCACCTTCATTGTGAGGGATAAATTGTTGGTGCTGAGGGTGGGGAGAGCCTGGCCCAGGCTGCCCAGAGAGGCGGTGGCTGCCCCATCCCTGGAACCATTGCAGGGGAGGTTGGCACGTCAAAGTTGTGCAGCTCTTTAGCATCCAGAGTGGCTGGGACCTCAGACCAGCTGAGGTGATCCCCCCTGGGACCAAGGGTCCCCCCAGCACAGCCACCCCTCAGACAGTGCCCACTCTTCTTCCCGAGCTGTTCTGGCTGTTGTTATTTAACAAGAGGGGACACAAAGCCTCCATAACCTGGGCTGGCAAATTACCGAAACCCAGGAAATGAAAACTCCACAGCAGCATTAATTGGAGGGCTTTTTAATTAAAATCAGCTTGTTTCCCGATCAAAGATTAAAGGAAGGAAGAGAGCTGAAAGAAAAAAAAAAAATAATAAAGCAATTCCCCCTCAGTCCCTCTCTGGCATTCACGAGGTGTGGGCTGAGCACCCTGCGTCATCCTTGCTGCTTTGCTCTCATGCCTTTGAGGGTTTTTTCCCTCAGTAAAGTCTTTTTTGTCTCCTCTTTTTACCTGACTTCATCCTCATCTGCTCCTCGCCTGTCTGCCCATCCTATCACACTGGAACCAGTCCCTTTGGCATCGGCCCTTGCTGGGGCAGGGAGTGGCTGGGAAGCAAGGAGGACAAAGTGCTGGTGGTTTTCCTTCTGTCCACGTTAGCTAATTGCATGGAGGAGATGAAGGGCCCTGACTTTGTGGCCTTGCAGATGCACCCACCTGTCCTTGCCCTTGTCCCCTGTCCCCACAAGCCCTCCTGCTTCTGCACAGAGTGGTGAAGCTGAGCAGAGGGTTTTGCCCAGGGAAGAGTTATTCTCCTCTAGATGTTTTGGGTTATTTTTGAGAATTAAATCCTGGCAAAGTTGTTACCATTGCCTAAAGACTTAGCTGCTGTGACTAAATGGCATTCAATGAGGCTAAACAAAGTGTATCCCTAATGAAGAGGAGTGTTTGTAGCTTTGGAAAGGCTGCTGTCCCCAAGGCTGTGGGGGAAAAGCCAGGCAGAAAAGTGAGAATGAAAACAGGAAATTCTTCAATTAGGATTCATGAATTGGCCAAAAAGCTGCTGTTTCTGAAGTCAGGAGTTTGGGGCAAACGTCCATCTATTTTCTTGATAATTTTTTTTCGTGGAGATTGAAACTGAGCACAAACCCCCAGGAGCAGGAGACAGCCAAGAGGAGAGACAGGGAGTTGATAGTAACAGAGATGGATGGGAGACTTTGAAGTTTGGAGAATTAGTGCAGGAAGGTGGAAGCATCAAGGAGAGATGTGTGGCTGGCTGGGCTGAGGACGCTAAGGAGCAGATAACGATGTTAGGCAGAGGGAGAGAGGCTTTACCAGTGAGCACCAGTGATGGGGAGGGCAGCGGTGCTCAGGCAGCATCTCTGTGGTCCCTCGGAGCTGTGGGATGATGCTCTGCCTTTGGCAAGGCTGGCAAGGTGTGCCTGGGTCCGGTGGCACCCACCGAGGGTTGGCACATGTCCTAGAAAATCAAAGTTTTGGGGCAGGTGGACCTCATGCCCATGAGAGCACAGGGAGAGGCTCCTTCCATCGGCAGGGATGGGGCGAGCGCTGCATCCTCTGTCCACACCGAGAGCCAAAGGGCAGGAGAGGGGAAAAAAATGATGGGGGATTTAATTGAGGAGGAATTAGTGTCAGTCAGCAGGGCTTTATGGAAACAGATCTTGCCAAACAAACCTGATTTCATTGGGTAATGAGATTAGAGGCTGGGCTGCGAAGGTGGCCCTGCAGATGTAACCGGCGGGTGTCTGGCTGCTGTGTAGGGATGTGCCTGCTGTGGGGAGCGTGGGGGGGTGGCCAGGTCTCTTTCAGTCTAAAATGATTCTATGGTGTCCTCTGGCTAGACCCCTTTGCTTTCAGACCTAAAAGTAAGGGGTTCATTGGGTGTTGAATCGTGGAAACCTAAGCAGTCTGGACCTCTCCTTTGGAGGACACTGGACATGGCCACAGGATCCATGGGGGTCCTGGAGCCCAGCCATGGGCGGTGGGCCCAGCAGCAGAGCCCCATCCTGGTGTTAGGTCTGGTGGGGAGGGGAGCCAGGGGTGGGAAGTGGGGATTTCTTATTAACTTCTGGGAACTGGAGCTCGTCTCTGCATCAGGGATATTATTTATGTGCTTGAGATGCAGGCTGATGATGAGAAACATATTGATTGAGGTTTCACAGCTACTGAACACAGTAGATATGTATCAGTTACACCACAGCCCAAACCTGTATCAATGTGTTTCTAATAATCAGCTGGCATCTCATTAACATAAAGAGCTGTCTTCTCCCATTTGGGAGAGCTGCTCCGTGGCTTCCTAACTGCACGTTACCCAAATGCCAATTGCTTATTAGAACAATCTCCCTGCAGGTCCACATCCCAGGGAGTGAGGGTGTAGTAAGACATCACTTGTTGTGTAGTTGTTAGACCTTGGTAAATATGTTTCTAATCAGCAATTAGTACCTAATTAACGTGCTGAAAAATATCATTTTCAATCTAAATGAGGCTTTTATGAGAAATCTGGAAGGAGAGGTGGGAAGATGCAAGCAAGTGAAGCTTGGGTGATGAGCTGGAATGAAAATGATGTATTTGAAAGGAATCTTTGCCCTGTGCTTGGGACAGGTTTTAGATCTCAGCATGTTTCTGTCAGACCTGGTGCTCGTTCTCCCTCCTGCAGCCCATCCTCCCTGGTTCTTGCTCCCCCCTTTCCCAGTGGCAGAGCCAGAGATGGTCCATGGCCCAGCCCCAGCATCGCTGCCTCTCAGGCAGGTGTGGGGGTTCAGGACTTTCATCTCCAGCGTGTTTGTCCTTTCGTTTCTCAAGTGGTTGGAGGGAATCTTGGCTTGGCAGCGGGATCGTTAAGGCAGAGCAAACAATGGGCTCTTCAGGTCCTGTTCAGCTAATCGCCATTGATCCGGGCTGACCTTTCTGTCCCTCCCTTAATCCCAAATCTGGATGCATTAAGCCACCTCGGAGGGAAGGTACCAGAGCAGATACAGCCCAGCTGGGGTTACTCCTCTGTCCGAGGAGGCTGAGCTGGAGCAGAGATGCTGCTGAGTGCCCAGGGTGCCAGCCGAGGTGGTGGGTGCCCACCTGATCCTGGCAGAAATCCCCGCAGGAGCTCAGGATTGGAGACTGTTAAATAGAGCTTGACAGGTTTGACTTCCCCAGGACTGAATTTGCTAAGAAATACAGCTGAGCAGAGAAATAAAACCATTTGTGAGTGTGAGTTAAATTCCAGCAGTTCTTACCCCGCTGGAAGTGACAGAAATGTTCAAATAACCAAAGTGGTTTGAAATGCAATACCTTAAGGGTTGGGCTTTTTTCCCCTGTCTTAAAACACTGGTTTTATTTCAAATAAATGGCCCAGATTTTAGAGAGGAGGAAAAAAAAAGAAAGAGTGAAGTAACCTGAGCAGTAAACAAGATCTTTGCTGTCATGTACAAACAAGGTGGGGTGGGGGGAATGGAAATGATGCTCTTGGCTTTCCTGTGATAAACACATGGGTGAGCTGCCTGGGACTGGGCTGAGCAGACCTGGCCCCTGCCCAGGAGCATCACCCCAGAGCCACAGCCTGTTGCAGCATCTCCTCTTGGCCCTGGTGTACCTGCAAGGGGGTGGGTGAAGCCCCTTGTCCCTGCCCGGCTTGGCCAAGGGGTGCTCTGAGCTTAGAGCTGGGCTTGGTGCTGCAGGGGATGTTCCACAGCACCCACATGAGCAGAGGGGCAAGGTCCCTGCCCCAAGTTCACCCCCCAGTATCTCCTGTGCAGGCCTGACGCAGAGATGGCATAATGATCTTAATTAATTGACCTAATTAAGTAGCCAGCAGATAGGAGGCTGGATCCGATGGCAGTTGTGCTCTCCATGAGGGAGGCAATAAAAACTCCAGTATGTAGGAGGGGTGTAGAGTGGGCAGGTGAGTGGGGTGGTGGTTTTCCTGTGGTCCTCTTGCTCTGGGCATGGGTGAGAGGCAGCTCCTGCTGGGATCTGGTCCCTTGGCTGGGCATGAGCTGAGGTTGTGGCATGAACCTCAGCTGCAGGGACTTTGTCTCCTGCTCGCCCAGGCTGGTGCTGGTCCCTGCTGGGTGTCTCTGTGGGGGCACCCATCTGCCCGTCACCTCTGCCAGTGCCTCTGCTCAGCACCCGTCTGTTCCCACCCCGTCTCTCCTCGTGCCAGCATCCACAGCCCATATGCAGGGCCCTGGCTGAGGGGAAGGATTTTTTTTTTGGTTGCATGCAGATTTTATGTTATTTTCATTGCTTTTTCTGTTCCAGCACGCTCCCCACATGGCTCTCCCCCTTTTTCATCTCTGAAATGGCGACAGCAATCTGTTCTGCCGGGGCTGCACAGCCCCTGTCAGTGGGTAATGCTGAGATGAGTGAGTGGAGCAGGCAGGCTGTGCCAGCCATGGATGCTGGTGCTGGCTCCCCCGGCGCGGGGGGACAGCTGCTCCCCCAGCCCCATGCCTCTACAAGGAGCTTTTTCCTTGTTTTTTCTAAACTGGGTCCCTGACAGGCTTATCTCTCATTTTGCAGCTTCCCCAGAAGCTCTGTGGGATGCTGCTCTGGAGATCCAGGAGGAGAGTGGGGCTGGCTCGTGTGTGGATGTGGTGGCTGAGGTTTGTGCCATGGAGTTATGGTTGGCTCTCGCCCTGGGCTGGTGGTGCCTGGGATGGTGTTGGGTGGGGAAAAGGCTCCGTTTGTCAGCCTGATGGGACTGGACAAGGAGTGACGGTTTGAAACTAAAAGGGTGAGATTTAGAGTAGATATAGGAAGAAATTTTTGATGCTAAGGGTGATGAGAGCCTGTCCCAGGTTGCCCAGAGAGGTGTTGGATGCCCCATCCCTGGAACCATTGCAGGTGAGGTTGGACAGGGTCTGAGCAACCTGCTCTAGTTGAATATGTCCCTGCTCAGTGCAGGGGGGTTGGACAGATAAGCTTGAAGGTCCCTTCCTACCCAAACCATTCCATGATTCTATGAGAAGTTTCCAGGCTGGGCTGGATGGCACCGTGCAGAAGGACTGAGGTTTGCTGGTTTTGGTGGTGTGGGCTGAGCTACCCTCCACCTCCCCGACAGGTCTGCTCCGAAAGGTGTCATAAAGAGCAGCAGCAGCAGTTTTAATTGACTGTATCAAATGGCTCCTTTCAAGGCGAAGCGCACGGGGTGTGACCCAGCTGTTGACACGCAATCCGTGATAAACAAACAGCAATTACTCAAACATCATAAAAACGGGCTGTGTAAAAGTCAGGAAACACCAGCAAAGGGGCTCTTAACCAGTGTGGGAAGGGGAGGTGAGCGTGGCTGCCCCTGGCCTTCCAGACGTGGCCATGGGTGCAGGGAGCACAAGAGCAAGGCCACGTTCAGGGTGGGAAGCAGCTGGTGTGGTTGGCAGTGGGTGTAGAGGACTGTCCAAGCCAAAATACCAGCAGGACCACAGGAGCAACAGAATGTTCCCTGGCTGGTCCTTGGAGGGAAGGCAGGAGGTCTGGGCCACTGTGGATGCTCCCCAGCATCCTCCTCCCCCCCTCTCCACTGGCACCCCCAGTTGTGGTGGTTGTGCAGTCCAGAGGCACGTTGGGAGTGAATAAATAAACGAGCAGGCAGAGGGGAGGCAGGAGGGATTGATCTGCAGCTCTCTGCCTCTAGAATTAACTGGAGTGGGATTTTATCAGATTTTACTAACTGGTGAGAGCTGCCTGGTGTGTCCTCTGTGAAGGGCTGTGGTGAGACCAGCTGGAGGATAAATATCCGAGGCAGATGTGTCCTCCCCTTCACAAACCCGTCCTCACGGGGCTTGTTGCCTTCCCCTTCTCTGTGAAGGGAGAACTTCAGGCCCCCCGCTCTGGCTGCCTCTTTCACCCCAGCATCCAGGAGATGTCCCAGAGTGTGTGTGCTCAGTCCCAGTCACTGAACTGGTCTTTATCCTGTGTTGTCTGACTCTCCTTTGGTTTGACAAAGCTGTCAGTGTTCTAGGGGTGACTTTGTCTATTTTTTCTCTTGGGTTTTGGGTGATTCTCTGGTTCTTTCTGTGCCATGGGAAACCCGGTGTGACAGAAGGTGCGGGAAGGAAGCTGAGCTGACATGTCATAGTTTAATCTTCTCTGAGGGTGCTGGAAGTCCTCCTGGATCACAGGAACACCCTCATGGAACACAGGAACCGAAGGTCCACCACATGATTTGGACCGAGGGTGCCTCCCATCCCACAGAACCCAGTAATGTTTACCAAGGGAGCAGCACCAGCCACGGGCTGTGCAGAGCCATCCATCTCCCCTTCCAGCTGCTGGCAGTCCCCAGGTCCGGGAGTTTCCCAAGCCAGAGGTTTTTTCTGGGTTGTTGGGTGGAAGAGCCCTTCAGATGTCGCTGTCCCTGGGCTTTGGTGGCCGGGGTGGTGGCTTTGTCCTCCCAGCATCCTGTGGCCAGGCACTCCCCGGTGCATCTGGCCTCCCCACCATAAAAGGCTTCCTTTGATTTGCTTGAAATCTGCTGCTGCGTAACTTTATTGGATGTCCTGGGGGTTTTGTGTTCTGAGAAAATGGGAATAATTGTTTCTTATTCACTTCGTCTCAATTGTCTGCAGTTTTATTGAACTCTCTCATATTTCCTCCTCTCTTTCCTCTGCAGCCATCTCGCTCCTCCTGGAATAAACTGCTCTGTTCTCCTGGTCATTCTTCTCTCCTTTCATTACTTCCAGCAATTTTATAAGCCTTCTTCACAAATCCCTGGCACTCGAGTGTCTTCCGCCCCCTCACCTGGGCTCCTGCCGGCCCCTCGCTCGGGGCTGGACTTTCCTGCGCTCCTGCTCCAAGCCCAGAAACCGCCTCCTTTCCCAGCAGGGACCTTGCTGCCCTCCTCTGTTTCCTGCTAAATACGAGCCTAGAAGGTCCCCTGCTGATACCACTAAATTGTCTTTTACTTCACAAGTGACCAAAAGTCTGTGAGATGGGGAAACTTTGGAAATAAACCCGCATATAATTTTTTTCCTCAGTTTTCTTGCCTAGGATTATCCATCCCTGGAGCAGGGCAGTGGTGGAGTCCCCATCCCTGGAGGGGTTTCCAAGCCCTGGAGGTGTGGTGCTGAGGGACATGGGTTAGTGGTGCCCTGGCAGTGCTGGGGGAAGGGTTGAACTCGATGATCTTAAAGGACTTTTCCAACCCAAATGATTCTATGGTCCAGTGCCCATCCCCAGGGTCACTGTGATTTTCTGGTCTCCCTGGCAACTTGTGGCGCTTGATGCCCATTTTTGCAGAGATGAAGGAAGCAAAGGTGAGGGCAGGAAAGCTGAGGAGAACATGTGGAGCTGGCAAAGAGCAGAATGTCAGCACTGCTCTCCACCCCAGAAGAAGGAGAACAGGGGCAAAGTAGGAGAGTGGAGGCAAGGAGAAGACTGGCAGGATTTATCGTATCTTCACAGGGCTTGGCTGCAAGCACCAGCTTGGGCAGCACCAGGGCTGGGCCTCTGGGGCTTCAGGAAAAAAACAAAGGGTGGGAGGAAGAGGAACTCGTGTCTTGATAAACACAAGGTTGAAAAGGTGATAGGTCGAGGGATTTGGGCTCCAAGAACTTTCTCAAACCATAAATTTTCAATAGCAGTGCTGAAGCCAGGAAACCTGAGCTGACTTTTGGAGATATATTATCTCAGGAGCAGACAGGGTCAGTTCTTGGCCTCCTTGCTGGGTCCCACCTTGTCTTTGTTATGGCCACGGTCTGTGCTTGAGGGTTTGCTGGTGCCTGGGTGCTCGGGTGGGTTTGGGACGTGTTTAGGTGCCTGGCTCAGCATTGGGAGGGCAGAGGGATGCTCTCCATGGAAGCCTGGTGCAGTCTCTGCCTCTCGGAACAGGGGTTTCTAAGCCAGAAGAGGTTTTTTTCTGTTTTTTTTAGACCAGAAGAGGTAGCTGTAGTCATCTGATGTGCAAAATGAGCCCTTAAAGCTTGCCTGAGATATTTGAACTGGGTTGTACTGGGATGTCAGTAGGAAGAGGTGGTCTGGCTGAGCCCATCCGACAGCTCCAGATGAGAATGCAGCCCCAGCCTCTTCCTTCCATCCCCAGGGCTGAGTGACAGCCCAGCCTCAGCCTTATCTCCACTGCCTCTGTCGGTGCTGCTGCTGATTTGGGGGTCATGGCAGGGGAAGGTGACATCGCTGTGCAGCCACAAGCAATTAAACCACTTGGCAGGAGCAGATTGCTCCAGCTGAGCCTGTGGGACAGCTGCTCCCCCCAGCCAGGGCACGCTCCCTGGGCCAGGGGTGTGTCCAGTGGGTTGGGCTGGGCTGGGAAAAGCTCTGCTTGGCTCTTTAATTGTGCTGTGTGTAAAGCATCTGTGCTGCTGTGCTCAGAAGTGGTTGGAGCTGTGTCCTGTGGCCGGCTGGCCTGGTCCCCTCCAGCACAGAGACCATGCTGTGGGTCCAGAGGCATTTGCTTGTGTCCAGGAGGAGCTTTAGGATGGAGAGGTGGTTGGTTTCCCTTTCTGTCTGGGAACGGCAGCTCTTAGAGGCTGGAGCCTTTGCTGGGAACCAGCAGTGCTGGGGTTTATCACCAGTTTGATGGCTCTCTTGGTGACCTGGGGAGGGAAACGCTCTCGTCCATCAGCCGCCGTCGCTGCAGCAATGGCTCTGGTGTGAGCAGCTCCTGAGAGGGGTGGGCAGGTCAACCACACACTGCTTGTAGGCAAAGCATTGCTTGAACATGGAGCAGGGTGGATGAAAAGTCCCCTCCGTGTTTCCCACAGTTTGTTTCCCCATGTTTCGGGTCCCTTTTCACATCCACTTTCCGTGGCCGCTCGGCAGCGAGTTCTCTGGCAGGAGCGCGCATGGAAACAGCTCATTTAAAATGTCATCTGGCCCGAGAACGAGTTATTGAAATTATTTGATGAATAATTTAGGGTAACAATTAAAGTCAAAAAATTCACAAATAGCTCATGAGCAATTCATGAACCGGAAGAGAGGCTGAAGTTTGTCTGATAAGTGCTTTGCTACCAATTAGTCAGAGCCGGGCTGGCTGGAGGAGGGGGTGGCTGCGGCTGCAGCCAGAGCCCTGGTGCCACCAGCCCCTGGATGCTCTGCTTGGGGACATGGAGAACTCACAACATGGGGGACCTCCCGGAAGAGGGAGAGCTGCTCAGCTCCCTGAGGAATGTGGCTTTGGCTGTCCTCAAACTATTTGCGAGTTTGCCAAGTGCAGCCTCAGCCTGAGAGAGGAGCCCCAGGGGCATGAGCAGCATCGCTGTGGGTAAAGGAGGTTGACCCAGCATTGGAGGGTCCTGTTTGGGTCCTTCCTTCACCCACCAAGCCTGGGAGATCCCCAGGCCAAGCAGAGATGTCAGCTGGGAGCAGAGCTGTGTCCCCATCCTGGGCAGGGTGATCCGGCCGTGACATCCAGGTCCTCACCTCCTCCCGGCTCTCCCCAGACAGCAAACACTGCTACAGCAGTAACAGAATTAACTTTTATTTGAGCTGAAATGAACTGTTTCCTGGCTGCTGAAATGACCCATTCTCCCTCTCCCCAGCCCCATGTTCTTCTCAGATCAAACAAAATGTTTTGCTCAAAATGAAACAAAATGTTTCAATCCCCTTTTGGGCCGTTTTTAGTGAAAGGAGCAGAGCACCAGCGAGCTCACAGCCTGATTAAAAGGTTCGGTGTTCTCAGGCCGGGCTTTTTCCAGGGAGTTTGTGTCTCCCTTGGTGGGGCCGAGGTGGGATTGGGGGTCCCACCTCCACGGGTGCAGGAAGGGGCGAGCTCTGCCCCAGCCCACCCTGCTGCAAACCTCCCACCAAGTCTTCTGTCAGAGGAGAGAACCAGAGGTTCCTCTCCAGAACCCTGTTTCTGGACCAGCATCCTTCAGTGATGCTCAGGGAGCAGGTTCTGAGCCCGGCATTTGGCAGTGCCTCTGGAAGAGGCCAGGGCCTTTTCCCCGCCTCATTTCCCCCGTTTATGGCACCGTATTTTGCACTGTGGAGAAATTACAGAATTCAGATGGCGATGGCCCAAAGCAGCCCTCTTTGTGGTGCCTGGTTTTTGCAGCCTTGGGCACAGAGATGGGGTTTGGGGGGCTCCCCCCATCCCTTCCTGGCTTGGTGGGGTCTGTGGGGGAATCACCCACCACCAGCTCAGTGTTGGGCACAGGGTCCAGCTGGCATGGGGCACATGGGGTGCAGCCGGCAGGCAGCGTGTTCACAGGCATTTCCAGGGTGAGGGTTTATGTAGATTTATGTTAAATTATTCCTGCATCTTCGCTCCGCGTTTATTTTATTGATTTGCAAATGCAAACCTTTGTTCTGCGTGCAGTCCATGAGCCTGATGGCACGTCAGGAACTTCAGATTGAACATTTTAATATCTTTTTCCACTCTTGTCACCTACCCCCACTGCATACCCTCCCCAGCCTGGCACTGGAGATATGAGACAGTTCCTATTTATCCCTTGCGTCCCCATCCCCGCATCCCCTGCATCCCAAGCACCAACCTCCCCAGCCTCTCCTCCAGACCAACATTCTCGTCATGCAGGGGCCCAAGGACAGACAGAAAGGGGGGAGAGAGCAGAATTTTGACACCCCCCCCCTTCCCTTGCTGCCTCCTTGATGTTTGGCTCCGCCGGCTTTCCGCCTGTCACTTTAAATGGATGTATTTAAAGCAAATGCAGAAATTGCCATTCAGCACAAGGCTTGTAATAAAGGCGACGTCTCCGTTTCCAATATATATTTATATGTAGTTTGGGTTTTGTCTGGGGGGGACGTGGGGAAAGGCTCAGGAAATGCCAAGCGCTGACATGTCCCTGATAGAAAATAGCTCCGTCCTTCTCCTGTGAGGTGCCTGGTATTTGCCAAAGTGACATTTAACTGAAGGGAACCTGGGGCAGGACTTTTGCTGGGGGCACCGTGGCGGAGCTGCCTCTCTCTGTGCCAGGCCAGCACGGGGCTCTGCAGCCCAGGCTTGGCTGGGAAGCTGTTCAGGGATGCACGGGGTTGGTCCTCACCAAGGTGGCCCCACTTCACCCCAAGAAGGTGGTGGGGAGCATGCGTCCATCATAGCACAACAGATCCACTCAGGAGGAAAGGTGTAAAGAGCTAAAGGGAAGGGAAAACAGGCTGGATAATGGGGAAGAAGCTTCCTGGTGAGGATGAGCTCCCATCACAGGGAGCAAACCTCATCTCCTTCTTCACACCCAGGGGCCCTGACCCCAGGAATGGCACGTTGGGGGTCCCTCCTTCCCTGCCATCCCTTGGACTGCTTTTGGGGCCACTGCGCTTCCTTCCATGACCATAGGCAGCCAACCCCATGGGTACCTCCTCCCTGGTGCTGGGCTACCCCCCATCACACGGGCTGTGAGCACCCAAACCCATCACCCTCCACCTCCCGTGCCCTGTGCCCGAGCTGGAGGGTGGTTTTGTGGCATTCCCCCTCCCCGAGCCCCTGGCAGACACGTCTCCCAGCACCGCTCCTCTGCAGCTCTAGTTTATATTTAATCAGTCTGTTCTCTGCTGAGCTCCCGAGCCATCAAAGCTCCTCCAGCAGCCTGGACACATCCGTTTAATGGACTGCTACGAGACACATCCTTACTTCATTACTTCATTATTTACAGGATGAGGGTTTCGTGCCGGGGCCGCCAGCCCAGCGCCGCTGCCCGTGGCCTCCTCAGAGGCTGGCAAGGGACGCCCCCAAACCCATGAGCTGTTGTTGTGCTTAGAGGTTTAAAACTGAAGGATTTAAGTCCTGAATGAGGAATTCGCACTTTGTTTTTACTTGCCCAGTTGGTGTTTTCTCAGGTCAGGCTGTTGCAGTGGTTGGAGCTGGCTCCACTTTTGCACCGCCTGTGTAGAGGGAAAAAGCAAAGTCTGCAGGGAAGAGGGACAGTTCTGACCTCCTGTGGTGCCCATTAATTGTCAGATCTTTCCTGGTGCTTGCACAGGGCCCTTGCTCAGCACCCAGGTCACGGGAGGGTGGTAGACACCCAACTGGTGACAGATCTTCCATCACATGGGCTCTGCAGCCCAGGCTGAGCAGGGAGGGCTGGGGTCTTCACCTTCCCCGTTATCCAAAATCCAGCCCCAGCCTTCTGCTGGTCCCCAGGGCTTAACCAACTTTGCAGCTCTCCTTGTGGAGACGTGATACTTCAGAGAGCCCAGACAAAGGGGGCTGTGGGACCAGCCTGCAGGAGATCTCGGAGACAACCAGGGTAACAGGATATGCTGAAGAACAGGATCATTTTATGACCATTAATAACATTTGCAGCTACTGAGCGTTATCCCATTTTCCAGGAGCAGCCAGCCCTGGTGCTGCAGGGCTGAGCTTGGCTGGGGGAGCCTCATGCTCCCCAACACGGGGTGTTTGGCCCGGCACAGCCTGGCTGATCCCCTCCTCTGACAGGGGAGTCACCTGGGACTCCACACATGCTCTGTGAACCCAGGGATGCTGCCAGAGCAGGGCTTTGCTGTGCAGCGACAGAGGCTGCTCAGCCCCCAGGTCTTCTCCTAGCGTGTGAAGGTGTGTGATGGTGTTTTGCAGCCAAATTCACTCACTGCTAGTGGAATTAAAGCTGTGCTCCCCAGCCCGGTCCCGCCAGCCCCTCCTGTCTGTCCGTGTGTATACATCCATCTCTCTGCACACCCCCCCGTCCATCACACCAGCATCCAAGTGACCTGGAGTAGCGCAGTACAAACACTGCAGGTCCTGTGTAAACAGAGGTTACATATATTTTCCTCATCCATTCCTCGCCGACAGCAGAGCAGGCTCCTTTCACGAGGAAAAATAAACCAACACGATGGCAGCCCCGAGTTCAGCAAGTGTTTCCTGGCAGATTCTAACCACGTTAGGGTAGGTGGCTGTAAACAGACTGACAGCACGCTCCCAACCTTTGAAATTCCTCCCAGCCCCTTTCCTGTCTCAAATTCACACCATCACTGGTCCACCCGGGGCTTTAAATTAATGCCCGGCTGGGGTGCGTAATTACCAGCTCCCTAATGGTCCCAAACATCCTGAGGGGCTGAAGTTTCCTTTTTGATTTGTGGCTCCGAGTCAGAGTTGTAATTACCAAATTGATTTTAAATGCAGGCTCCGCTGACAGGCTACTGGCAAATGGCATCTCCGAGGCTTCAGCCATTCATAAAAAAAGTAGAGGAAGCCCTTGATGAATATACCTTGATCTGCAGCTGCTGTTTATTTAATACAATTTATGGGCAATGGTATTAGGTTTTATCAGGGAGCTGCAGCTCTGGAAGCACTGCTTTGGCAGGAGTGCTGGAGCTGAGAGGTTGGGTCATAGCTGGGAGCTGCTGGAATCGCTTTTTCACATGAGGACCCCTCTGCTCAGCTCATCTCCCCCCCTTGCCCCCAGGGGGAGGGGGCTTTGGGGCTGCAGGTAGATGAGCAGCTTCCAAAACCCAAATAAACACAGAGGCAAGCACATTTTCTGGGGGCTGATGCAATGCTGGCAGGGGGCCTGGATGTCAGTCACCGCCAGCTCCCACCAGGTGCAGACCCCGAGACCTGCTGAGTGATCCCACCTCAGTGCTTGGCACCCGTGGCTTCCTCCTGGGCTGGGTGAGGGGGTGACCTGGGCCTCCACCAGCACCTGCTCTGGGCCACCGCTCCCCTTGGCCAGCCTTGGTCCTTTCCTTCCAGTCCCTCTTCTGCTGGCCCGTTGGCTGGTTCTCCTGGGTGCAGGTTTGCTGGTTCTCCCTGGGTTTGCAGTGTTCAGCACAGTGGGGACCTGACCTCTCAAATTTACAGGATGACATTCTGTGATTTAAACTATTTCATGAGCAATCCCCTATAGCCCAGACAAGCCCATCGTGTGAACTCACCTGTTCGCCATCCAGGCCATAAGGTTGCGTAATGTATAACCTGTAACTCTTAATGTCATGCACCTATGGGCAAAAGAAAAGAGCTTCCTCCACCCTTCAGCCCTTTCTCTGGCTACACGTGGCTCTTGCTCTGACCTCCCAGCACATACCAGGCCTTAGCTTGAGCTGTGGCTCCATTTTTTATTTCAGAGAACCTTGTTTCAGTTGCCTACCACTGAAGGGTTGACAGAGTTTATCTCGCCTCCAGTCAGCACTGGAAGCTGCTGATTAAAGCAGAAAATATGAAGGGGCTTAAACCTTCAGGTGCATCACAGCTCCCAGCTGCTCCTTGCCTCTGGAGCAGGGAGGATGGATGTCTCTGACAGCATCCACTGCTCCCAGAGATTGGGTATCTCCAGGGTCAGGCACTGGGCAGAGAGGAGCAGCTCGAGCCCGGAGAGGGGTGATTTTAACTGGGGAGGAGTTGCTCTGAAAATGGAGGGACCCCAGTGGGAAGGAATGAAGGGTTAACAGGATGGTGATGGCTCTTTAGGAGCAGAGGCTGAGGATGATGAGAGTGTCTGTAGGAGAGGGATGTCAGCAACCCTGGCCAGGATGATCTCAGGGAGAGGGAATCCGAAAGCAGCCCCAGGGGAGAAAGAGGCAGCGTGGGCAGGGAGTGGGGTGATGGGCAGGGTGGGATGAGGTGGCACCCGGGTGAGACCTGGGAAGTTTGGAGCTTGTTCTGGTTTTTTCACAGCCCCCCAGTGTCCCCAGCAGGTCCAGGGCAGAGCACGGGGCAGGCAGAGGTGTTTGCAGACAAGTGGGTGTCCCTGAGGTCAGAAAGGCCCAGAGAAAGGTGTGGGAGAGTCTGGCTGATAGGAAAGCAAATAGTTTGGCTGCCTCCACGGAAAAGTACCTGGTCTGTTTTGTTTCCTAGATTGGTGATGAAGGATAAGGATTTAGGAGAAAGGGAGGGAGAGCCGCAGTTAATCCACTGATTAACCTGAGGAGAGAGAGGCAGACGCTAAATCAAAGCAGAAGGGCAAGAGAGAAGCCGGTACCACCAACCCAGAGAGCAGCAGAGCACGGGCTGGCTCAGCTCTGCAGGGGTTTAAGGGCAGGGATGAAGGCTGTGGGTGCAACCAAAGGGCAAGGTTAGAGACACCATGGAAAGCCGGAGGAGCAGGGAGCAATGTGAGAGAGCAGAGAGGAAAAGGGGAGCAGGGTGTGAGTTCCCAGAGGGACATACCAGCTTTTCATCCCGTCACGGGGTGGGTGGGTAGCTGAGGATCCTGTTGTGCTGGTTCAGCCATCACCATTTTATGCTGCCATCAGTTCCTGGTCACACAGGCCAATGCTGAACTCACCAACAGCCCCTCTGTGATGCTAGCATTGCCTGCCGGACACACGGACAGAGCTGGCTCCTCACATGGCAGGACACCACTGAGAGAGCTCAGCAAGATGCACCCAGCCCCACCAGGAAGCCCCTCCAACTCATCAGCTCCTGGTTTATATAGCTCTGGCCTCATCCACCACCCAACCATGACCGCCTGGGGGAAGGTGGGACCTCACACAGGTCGGGCAGATTCTGCCTTTGGGGCTTGCAACCACTTGGGGAACAAAACACACTGCTGGGGTGTCTCCATGCAGGAGCATCCTGGGCTCCTGGAGCTGCTGGTCCTCAGTGGACAGCCCTCCAGTTGTCACAGGGAGCATCCTGTTGAAATCCACCTGCTCTGTAGATGCGGTAGATGCGTTGGCATTTCCCAAAGTGATGGGTGGTGGCAGTGTCCCTGTGGTTCCTCCAGAGCCTCACTCAGATATTGACTCTTAGATCATTAAATATGTGTCTGGACGGAGAAAAAAGAGCGTGCAAAGAAACCCACCCTCAACCAACTCATCCTCTCTGTGGCTGAAGCTCTTGTCCCACTGTTGTGCTGCTCCGTGGAGTTGTCAGCACCTTGCAGCCCAGTCTATGGGGATGTGTGGAGATGCTGGCATGGCAGGGATGGGATGCCCAGGGCTGGAGGCACCGTGGGCATCCCGTGCTGCCTCCACACACACCCGTGTGCACGCACACACACGTTTCTGCTTTGGCTCCTATCGTTGCAACGTATTTACCACCGTGCCTTTCACGAATATGCTATTTATGCTGCAGCAGAGTGTGTCATGCTTTGCATTAGTCCAGCCAAATTACGACTTCAAAGCTGCCCGTCCCGGGGGGGCTCCCCGGCCCTCCCCGGCGCAGGGGCAGGCACAGGTCTGAAAGGTTCCTTATTTATTTTCTTCGCCAAGGAGCCACTTCCCATCTGGAACCATGTGGGGGTTTTTTTGTGTGTATGTTCGAGATATTTAACCTGACTTTAATTTGAGTCGAAACGGCTGATATTGCTGATAGTCATACCACGCCGAGGGGGCAGGGGGGGACCGAGGACCCCCCTCCCCTCCGCTCCAGCCGGTCCCTGTTAAGCGGTTCCTGGCATGCGGGCGTGCTGCAGACAGTCCTGGAGAGGCTGATCGGATCTGGGCAGCTCCGAGGCTGCTGCAGTGGTGGCAGAGGGAGTGGGTGTCCAGGAGAAACCCAACCGTGCTCCGTTCGCTCTCCTCCTGGCCACCATCCATGGCTGGGCTGCTCGGGGTGGGGGCTCTGCTGGGAGAGGCCAACAAGTCCTTCTTTTACCCCTTTCTTGTTGTTTTTTTTTTACTTTTCCAAATGCCAGCAAAGTGCTTCTCGAATCCATTATTTAGATCAGGAGAAAATGAGGCGTTTGCCATTTATGTCTCAGTGGGTTCATTAGAAGGCGGCTGCATTTGTGCCATGTGCATGATTTATCTCAGTGCTCTCCTCAAAATACTGGGCAGACAGGGACCTGCACATGGGATGCTGGGGAAAGCTGCGTGGGTCATCTCGGGTGGGCTTTCTTGAGTCAAATATTGGGGTGGAAAGAGGACGGAGTGTTTGGGGACCACCCCAGCCAGGACAAACCCCAGTCTGTGCTGCCACAGCCCCGTGATGGGGACCAGCAGCCTCCTGGAGCTGATCTTCAGCCCTGAAAGGGTTAAACAACAGTAGCCAGGAAAATAATTGCAAAAAAATCTAAAATTAAAGCTCCCCTGCACCCTGGCCCCTTCTTTAAACTTCAATGATGTCTTTTAAGCAAATGTTACTTAAAGGAACATTATATTATTGCAAATCAGATTTCCTGGCTCTGGTGCAGACACGGGGAACAACCCAGTAATTTCACTGCAGATCCTGTGATAAGGACCGACCTTTAACCCCCTGCTCCACAGCAGGGTTTGGATGTCACACGTATTAAGGAAATCTCCCTCCTTCCCCAGATGGCTGACTGGGGATGGGGAGGAAAGCTTGGCCATCCTGGAGCACAGGACTTGGATGGAGAGGGGTCAGAATGGACACAGCAGACTTGGGGGCATGGTGTGGGTGATGGAGGAGGTGGAGACAGCAGGTCGGGAGACCAAAGGCTGGGATGGAGCTTCAGTGGTGGGGAAGAGCCTCCAGCCTGCAAAGCAGGAGGTCATGGAGCTGCTTCCTGGCTCAGGCATTAAAAACTAGCTGGGTTGCTATAATCTGTATTAGATTTAAACTCTGCAATAAATGTTTCAGCTTATTGATGCCAGACTGCAGCCAATTACAGCTGAAGTCACCAATGGATTAGTGCACGATGAGAGACCAAATGGCTTGGGGAGGGAGCCTGGGGGGTGGTGAGGAGCTGGGCAGAGCTCATGCTGGTGTCCCAGCTCCCAAGGCATCAAACTTTTCCTTAGTAGGAATTTGGCCCAGAAAAATAACGCTGGTGATGGTATTCTGGTCCCATCACACACACTGCAGAGCCCTCAAGCCCTTCTGCTGAGCCTGTCTGCTCCAGAGTCATAGAATCATGGAATTCCAGGAGAAGGGTGGCCATGTCCCAGGAGAAGGGTGGCCAGACGTGTCCCTCTCCCTTGGCTGCGCCTTGTGGGTGCCAGCAGGGTAGAAGAGAGATGGGAGAGTCATGCTGGAGGCATCTGCCTGGGCTCTGCATCTCCATCAGCCAGTTACTTCATCCGTTGTGTAGTACCCCTCAGCAATTTGGCTTTGCAAGCACGGAATCCAGAGCACCAGGGTTTCTGTCTCTGTCCTGCCTCTTTCCCTTTCTCGGTGGTGTCTGTTCTGTCCCATCCTGTCACCGTTGTTCTCAGCCTCTCCCCCTCCACCCCGATGGCACCGTCCCTTCGCAGCAGACCCGGGCCCAGCAGACCTCTGTCCAGCAGATGCTCCTGGTTTGCTGACAAGTCAGGACCACACATCAGGGCTGAGTCCTCACTGGTTCCACATGGGCAGGGCAGCCTCTGCCATGTGCTGCCTCCACATTGCCAAGGACAGCCTGCGTTGGCCTGACCACAGGATTGCGGCCACCCCAAACCCCAGTGAGCTCAGCACTCAATGAATTGCTGCTGCAAAAAAAGCCCCAAAACCCCAAATCCTGTTTCTCAGCAAAACAAAGACACAAGAGGAGATGAAAGGCCCCGTTGCTGGAGGCAGGTTGAGAGTCTCGCTCCCTGAAGTCCTGGGGGGATGCTCAGGGCTCAGAAGTCCAGAGTCTGAAGCAGGGAGCAGCTCCACAGACAAACCTTAGCCCTTCCCAGCTCCGTGGAAGTCAGAGGTGGTGTGTGGGTTGCTGTGGAGCAGGGAGCAGGCGCATAAGCCCAGGAGATAGAGCCTGTGGGGCTGGGATGAGTGCCAGGCCCCTCGCATCCCTAGGGAGCCCTCCCTGCTCCCCTCGGGCGCCCGCTGCCGAGCCTGGCGAGAGCTGGCTGGGGTAGGAAGCCGGTGTGGATGCCAGAAGGCTGCAGAAAACCCAGCAGAAAAAGTGCATTTCCAGGGCCTCTGCCATGGGAGGATTAGAGTAAAACCCACAGATTTCTCAATATTTTCCTGACCCAAAGTGCTGAGTTTGTTTTGCCGTGATTTATGGGATCCTGTTACTCGCTCTTTGTGAATAGCGAGACAGCCACTGGGGATTTATTAAAACATTCACAAGCCCCAAAACTCTGTCAGATTTTTGCATGACTAATAATTTGCTTGAAAATTTGGAGGGGAAGGCAAGTTGCTCGTTGCTCCTTGTTCCTTACCCGGCGTCCAGGCAGGAGGGCACGTGCCTTGGCCAGCCCCATGCAAGCAGCACCAGAAAGCCAAAGCCAACAGTGTGTGAGCAGCCCCTGAGCCTTCTTCCTCCTGGCTCTTCCATGCGTGAGACTAACGGGTCCCCTGGCAGGAATTCAAGCCCAGGTAGCAAACATCCTGGTAGGCACCTCCCTCTCCTTTAACGTCTTCCACGGCTGCCCAGCTCCATCCAGCATCAGGGCTGACCCACAGCTTGTTTTCCACCACCTTCAGCTCCGAACAAACACCAAACAGACCTACATTAAAATAACATTAAGAAACAATCCAAACCACCAGGGGAAGGAAATTCCTTTTTTAATTCAGATGGAGCTTTTTTTGGTTTGAGTCCTGGCAAACAAACAGCTGAGATCAGTTCCCAATTAGGTGCTTTTGGCCTCGCCGAGTGATGAGAAATGACCTGACTGATTTCAGTCATTTCCCTGAGCCCCTTGCAGAAAAGCTCTCGCAAACTTGGAGCTGATGTGCTGAATTTCCCTTTGCTGCCACTGCCACCCGCCTGGCAGAGAAGCCTGAGCCCCCCTCCTTGCCCCACACCACGGCAGACCCTTCTGAAACCCTGCCAGCACCCGAGGCTGGGCTCCTCCATCCCCACCAACCACGATCAGTGGGGATGTGGGGCTGAGCGGAACCAGCCTGAGCATCAGAAGCCTCCAAGGAGGGTCCCTCAGCTGCAGGGAGTCGCTGGCAGCCCCTTGCTCCCTGGATCCGTCCAGACTCCTTGTGCAGGGGTGTTAAGATCAATAGTTACTTAGAATTGTAGAATAATTTTGGCTGGAAGAGCCCTTTAAGGTCATTGAGTTCTTTCCCCCAGCACTGCCAGGGTACCACTAACCCATGTCCCTCAGCACCACATCTCCATGGCTTGGAAACCTTCTTCTTGAATTGAGGGACCCCAAACTGAACCCAGGATTTGAGGTGCAGCCTCCCCAGTGCCCAGCACAGAGGCATTTGTTGGGTTTAAAGAAACTGTTGTTTTTCTTCCCCCAGGGAAAAGACGCTTAGTGTTGTCCTCATTAAATCTTCCCTGGGGTAAAACCAGCATCCTCCAGAGAAGGCTCCGTCTCTGTGTCTGGTGTCCCCAATCCCATTCTGCTCCAGGTTGCTAAATGCAGTTGCTTTTAAATATCTGTCACAGGAGTGACCACTGCCTTGTGCTGTCTAGATAAACGCCCATGAAAGCAAAGCGGAGGAGGAAAGGTGCTTGAGAAGCGAGGGTGCTGTGGTGTGTTGTGACTCCGTGACCGTGTGTGAGCACTCTCTGAAGGGCTGGAGAGGCTGCCTGGAGCAGATGATCCCAGTGACCGCTGTGCCAGGGGATGCTCTAAGCACATCACTGGTTTCTATTGGAAAAACGGGCCAGAGAAAGGCTACAAAATAAATAATTGCTCTTGCCAGAGCGGCAGCAGAAGAGGCAGTGAAATGAAATGAAAGCCCCGAGCAAAGCTGTTGTGTCTAACAGGAACCCTGACCCTGAGCTCAGCTCCCCTCTTTCATGTTTTTTTCTGACTTCAGTGCTATTGTGGGCAGAGGCCTTTGAATATGATTTATTCGTTTGTCTTGGCATCCAAACAAGGAGTCCTGAGACTAGGAAAGACGATCAAGAGCCCACTTCTGAGCTGCGCCCCCAGCCTGGGCACACGCTGCCCGGTGGGCACTGCCCGGGGCTCTGCTGAGCTGGGCAGCAAGGGAAGGAGCCAAGCAGCTCACACAACGCCTGCCTTGGCCTCTGCTCCTCCAGCTGTCAGGGACATGGGGCTGGATTCAGCATCTCCATCCGAGCCCAGCAATGCTCACATCACAAGGGCATCGAGGGGCCGCCCGCCGAACTCCTCTCTGCGGGTCCCACATGGTGTGTGCAGGGACAGAGCCCCCGGCTCTCCAGGGACCCAGCCCCAAATCAACCCCCCCCCCAGGAGGGAGGGGGTGAGGAGGGCCAGAGTTTGGCCTTAGGATGCTCTCAGAAACAGCTCCAACAGCTCTTTGGTGCCGTTCCAGAGCTCTTTGTTTTTCCCAGCTTTTTGCTGTTGAATTGCAGGGGATGATTTAGAGCCAGAGCCAACTATCTACCAGAATGAAACCGTTTCACAAATCGTGAGGCCGAGGGGACCATTCCATTGCCCAGCCTTCTGCAGAGACAGGCCAGCTCTGCTCTGGCTCATTGGTGCCTTCATCCTGCCTCGTGCTGCCACCGCTTCCTTCTGCCCAGAGCTTCTTGTGCTCTCCAGCTCTTCCAGACACTGTGGTTCTCACTGTCAGCTGGAGAAATAAAGTCACCTCGGGCAAAAAGCAGCTTTTAGCTCAGAGGTTTTAAGGCATAGCAGCTTCATGTTCTCTGCTGTGGGTCCTTGATCCACCCTCCATGTGTTTCTCATGCTCAATAGGAGGTCCAGGGGTGATAACTGGAGATGGACTCTGTAGAGATGTCCCTTGGGAATGTGTGGGCACCCTGTGCTGAATACTGGCAGGAGGTTTATGTCCATTTAACCCTTGATGGCAAGGCAGGCTCACCTTCAACTTCACATCATCCTTCTGTGTTACAGTCTACACTGGAGCAGCTCTCAGAGGCTGTTCCCATTCGGAGAGCGTGGTTCCTTGTGGGTGTGAGGTCCAGAGGGGACAGGGTAGTGTCCTTCTCTGTTCCTGGTGAGCTTGCTGCTCTGCAGAAACAGCTCCAAGCACAGCACAGAGGTCACCAAATATCCCCCCATCTTCTGGCTCACAGGAGACAGAGATGGAAGCCTGTGGAGGCTCTTCTGTGGTGACAGCCACGTTGCCTGCCCGGAGGCTGTGATGGGGACACCTCAGCTGTGATGGGGACACCTCACCCAGGTACCTGAGCACACCTCAGCTCCCTGCCTGGGTCCTTCATCCCTGAGCACAGCAGCCCCCAGTGCAAACCTCCCCACCACCAGCTGGTGCTTTCTGGAAGCCGTGTCACGTAGTTGGGAAGTGTATATTTATTTCTCTTCCTCCCTCCATAGTGTCCCCTCTCAGCTCGGGGACGTGAGGCTGAATTTTCTGCCTGGAATATGCTGCTGTGTTTGAACAGGTTTTTCTATTCCCCAATCACTCACCATCTCTGCCGCGTGAGATTTATTGACTTTTATTTATTTATTTTGACTTAGTCATTTTTCATTTGGGACAGAGCAATGTGCCGAGTGAAGGCGGCCCGGGAAGCCCTCTGCTTGAGTCATGGCCTTAAGCCTTTGAGCTGCTTTGTTTCCTTTGGTTTAATCTCTTGACTGCAGTAAACACTTTGGACAAAGCTCTGCTTGTTCGGGATGGTCAGGGCTGGTGTGTCGGGGGGTCAGATAATGGGGTCCGGCCGTGGGTGGGAGGGAGGAGAGCAGAACATTTCTGTGTTGGTGGTTCAGGCTCCTCTTCTGCTGTCTCCAGAGATCTTCATACTCTGGAGATGCTGAGACTCTGCTCCTTTTGTGGCTCTCCTGGCTCTGTTGGATAAGCTGGGGTCTAGAGCACTAATCTCCTTCAGTCTGAAGGATTCCATGATTCTGTGGTTATAGGATGGCTGCTCTGGAGGAGCCTCTGGAGCAGGCGTGTTGTGTGGACATTCCTGGTCCCCAGCATGGCTGCTGCTTCCCAGGGTGACCTTGGTTTGTGTTGGGATTAATAGCAATGCTTGTTTGGAGAGCTGAAGGTGAAACGTGTAGCTGCACAACCCTTGCAGGGTCAGGGGTCCAGTCACTAACTCTTGTGAGCAGCCTGGGACAGGGGGAGTTGCTGGTACCCCCAGGTGTCTGGCAGGGGGTGAATGGTCACACAGAGACACAGGGCAAAACCAGAAGCATTAGGGTGAGAACGAGTCAGGGAAATCTTAACTTAGACAAACAGAAATGAGGTAAGAGTGAGATAATTAGGCAGGAGGCTCCTCTGCCAAAGGCAATACTGGAAGTCCTGCTTGCTGGACTTAGTCAGCACTCGGCAGGGCCAAAGCCCAGGGGGACACTCTGGGGACGTGCCGGCCTTGGCAGGTGCTGCTGACCAGCAGTAGCTCCTGTCCTGATGGCCCCGACACGAGGTGACACCATGGCCTGGCAGATGTGGGCACCATCCCCTCAGCTGGCACACGGCGAGGCTGGTGGCAGTGTGCACACAGCTGTGCACATCTGGAAGAGGCTCTTCCAGAAGAACTTCCTTGCCAAGCAAGGAACTCCTGGGATGGGTTTTCTCTCCTTGCTTCAAATAGCTCCCATCAGAAGGGTCCCACTGATAAAGCATCAAAGACATTGCCCATGCCTGCTGAAAACTGGCTGGAAAAGAGCAAAGCCAGGAGAGCAGAGCCATGGGACCTCCCAGTGTGGATGTGGTGCACGGGGCTGGGCATGCGTGGGTGTGGAGGAAGGAGACCATCATCCTCCCCTTGGAAAACAACCCCAGGAGTAGCTGGTGGCCTCCAGCCCGTGCTGAAGCGTGGGGCGGAGCGGCGAGGGCCAGGCCAGTCCAAGCCTCTTCCTGTGGCTTTTCCTCACCACAGCTTTGATCTATTTTTAAGGAAAACTGCTGAAACGCCGGGAATCGGGTCTGTGGCTGTGCGTGGGGCTTGGCAGCAGCTGGGCAATGGGAGGCCAGGGATTCAGGCTCCTCCAGCCACCAACGGCACTGGCAGGCAGGGATGTGACCCCCCCGTCACCTCCTGGCCCCCTCCTGCTCCTGCCTGGGATGGAGAGAACCAGGTGGGGATGGGGAAGAAGCAGCAGAGAGCTCTAAGTCATCCCTGATCCAGAGCCCGTTGTTCCAATGGGGTTTTTTTGTTTTTAATCACATTAGGGAAGGATGCGTTTGTGTTTTCATCTCCGGTTGTTGTGTCCCTCGGGCCCCCTCGCTCCAGCTCCTTTGTTTGTGAGCAGAAAACACTTCCCCAGCCAAAGGCTGGCCAGGGAATCCTGGGACAGGCTGTAAATCTGGGAGGGGGATTGACACACACCTGCTGGCTGCTGGAATGCAGCTGGGACCACGAGGGGTGATGCTTCTACTCGGGGCTTTTCTTGTTTAATACAAGTACCATGATTCATGGTCAGGTTTTCTGGAGAAATCATGTTCCTACAAACTGGGAGATGGTGGCAACCATCGGCGAGGGCTTCCCACCCCTTCAGGGGCCAGCAGCCTGGGCTGTGTCCCATTTACCCCAGAAAACCCCGAGAAATAACAGAGATTAGGGGTGATGTCCTGCGTGAGTATTGGGGCTATAGGGCAGTGGGATTCCCATCCTGGGCCATGAGGAGGGGGAATCTCATGGGATGCTGTGGGGAGGGTTCAGCCCAATGTGAGCAGTGGGCTGTTGGATAAGTGGGAGCTGATGAAGACTGATGGGACCACAGCACAGAAAAATAAACTTTACAGCAGTGGGATAGGACTTTGGGGTGGTTTTGGTTGAGTGGTTGCTTGTCACCACCTGAAACAAAAGGAAAATGATGTTTGTTCTTTTTTTGAATTTTAATTGTGTGGAGATCAAACCCTAATACAGCAATAGCAATAGGTTCCAAACAAAAGATTTTTATTTAATTGGCATCTTTCTGCCACAGGAAAGGAACAGAAATCTGTGCCGAGTTGCAGACCCTAATAAAAGCCTCGTTTCGGGGAGTGATTCATTAACTTTACTGGGACCGCGTTTAAAAAATAATTTAAGCAAAGCAAAGAAAAAAGGGCCAAGATTTCCTGTGCCTGCCTGTAATATTAAACCTGCCTAAGCTGCGAGGAGAGGCCTGTGGATGTAATTGCACGTTTCCCAAAGCCTGCGTCCGCCGGGCTGCGGCGGTTTCCCCAGCTGCAGAAGGGACAGGAAAGGGGGGGGATCTGATGGGCAGGCAGTTCTGTCCCTTTTTATTTTCCCAGTGTGTGCAGGACTCAGAGTCATTCCTCCACCCGCCTCCCCCTTCCCTGGATCCCGATGAAAACGAGCAAATGGCCACAGCCCCATCTGGCCAGTGGTCCCAGGGCGTAAGCTGCTTATTCAGGCTGAAGTTGCTCTCCAAGCCCCGCAAGCCGGAGCTGCTGTGGTTCAGGGGTCTGCTGGGACCCCCCCGCAGCTATTAACGAGGGTAATGCAATTAGGGAAGCTCTGATGTGATGGTGTTAGGTCTCTGTCTCTGAAATGTGGGGCGTGGGGAGGGCAGGTACCCACCCAGCCCGGGCAGGGCACACATGGAGCTGGGCGAGCTCCTTCCAAGGGGCTTTTCAACAAAGCCAGAGGGTTTTTGTGTTGTTGTTGTCGAAAAATGCTGAGGCATGGAAATCAAAACCTTTTGTGGAAACATAATGATTGCGAGGAAAATTTGGTTAGCGAGGATTACCTCGAGTTCAGGATGGAATTTCTCATCCAAACGAGGGAGGACGGCTCCAGAGCTCTGCTCTGCCCAGTTCGCAGCATCTCCAGCTGCCGTCGTCATCCCCACCATCCCTGGTGCAGAGGGACGAGCCACGTGGCAACGTGTCCATGCAGGAGGCTCAGAGCCAAGTCCGTGCTCATCAGCCTCAAGGTGGGGGGTTCTGGGGCTGGGGGTGGCACATGGGAGCTGGACAAAGGCAAGAGCTGCTCTGCAAGGCATGGCTGCGGGAGGGGCCGGGCCCAGCTCCCCTCCACGCTGGGGCTACATTTTCCTACTTCCACTTGAATGAACAATTGCACTCGGCTGAATCACTGGAGGGGAAAAGAGAAGCCACTGACACCCTGTAGTTAGCAATGAGAAAGCTAA
Source organism: Brachypteracias leptosomus (assembly GCA_013401335.1). NCBI lineage: Eukaryota > Metazoa > Chordata > Aves > Coraciiformes > Brachypteraciidae > Brachypteracias > Brachypteracias leptosomus. The sequence continues at coordinate 338,986 of VYZX01004042.1, read as the reverse complement.
ATATAGCTCTTACTATGGGCTGTGTGAGGGAGAAAGGGAAAAAATGAGTAGGCATGATGCTCGGTCACTTCGGTCGGCCTGCTTACACCCAAAGAGATTAAAGCACTGTTATCCCTCTCCCTGTGCTCTCCCTCCTCCTGGGATGCTTTATGGTTGTCTGGGCCAATCCTGCCAGCACCTCAGCATCCAGCTCAGGTCCTCTCTTTGGGGTCTCCTGCCTGCCTAGGTCCTGCTCCAGGAGCCTTCACCCCTCATGCGATGCTCCCAGTCCTGGGGTCGTTCCTTCCCTACCATCTCCTCTCCACTTTGTGTCCTTACCTGCTCTGCCTGTCCCCAAATCCAGCTCCTGTCTCCTCCTGCAGCCGGTGTGATGCTAAGAGGTGGGAAAGGATGGAGCAGGCTCCATGAGAAGGGACATACCCTTGGCTGAGCCTTAAACTGTCGTTTTTTTCCCAGATGAATCAAATTTGGGGCATATTTCCCCAGGAAAAGCAAAAGGCATATATATCTCTGCAACCAGAGCTGCTGCCTGGGAAGTGCTGAGTGTCTGTTGCACGCCACGGGAGAGCAACAGCTTCTCCCTGAGATAAAATGAATATCACTGGAGTTGGGTTGGTTCCGTTCCCTTTTAACAGCAGAACCTGGTGTTTTTCTGTAGCCGTGTTCTCCGGGCTGTGTGGGGTGGGTTGTTTCCTTCAGCTGCTGCCTCAGGCAGATACCAAACATGGGGAATTTCAGCCCAATTGATTCGAGGCTGGCAAAGCTCTTGCGAGCGCTGCGGAGCCTCCTGATGGGAAGTGTCAGGGAAGCTCAATCACAAGCGCTGGTACCACGGGAAGATTGTGCTCCAGACCCTGGAAAGTTGGCATGGCCACGCTCGTTTTCCCTTTCCCATTTAGACATGGCAGAATTTGGGGGGTTTTCGCTGCATTGTTGCACTCTTTCTTTTTTTTTTCCTGGGTTTTTTTCCCAGTTTCTGGCTCTCGCGGCTGCTTGGCTGGAGTGAAGCGTGCCAGGGTTTGGATGACAAATCGTCTTGTAGCATCTGCTAGGAACTGATAAGACAGGAGGCTGATAAGCCTAATGTGCTGCTCCTGCTGGACAGTGGGATGATGCCTTTGGCAGGGGCTGGGGGACTCCTTCCTCCCCCCGAATCCATCGCATCCCAGGGATGGAGGCTGGGCTCCAGCCAAGTGCCCCAAATTGGAAAATCAGGCTGAGCTTGGGAGCCTTGGGTAGCCCCTGCTTTGAGTGTGGGGTTTTCTTTCCAGGCTGTTGACTATTTCACGAGGTTAAACACATATGTAAAAGCAAACCACAACCCCAACCAGTCATTCTGCCTTGAATAAGTGTCTGCAGTTTTTTGGAAGAGATAACAATGCTCTCTTTGTTTCCTCCTCGCTTCCCTCCCTCCCCACCTCCCCTTCTCTTGTCCCCTCTCTCCTAGTGTGCAAACCATGATAGCAACAATATTTCATTCCACAAATAGTCTGGGAAATGGGGCCGAGCACGTGGGCAGGGTGATGGGAAGGCAAATTTGAACCAGTTTGAAGCAAAGGGACAGGGCTGTCTGCTGAGCAGAAGATGCCATCACTCCCCCGGCCTGTCTCCAAAGCGTGACCGAGCTGGTATGGTCTCTGTGTGAGAAGGAGCAAGGATGGCCACTAAATAGCCTATTTTACCCTCCAAGGTCTTGTTTCACAGAGAATGTCACCACACTGTCTGCAGAGCTTTCATCTCTTCCTATTTTCAACTGAAAGATCAATCTGGCATAAAATAATGACAGTCTGGTAGAGCAACTCCCCGCGAGTTCTGCGGGCAGGGCTCTCCTCCCAGCCCAGCTGCTGTCCACAGGAATAATTGTTTCTTAGAAAGGGCTCTGCTGTTGCTTGAACGGGGTCCAGTGGTGATAAAACTCATTGTGTTGTGTGTGGTGCCTCAGGGCCGGTGTGGGGGTGGGGAGGGGGCTGCCCAGCCCAAGGAATTGCTGTTGTGCAACAGGGGTTGGGAGCAAGGAAAAGGAATGTCCAGCTGGACAGTCACCACAAGAATCGTGGAGTCATAGATGGGTTTGGGTGGGAAGGGACCTTTCAAGCTCATCTGGTCCAGCCCCCTGTAGGGAGCAGGTTAAATGCTTTACATATCAAGTTGGGACCCTTGTCCTGGCTCTGTGGGGTAGCAGTGTCCTGGGGACCCAGCAGGGCCATGCAAGGAGAGGTGAAAGGCTGGATCCTCTCACTGGAGGTACAGAGATGGGCTTTGGTCCGTACCCTGATCCAAAAGAAGGATTAAACCTTAGCAGAGAGATGTCCTGGGCAAAAGATCTGTTCTCATCAAATGGAAATTTCAGCAAGCCAGGAGCTGTGACTCTGGTCTGAAATAAATCAATCAGTTCCTGAAAATAGCACCAATATCTCAATATGTCTCGTTTAATACAATTTCTGAGCTGTACCGTGCCCCTGCCTTTGGAGGTCAGGCTTAATCATCAGCCGCTCACTCTGAGCCTTTGCCGAGCCCTCAGCCCTGGAGCTTTGCCCCTTGACTGCAGGGGAGGTTCTGCCATGGGGCCCGTGATGGGACCGTCCCATCCCCAGCCCCTCACCACACGTTTGGCCTCCTCAGCATCTCTGTGGGTCACTGTTTTCTTGGTCACGCTCTCGATTTTATGTGACAGAAAAAATAGTTATCATTATTTTTTATATACGTTGTGTACTTGTTTTATTGCTATTCATTAGCATGCTGTGATATCACCGAAATTAAGCTTTTGCCTGTAGCTAGATCAGATTATTTTCAATTATTAAAACAAACTTTGGGTTCATGTTGAAAGAACTTTATTGGAGTTTTTATTTTGCTGAATATTTTAGCTTTTTATGGAGATACAGAACAAGTATTGGTATCACTTGCAGACTGAAAAATCTGCTTTCTGGTTGGATTTAGTTTATCTGTTCCCATAGGGAATAATATTCCCATGCTACTGACCAGCAGCATCGTGGTCGGATGTGAGGCATAAATACACTGAAATAGCTGCAGATGAACCAAAATGACCTGAGTTTTTGTGGCAAATGCTCAGCACAAACCCAATCAGCTCTGATGTGCATTTTAACGACAGGAAGGCAATCTGAGTGGGCCCATACTGCTTTAATTTCTGTCGTGTATGTCAACCCAGCCCGCCTCCCTTTGGAGCGAGGCAGAGGCAGCTGGAGGTACCCCCAGTATCTGAGGTGCTCTGGTGTGGCTGCAGTGGGGGCTGCATCTCTCTGGCTGTGTGTGCAGGGGGTCGATGGGACCCCCAGATGAGGCAGGGGACCCATTGAGGGGTTGAGGATGAGGGAGATGCTTGGGGAGGAGGAGAAGGAGCGTGGTGACCAGCAGCTGGAGTGAGGGTCTGTGCTGGGATGAGTGGTGCTGGTGGTGCCTGCACGAGCAGGGGTGTTAATCTGACACCCGGAGATGTGTCTGATATTTTATTTATTAGAAAAGAACCTTTTTCCATTCCCCACTTCCCTGAAAAAAAAGAAAGAGCGAGAGAAAAAAAACCCAAAAACCCTCTCAGGCTCATTAAAGGCAAATGTTCCCACTTAGGAAAAACTGAGGGTTTTTCACCCGCTGCTTATAGGAAACAGCAGAGACAGGAGCGTTCCTGCAGCCCCCCCAGCACCCCCTCATACCACACACCCACCACCCCACAGCCCCACCAGCACGATGCTGAGAGGACACCACTGGTTTGGCTGCTTTGGCATATTCAGGCTGTGGTACCCACAGAGGTCCTGGAGGAAGAGGATGTGGTGACATCTCAGCATCCTCTTTGCCTCGAGATGCTCTGAGTTAGGGGGTTACAGGGGATGGAGGGGCTGCCCCATCCCTCCCTTATCCCATGTCCCACCACAGGGCAGGGCAGGATGATGAAGGGACTCAAGTATTTGGCTGTCTGTCCTCACAGTTCCCCACCCTGACCCCCACAGAAAGCCTGGATGAGCTGATATCAAGCTGAAAGAATGTCTCTTTGGGACACAAGAGGAAATGTAGAATGAAATAGTGACTGACAAGCTGCCCGGTATGGAGGAGCCCAGCCAGGCTCCCCTTCCAGGGCAGCAGGATGGGTGCTGAGCTGAGCCATGGCTTGGTGCTGAGCCCAGGGGGGTTTGGTGGGTCATGGGCAGCCTTTGTGCAGCCTCCAGCCACCTCCCAAAGCTCCTGAGATCTGAAACTGTGCGGTCAATAGGGATGGAAGCTCAGAGGGAGCAAGACCGGTACTGGGAGGGAGAAATCCCAGTTGGCAAAGGCCAGAAGTGGTCAGAGAGGAGATGTGAGGGGGAAGGAATCCTTCTGGAGAGGTCCCCACGAGCAGTCAGGGGGAGCGAGACAGAGCCGGGAGAGGGGCGGCTGGAAGGGAACAGCTCTGGGGGGTTTGAAAGAAATCTACCTCCATGGGGCATGAAAATAAGCTTTGTTTTAGAAAAACAAACAAGCAAACACATGTTCAGCCCAGCTAAATACAAACTCTCAAAGTTATTATTTATTATTTCTACTAAGGCAACATTTGGGGGCTTTAGGATTGAATGTGTTCCCTGTGCTGCGCTTTGTAGGGGTGTGGAGCAAGAGGCAGCCCTTGAGCAGGAGATCAGACACAACAAATAAGGGTAACGAGAAAGAATGAAGGGTGGGAAGACAAAGGAGACAATAATAAGGCTGTGTTTGCTCTTGCCAGCTATGTACACATCAAGAGGGGCTTGAATGCTCCATGGTTTAGCAGCTTTTAAACTTTTCTGTAAACCCGGCTTTGAGCAAGAATAAAGTGGAAATAAATAAAAACATTTCAATTAATAGAGCTGTGCCACTCCCCTCCCTCATGTTTCTCTCCAAGTGCTCTTTGCAAGTGAGAACATTTCTGCTGTGTGCTCCATGCTTGCATACTAATGCAGCAGGGCTGTGAAACCCGGAGCTCACACCACCTCCCAGTTAGCATTAAAGTGTGATGATGGTCAGGAAAGTGATGCTGAAGGGGCAGAGACACGTTATCATCACAGGGCTCCTGCTTCCTCCTCGGTGGCTGCTGAGTGGGAATGGGCTCTGCTTACAACTTAAGAGATGGGCTGGGCTCGTTCAACCTGGAGAAGGCTCCAGGGAGACCTTCTGGTGGCCTTTCAGTGCTCAAAGGGGCCTGTCAGAAAGATGTGGTGCCAATGGCAGGTCCGTGCTGTTGCTTTTCTGCCCGTAACCACACTCTGTGCCATCCCATTATCTCCTTCTGATGAACTGTCAGTGATGAACAGAGAGCTGTTCTACTGTCCCAGGTCGCAGGGTGAGGGTCAGAGTGAAGGGGAGAGCAGGGTGAGCCGAGGTGGTGATGTGCTGCCCATCCACTGGCACAGCCAGACCTGCCTCTAGCACTGCTCTAGCTTTCCCTGCACCTATAACAGAGCTCCCAGGGAAGGCAAGCAGAGAATTCTTTAGGAAAAAAAAAAAGAAAATAATAAAAGGTCCCTGTGATTATTATTTGTAATTTACCCTGCACTTCAGCGTTGATGAGTGCTCTACAAAACTCAGAGGAAGGAATATTCCTTCCAGGTAAACATCCAGTCCTGCTGAATTCAAAATGGGTTTTACTACTGACTTCAGAGGAGCTGGATCCTCACTCGGAGTCTTCTCAGTCTGCTTCCCTCCAAGCAGGAATCCTCAGGCACTTTGAAGGGGTCAGGCTCCTGCTGGGACAGGTATTCCCCTTGGTGTGAAGCAACCTGGAGCACTGTCTCTGACTCCTGGGTTTGCCTGTGGTTGTTCTCTGGAGAGAAGAAAGGAGAGGAGCTCCCAGGCACGGTGGGTGGCAGGAGGAAAGGGTTTCAGGGGAAGGAGAGCAGTAATGAGAGAGGAGTGGGGGGCATGGAGGGATGGGGAGGATGGGGAGATGAAGGCAGGCTGGAGAAGCAGGGATGGTGAGGACCGGGAAAGGGAGAGGCAATCAGACGTTCAGCACACGGCCCTGGAAGACCTGTAGATGTTCTCAGTAGACTGAAGCTCTGCCTGTGATTTTCCCTCTTATCAGTGTGCTGCCAGCCCATGAAGATGCCTCTTGCCCCTCCTCTCCCTCAGCAGGAGGTATGTGCTGCCTCAGCCTTTTTTCCAGCTCTTGCCCTCATTACTTGGGCATCGTCCCCGAGGCAGAGCCGGGTTCAGGGCTGTGCATCCAGCACTCTGTCTCACTCCATAACTCCGAGGTGTGACCTTGCCTGTCCATCCACAGCCGAGCCTTCCAGGCTGTTATCTTTTCATGGCTTGCTTCTTGACACATCCCTTTCTCACGCCGTAACAAATGGAGGGTGTCCTGCTAATATCCATCCAGAAGGCTCTTACCAAGGTAATTTTTCTGGCCCTCCCCTGGGCCTGCAGCCAACCATAGCTTTGCTGTTCCTCACTAGATCCACCTTTTCACTCCCATCCACAAAGGTGTTTGTCTTCATCTATCAGCCCCTCCTAGAGCCAACTCCCCCCATCACTCTCTCAGACAGAAGTGCAGGGTCAGCTCTGCCTCTTCCAACCTGCAATAACCAGCTTTTATCATTCGCTACCTGCATTTTCAAACGACTCTATTTCTTCATCTGCCCTCAGATGGAGAAGGTTCCTGGAGATGTCTGATAGTGTTTCTTCAGGTCTTCAGTTTTTCCTCAGGCTTTATCCCAAACGTGGTGTTTCAAAGGGCAGTAGGGGCAGTGTGGACATCCCCTGGATGGTGTCCTGCTGCTCTATAATTTCTTAGTTTTCTTGTGTCTAAACTTTTTCCAGTTATCAAATTATTTCACTTAACGTGGTGTCTGTCTCCTCCTGCCGTGGCCAGTGTTTGCACGTGCTCAGAAGGACCTTTGCCTCTACCAGCACCCTGTGCTTGTCCTCACTCATCAGCCTCCATCAAACAGGATCAGTGGTAGCACCAAAACATTGATAATAGGAAGCCTGATGTGTGAGCAGAGCCACAAAGCCCCAGCACACACAGCCAGGCAGGCAGGGAGCAGCCTCACCCCGAGGTCCCGGGGCTGGAGAACTGCTCATGTCAGTGCAAACCAGGGGGAAGCTGCAGGAATGAGTGAGATGAACCCAAGGACAGAGCCTGCTGCTCTCCCTTGAGCAGCACCTTGTGCTTTGAGCCACCCCATTGATTCCCTGGCTCTCCATGGAGGAGTCAGTGCTGAGGATGAATAATTGGTCTGGCACACAGCCCTCGGGGCATGGGTGATGGATGAACTTGAACTTCCCGAGTAGAGTAAGATGAGACCCAGGCTGGCTGCAATGAGAAAGGTGCTGACTTCCCTCCCTCACCTGGAATTGAAATGGAAATGAAACTGTTTTCAAGATAATACAGCCAACTTCATTCTCATTTCTGCTGCGTGGCGGCACAGTGCATGCACTCTGCACACACTTCAGGCATCTGCCTCATGGGAAACATTCCCAATTATCTGCTCTCTCTGCCTGCCCCATTCCTCACAATATGACTCATTCAGACATTTGCAGAAGCTGCTCCCAGAGGAAGTCGGAGCATTTTCAGTGGGATGCTTCTCTCCCCCTGGTTGTCGTAGGATGGGGTTGAGCTCCTGGGTCTGTGGATCTACTGCCTTGGCAGTGAGTAACCCAGCAATGTGCCTTTCATTAGAGGGGTCTGCAGAGCATCCCCTTCACCCACCACCACCAGCCAAAGGTGCTTTTCCATCCCCTTGGAGGAAACGAACCCTCAGTGTAAAACTTTTAAGCAAAGGATCAAAAACCCAGGGAGAAGTCAGGGAGCTCTGGGGGTCCCTGTGACAGCCCATGGGAGCAGCCCAGGTCTCCCTACGTCATGTTCTGCCTCTGTCATTGAGCAACAGGATCATCAGATGTCTTCTAATATGCTGGAGTTTATTAAATGATAAAGCTGAGCAAAACGCTTTAGCCTCATTGAAGCAAAATATTTAGAGAAGGCTCTTCAGTGTTTATAGTAGAAGCCTGGAATTTTTATTTCATTGGAAATTTGGAGCTGCTAACACTGTTGCTCAAATATGGGATGAAAGAAATCTCTGCAACAGTGATATTTTTGGCTGAATGGGAATTTTGTATTGCAGCCAGCTCTAATAGTCTTGTCTTATTTTCCTCCAAACAGAAGATAAATGAGAAATCTTTTAACTTTCCTAAAGAAGGCTAGGACAGAATTTCTAGCCCATGTTTTCAGAGCCTGAGGTTGTGCAAAGAGAAGACTCTTCAGGTGACCCCCCCAAAGCTGGCAGTGGTTGAAGTGAGGGGGGCAGGTGATGGGTGGCTGGGGAGAGCTCACTCGTGGCAATAGTTCAGTTTAAGGATGCAGCCCCTGGGAGCTCAGTCTGGACACACCAGTGACCCACCAGCACAGGGACCTCATCCAGGTGCTTTGTCCTGACAGAGTCTCCTTTTCTGGCAGATGGGGATGGGGTTGCTCCATAGGATCCTGGCTCCAGGGTTGCTGCTGGACAACCTGGAAATGTCACTGTTTTCCGTGCTAGGTTTCTGCTTCTGAAGAACTCATCTATGAGACACTCTTTTAGAGTCAGGCTCTCTTTAGAGGAGTTGGGCTCTTCTCCCAAGGAGCAAGCAACAGAACAAGAGGAAACAGCCTCAAGTTGTGCTAGAGGAGGTTTAGGTAGGACATGAGGAGCAATTTCTTCCCCAAAAGGGTTGTGAAGGGATGGAGGGAGATGTGGTGCTGAGGGACATGGTTTAGGGGTGCCCTGGTAGTGCTGGGGGAATGGTTGGACTTGGTGGTCGTAAGGGTCTCTTCCAAATGAAACAGTTCTGTGATTCTATGATTCTGTGTGCTTGCATCTTTGGAAGACGTCACTCATTTCCAAATTTCCCTCGCCACTTCTCTTCTCTGCTAGTTTCTAGCAATTGCCTGGACTTAATAATTACAAGAGTTTTACTGAAATGATGTGGAAAGCTGTCGTGAGCTGCAAAGGCAGCAGAGAGATGGGTGGTCCCTGGGGTGGGTCTGGCACGGGGGCAGTGCTGGGTGCCAGGTCTGGGCTGTCCTGCAGCTGCTCCTCCAGATGTGACCCAGCCCCCTGGGTGTGCGGGGCTGGGCAATGGTGAGGGATGTCATTGAGAAATAACATTTCCCTTCCCCTCAGCTGTGAGGCTGCTGTGAGTGGTGCTGGGTGCTGGGAATGCCTGTGAGTGCAGGTGGAAGGAGGGGGGCAAAGCCATGAGCTGCAGCAAGGGGATCTGTCATTCCAGGTGTGGCAGGGAGATGAAGGTTCCTCCTCTCCCTCCAAGGAAATAACACTCCCAGTGAGCTCATGTGTGTCCTGGTTTTGGAAAGTTCCTACCTCAGTGCATGTCTCTAAATAGCAAAGGCCTGAGCTCAGCTCCCCCGTCTCGGTGGCTGAAGTAAAACCCATCCCCAGGTTAATGCAGCAGCTCAATTAAGGGAAAACCCCGTGGGAGTGGGAATAAGTGTGGGTTTGGTGGAGTGAACAGCAGGTCCCTCGTAACCTGGCTCGCAGAGCAGTCACACACAGGCCATTGTGCCTGGGAAGGGCTCGCCCAGGCAGGTGTCTTCATGGGACCCATCAGCACCCTGGGTCCCAGGGACATTGGCTCTGGGAGCAGCGGCAGGTTCCCAAGCTGGGGAATGCTCTGGGTGTTGCAGTGATGTGAGGGGTGGGGAGGGGTGTAGGAGCCCCTCCACTCTGGGGCAGTGTAGCTGAGAAAACTCTCCAGCTAAAACACGGATAACTTGGTGTTGTGCACGTTGTCCACAGAGCTCTTTGCGTCTCCGTGTTCCAGCTGGATGGGCTGACAGGATAAAAAATGAAGTAGGTTAATATAATCAAAGTAAAGGGGAAGATTCCTGTCTGTGGACTGGGTCTGTGAAAAGGGATGGGAGGAGGACAGAGGGATGATGTGCAACAGACAGGTCCCCTCTTCCTTTCTCCTAATGAGCTTTCACAATTAGCTTGTGGTGATTTTGTTGCCTGTGCGTGTCTTGGTGTTTATCCTCTGTGAGGATGTGGGGAAAGGGGCAGCACTGGAGAGACCCGTGTCTGGCATAACCTGGAGTCAAACAGGCAGCCTCAGCTCAGGGGTGGTTTGTCTGAGGGACGTGCCACAAACAGCAGTAAATAAAGGGTGCAGGGGGAACAAGCGCCTCTCCCTGACGTGGGGAGAGAGGAATGTGCTAAGTTATTCCTCTCTTTGATAGTGCCCGGGCTGAGCTGGCAGTTACCATCAGTAACGTCATTTCTCTAATCCAGATGGCTAATAAATGTGGATTGCTTTTCTAAAACCACTTGACAAAACACAATTACTGCTGGCTGCAAAGCTTCCTACACGAGGAGCCCGTCTGGGTGCAGACTCTGTTCTGGCTGGAAAAGCCACCGGGCTGAGGGGAGATGCTGTGATTCCTGGGACGGGGAAGGGACCAGGGGGTTTTCACCTGTAGATGTGATCCCATAGAATCCAGTAGCCTCCAATATGGGAAATTATGCCAGATGAGTTTTCCTTGACTTACCCTGGTGGAAAGTAAACTGGAGGTGAGTCCATAGCAAGGAGCACTTGTTGATTTGTGCTCCAAGTAGAGATGAAGTTCTCTACGTTCACCACTTACAGCCTGAGTCCCATCTGCAGGCTGGGCTCCTGGAGCCCCACCACCAGAGGAATGCTCTCTGGTAGCTTTCTGGGTCGAACAGTTATTTTGTTAGAGGAAACACTTAAAACTAAAACTTTGCAGAATTTCCCCTGAGGTTGTAGTGTTTGTTTAGGCTTCTCCAACCAAAGAATCTCAATCACTGGAAACTGCAGACCTCCCCCACATGTTCATCCCTCTCACATCACAGGCACAGGCCATTTTAAAAGTTTATATAGCAAACAACAACAGGAGAAGAGCTTCTCCCTCCATATATCATACCCTCCAGAGGAAGGCGATGCCGGCAGAGCCTGGCTGGCTCTGGGAGTTGGAGAGGAGGCGAGGAAGAGGAGCAGGGTCTGAGCTACCCAGTGTGGAGAGCTTGGCTGCCAGGAGTGGGCAGAGGGGACACCTCGAGCTGCTGCCCAGCCCCTTGGCAAGAGCAGTGTCCCCAGAAAGAGGACGAGCTCCTGGGGAGGCATCCGTGGGAGAGGGTTAGCAGCAGGTCAGGAGGATGATGAGGGGCAGGGGATGAGGGAAGAGTGCAGGAGGGCAGCGTGGGCCACGTCTTCCTCCTGCTGACAAATGCAAAACATTCTCTCTGACCTCATACTTTTTTTCCATCTAAAAATAACACATTATCAGCTGCAGAGAACCACGATTTATCACAGCAAAGGCAGAGTTGAGGATGTGCATTTGGGGGTGACAAGGGTCGGGTTTGGACCATGCTCAGTGGTCGCCTCGAAGTTGTAAAAGAGCTTTTTGGAGACAGGTCTGAGGATGTTGTTTGAACGTGGATGTTGGCCCTCGATTTTGAACCCATGTGAAGTGTGATGGTTGTGCCAATGCAGTCTACACTTGTGTGTCCTTAATGCCAACCAAACCTTGTGCTGGGTTCTCCACCAGCTCCTGCTGGAGGTGTTCCTTCAAAATCAGAAGAAAGCACCAGCTGAACCTGCATTTCCATAGACAGTTCAGTGCACATCGTCCTGCTTGAGCTGCTGGGCTCTTCAGGGGTGGAGGCTGCTCCCCAGGCTCCTGCTCGTGGAGCTGTTCTCCTGCTGTCCCTCTGCTTGTCTCCGCTGGGGGGACACCCCAGTTCTGGGGGGAGAGGACTGGAGGGAAGCTATCAATTGTTAGCTAATGGAGTTAGGGTAAAGATGTTATCCAAAACCGCCGTGGCTGCCTAATTATTCATAACATCCCTCTGGAGATCCTCCTTTTGGCAAACGGTGAATTTGCTGCTTTGTTGCCATAATAATGGCAGTTCCAGGGCTTTCAATGAGGGGGGACAAATTACCATGCAGCCCCTGACAATATGGCAGCTCCCGAGCGTTGGATTACATGGTGATTTCCATGCAATATCTGGGATATTACATAGTAAGTGCCATGTCATTGCAGGCTAAATGAATGATTATCACCACTGCTTGACAAATCCGCCTGACAAACTTTGCTTCCCTTTTGGTCTATGGGATATCTGTGGGCAGAATGTGCTTGGGATGGTCCTTTCTGTCCCTGGATTTATGGCAGCACCCATGGGCAGTGCTGGAGTGGATGAAGCTGTGGACGTTGGCTCTGGGGATGCTCGTGTGTGTGTTTGTATCAGACACAAAATGTTGGTAGGAGACCTCAGGTCTTTTGAATATCCACGCCAGTGAGAGGCAGGTTGAAAGCTCCCCAAAAAGGAACTGGAGTGCTTGAGTGCAGCTGGAGGAACCGCTTAAAACTTGTGAGTGAATAGGAGCAGTAAATTATTTACAGTCTTCTCTCAGCTTTATCATTTCTGTCGTGAATATTACAGAGCAGGAACGCTCCAGCTCTCCTGCACACGCACTGTGAAATAGCTCTGGTGAATGGCAGTTGCTTACTTTATATAATCTAAGGACACTTGGAGCTGCCATGGGTCTGAGCCACTGTTTTCTGACATCTTTAAATTAACCTGCGTTAGGCTTGATGGGGCCTCGTGGGTTTGAGGAGCGGTTCCACGCTTGTGCAGAACAGGAATTTGGCCATTCAAGTAGCTCAGGTCCTGTGAATGCCCTCGATCTTTATACAGAGAGATCTATAGAATTCTCTGACTAATGTACAGATCTCTCTGTAGAATGATCAGGGCCAGACTTAGGCTGTTTGATGGGTGGAAGGTACATCCAGCCTGAGTATCACGGGGAGGGATGTTCAGCCATAGGCCACCAGCATCACTTCCCAAATTCAGAGTTTTACACTGGAGAATAAACAACCAAGCAGCAAATGAAAAGATTCAGGGGAGGACTGTAACGTAACTGAAAAACTATTTTCATCCTTTCCCTAGTAAAGTAATTGGAATGGGCTTAGAAGCAGCTCAAACAGTGACTATGTCATTTTAATTTAATTTTAATTGCACTGGCATCCTCCTGGACATTCAGACATTGGATGGGTCTGAAGCTCCACATCTCCTGTGCCCCCCCCTAGCGTGTTTCCTTCCTCTGTCCTGCTCATGCTAAGAACTGACAATCTAGATTAAAAGGTACAGAAGATACAGGCAGAGCTCAGAGATGACAAGGGATCTCTCGTTGCTATTTCCAAGTATCCCACGTGCAGATAGCTCCGTGTTTCACACATGGATCACAGGCCCAACAGGTTTCTCAGCAGGACACTTGTATTTCCATCATGGCCACGGTTCAGCTTTGCTTTGGGAGCCGTGGGAAACCTCTTTCTGTCCTGCACAGCGAGAGCCACCAGCTTTGACACTGTGCAGCTATTCCTGGGTAATTAGCTCCGTGTTTTTCCTCTCCACCACCAGTGAGTGTGGTATCATGAGATTCTCATCAGCCTCTTGACATGATGATAATTATCCTTCAGTAACTTCAGAGATAATCATAATCCACGAGGACAAGTAATTTTCCCGAGCTGTTCGATGGTGTTTGCAAAGCTCTTCGTGGGCTGGAAGTGGGAAAGGCCATTGATTTGTACAGAGGGACTGTGCCCCAAGCACCCATCCTGAGCTCAGGGGTGATGGGCATGGAAGGGGACAACACAACCTGTGAGGGTCAGGAGGTGCTGGAAGGACCAGGGATGGTCATTGCTCCTGCAGAGCAGTAAATCCCCAGTCCCTCGCCAAAGTAATGAGCAGTGCCTGTCCCTCAAAGTCTTTCTGCTGCCGGGGTGCACCATCCGCTCTGGAGCAGCCCAGGGCAGGTTCTGATGCCTCAGCCACCCAAAGCCAGGGGCTCTCCCTCAGAGCCCTGCTCAGAAGATGCTGCAGCAGCTGCTGGGAGGGAGACTGGGGCTCCTCAGGCAGCGCTGACATTTAGCATCAACCCCCCCTCCCGTCCTTCTGTGTGAATTTCCTTGATCGCCTTTCAAAGCGAGAAATAAATGGTGCATTAGAGAGCAGGGGAGAGAGATGAGCTTTATTAGCTGTTTATGGAAGAAATTAAAATTGCTCATTAGTAACCACGGCACCGGCAGTGCCCCTCCTCCCAGCTCCCTCCCCGGGGCCCTGGCAGCGTCGCTTGGACAGCCCGACGGCTCCCCGGGGACCACTCGCTCCTATTTATTTGGGCTGGCACCTGCCTGCCCTTCTGCAGATGGGTACTTGGGGGACTTGGGGGGAAATGTCACTGCCTGGCTCCTAACGGGAAGCGTCTCCTCCCTCCCCACAGCCCGGATCGCTCAGCCTGCTGGCTGCCAGCTTGGCACTGCCACCAGCGGGGCTGGGGTGGTTTGTTGTGCTGCATCTGCAGCCCGAGATGCTTTGCTGAAGAGGGTTTGAGAGCCAGGCAAGTGGGTGGCAGGAGGGAGAGGAGCCAGTGGCCGTGCATGCCAGCCGTGCCATCACAGGATGCTCCGTGCCAGTCTTGGGGCTGGGGCAGGGTGTCAGCACAGCCAGGGGCTGGCTCTTCTGCTCCAGCCTCCCGGGCACTCAGCTGTTTCCATGCTGTGATTTTGTGCTGAAGATTGTTCTAACAGAAGGTCTTCCTGAGAGCTTTTTGGAGCTGTGTGGAGCAGGCTAAGCCAGCTCTGCCCAGGCATGGCTCAGTGGGCAGCCTGTCTCTTCCACCTCCTCCTCTTCTTCCATGCGTCACTCCAAGCTCTTCCCACTGGCCCCACCAAAACTGGGGAGGGAGGGGTCTAGAGCACAAATCTTGTGGTGGAGTCCCCATCCCTGGAGGGGTTTCCAAGCTGTGGAGATGTGGTGCTGAGGGACATGGGTTAGTGGTGCCCTGGCAGTGCTGGTTGGACTCGATGATCTGAGCGATCTCTTCCGAGCAAAATGATTCTGTGATTCTCACCACGAGCTGTCTCCCCGGCTGGTCTGTGACCCCATGGTGCTGGGGAGGGGGGGTCCCTCTGCGCCGAGCCGGTGGCACGGGGGGCAGGCGGAGGAAGCGGGGCCAGCAGCACATCAAAGGCTCTGTATCTCTTCACGCAGCTGCCATAAAAAACAATCCAGGTTTCCGCTCCCCAGTCCCAGGTTGCCCTCGCAAGGGACATCTCTGAGGGCAAAGGGATAAATCTTTCATCTCCTCGGTCTGGGTTTTATTAAATGCCTCGCACATACATGTAAAATGCAGAATGCTGATAAATACTGGCTAGTTACGGGGGGAGGCAGATAGAGATTAACTCGCTGTACTCACCACAGGTCTATTCTTTCAATTAAGATGGAGAGCTCTGCAATGTGCAGAGGTAGCAAAGGGCTTGTCCAGCTGGCACAGCCTGGGAGGGCCCCAGGGGGGCACTGGGAAAGGTGCCATCTCCTCTCACACCTCATGGGCTCAGGGTAGATGCAGCAGCAGCAGCTTTACAAGGCTCAGCATCATGGGAAGGCCATTGAACCTGCTCAGAAGTGGGGGCTTCAGTGTCCAGGTAAATGGAGATGAAGGCCTCTGCATGGCACCTGCACAAGGGGGGCTTCAACAGCCCTGCTTCCCATCTCCCCCACTAAACCTCTACTGGTGTTACTGGAGCATCCCTGGGAACAGAGCGAGGATTTGGGTGAAAATCACATCTCCTCCCACAAAGAGCAGGCTCTGTGATGGACAAAGGCAAGAAGTCACGGGCTGAAGCTGCAGGTTGACAATGAGCAAGACTTTGTCCAGCCCCAGAAGGTGACTCCACCCCAGGCTCTGTGCCGACAGTCTCCAGGAGCAGTTTGGGCAGACATGGATCCTGCTGCAGGCCTGAGGCTGGACCCAGCCAGCTTGGAAAACAGTCACCCCAAGACACCAGATAAAATAAAAACAGGAACCAGGAGCCCAGGAATGAACTTAAAATGCCCTTTGGGGTAGCCAAGTGCTCGGGGCTTTTCTAATCAGTAACCCATCCATCCCCCTAACCTCTGCAGTTGCAACAAACACTGCTAAACAGACAGATTTTCCATTAAGCCTGGGAGAAATGGCAAGCTGCCTTGATGAATGTCAAAGTTAATACCACGTTTGTTATAGACTGAGACTGCAATGTGAAGGTTTTATAAACCCATTCCTTCATTACCGTTATCAATATTATTCTTGGTTGGTTCCCGTCTGCGAGCCAGATCCACATGCAGGCAGATAGCCTTTGTCTGGGGCTACTTTACATGGGAGCTGCTGCTGGGGATCTGTAAGCCATCCTGTACCCGTGCATTTTGAAAACAGTAAAAAAGGGAATAAAATCAAATAAATAAGGCAGGTTGAGCGCATAAAGCGTATGTCTGAGCGAGCGCTCAGTGCGGAGCATCAGTGAGCCGGCTGGGGCTCTGATTGAAACCAGACTCAGGAAAGAAGGGCTGTAAACGTTTTTTCACTGCCTGTCCTAAGAAATTTATGTCTCACCCACTCCATCATATCCTTCAGGGCTGCCTTTTTCGCAGCTGTCTTCAGAGACCATCCGCTGAGCCCCCTTATGAAGTCCACTCCATGATGTCACCTGGAACAATAACTCACTCACCTCCCAGCATTGTGTTGTGCAGAGAGGTACCCTATAAATAACGGGCAGGGATGGGGGATGCCTCAGAAGCCCTTCTCCAGGAAAACCAGCCTGAGGTGGGAAGGGAAGAGAAAGTAGGGACGTGGGGCAGGGGGACCCAAGGTGGGCTCTGTTAGTCAATGAAGGCAAACCCACAACTGCACAAAGCAAATGGGGCAGAAAACTCCCTGACATTATTTCTAGCAGAACCTGCTCAGGAGAGGCAGAGCTGAGCCCCAGCTGCTGGATATCCATTATTCCTACCCGGGGCTCGCCGAGTCCTCTGAAGAAATCAGAACCTTCTGCAGGGCTCCCTGCTCGCCCAGCCCAGGAGGTCATTAGCTGCCTGTGATTAAAATGACTCAGCAACCAGGATGAGTTCTTCCTTTGGTAGCACCCAATTGGTCATGACTAAAATTTGCTCTGACTTAGGGGGTTTTCTTGGGGCCCACATCCTGGTCAAGTTGCTGCTCACCCATCAAACTTGCCGAGAGCAGGTGTCCACATCAGAGAGCACAAGGCCCCTCCGAAGGCACACAGCCCCGGAGTTGTGAAGTAGAGCGTAATTGTTTCATTCTGTCTGATAACATGTGGTTTTGTGATATTTATAATACAGAGCTATTAAAAGGGGAAAAAAGAGATCAACTCCCAATCCCCCCACCGCAGTTGGCTCTAATTGTCCCTGTCCCACCACTTCCCCCTCTCCCAGTCCTGCTTGTGGGCTGTGCTGGCAGCAAAGCAAAAGCCTGAACGAGCTGTTGAGATGAAGTTTATCCTTCAGTGAGATGGTTCCTCCTGGGGAGGACTAAGTGCTCTCAGCTTTGCCTGGGAAGCTACTCCTACCTGGGGCTGCACGTGCTGAGGAGCAGGACAGAGCAGTGACACCTCCCCGGCATCAACTGCTGCTGGTGGAGCCCCACCAAGAGCAGGGACCTTCCCTTGCCTCCCATCACCTAGTGCCACTGGTAGGCTGGAGTCAACTGGGCCAGTTCTAGCATCTGGAACGCATACAGCAGAGAGGAAAAGGGCTGTTCTCACCTCTCCTGCAGTTCTTCCCTTCCACTCGAGGATTTGCAGCGCTTGGATCTGTGGTCCCAGGACACCTGCGGAGCCACAGAAGCCCCCTCCCCACCGTGGCTGTTGCCAGGAAAGCAAACAAACAAAAAGAAACCAACCCAAGGAGGAGAAACTACCGAAAGAAATAGGAACTAAACTGGGCAAAAGGAAATTAACAAAAAAACCCCAACCAAGCAAAAAGTATCCAAGAAAAGGTAAACACCCAAACAAGAAGTAACAAACCCAAAAGTAAACAAACAAAAAAGTATCAAACCCAAATGTAAACACCCAAACAAAAAAGTAACAAACCCCAAAGTAAACACCCAAACAAAAAAGTATCAAATCCAAAAGTAAATAACCAAACAAAAAGTATCAAACCCAAATGTAAATATCCAAACAGAAAGTATCAAACCCAAAATGAACCAAACAAAAAGGACATAAACAAAAATATATGACTCAAAGAAAAAGAAATGACTCAAAGGGGAAGAAGCCAAGGGCATCACTGGGACAGGCACCATCCTGACCATGGCCAGACCAAAGCCAGCTCTGGAGAGCAGAGCAGGGACTCTGGGCCACTGGTGATGGTGTCTTTTTTCCCTTCTTTCCTCCCAAACTGAAATTAAAAGCAGTAACAAAACAAAGCCCACCGTGAGAGGAGTCTCTGAAAGCTGAAGGGTGCTCAGGGAGGGCAGTGGGACAGGTCCGTGGTGTGCTCAGGAACCTGATGGATGGACCTTTCTGTGCTGCTGGTTCTATCCTTCTTCAAACCATCCTGCCAGCTACACCAGTTTTGTGCTGCTCGCTCTGCTCTTCCTCAGGCCAACACCAACCTCCACAGCACCCCCTCAGCTTACCTGCATCTTTGTGCTCTTCTCCATCTCGAATTGGCCACCACAAGAGCCAAGGGAGAACACACCACCCAGAGAGAGCTCTGCAAGTGCCTCCAGCAAGGGAGCTCGTCCAACTGACCCCAACAGGAACTGTCTTCACCAGGAACTCCCCTCAAATTTATCAGTTTCTGGTTGATCTTGCCCCCCACCCCAACCATGATCACCTGGGGGAAGGTGGGGCTTCATATACGTAGGACAGGTTCTGTTTCTGGGGTCTAAAACCACTTGGGAAACAAAACACACTCTGGGTTGTGACTCATCCACAGGTCAACACCAACCCAGGCCCCAGCACTTCACTTTCTGCCCCACAAAGGACAGTATTTGTGGAAAGGGCTTTCCTGTGTCTCCTGACCCCACAGCCTTTCCAGGCACTTAACGCTCTTCCTCCTTTTTTTAAATTCTGAGTTGATTCCCAGCCCTCAGAACCACTCCAGCAAACAGCTTCCCCAGCATTGCTGGGTGTGATGGAAGGAGTTCTGTTGCCATGGCACCGCCGCAGCCCCGCTCCTGTGCCAGGCAGCTCCCGGGGGACCTCACCCCTTGGGACTGGGCAAAGGCACAGGACCCGCCACCCTGCAGGGACCTCCTGGGGTCTGGGGGCTGCCCTGCCGAGGGATGCCCTCAGCCTCTCCCTCCAGAAAAGTGCCTGCGGGTCCTCACCAGCCTTGCTGTGCCTGGGATAACAAGTCACCAGCAGCATTCGTGCTGGGAAGGAGGCGTTTTTAGCTTTGTCATGACGTGTGAGGGGTCCCTAAGGAGGAGCACGGGGGTGTGGGCCCACCTCTGGCCATCATCTCCCAGCCTTCACACTGTCCTTTTCACCCCCGTCACTGGCAGCATCCCAGCTCCTCTGGCAGTGCTCGTCTCATCCCTCCCGTGCATCCCGGCTCCTCTCGAGGTGCTCGTCGCATCCCTCCCGTGCTGAGATAATGACTTCAGCATTGCCATGGCATTTCGTGTTTCTCTCTGCAGCACTTGTGGGGTTTCTTGTTCTCGGCGCGTCCTTGTGCCGCTGGGAGGGCTGCTCGGCACAAATCTGCATTATTTCCCTGCTCCGTGGCACAATGGAGACAATGCTATTAAAATAAATGATGATAAAAGGAAGGGAAGTGGCTCGTGTTTAACCTTTTGCAGGCAGCCTGCCTTGCTGTCGTCAGGGGGACGGGAGCAGAGCTGCCTGGTGCCCACTGGAGCTGTCAGCTCCATTGTGGCCCTGGCTGGAGGTGGTTGTCCTGCACAAGGCAGCTTTATTCCTGTGAAGAAGTGGAGACCGAGGGGCTGTGTGTGTTCCAATCCCTTGGCCGTGGTGTTTCTGTGTGTGATTTTACAGCTCTCAGTGGAGGGAGCAGGGACCCTCACACTGGGAACTGCTCTTCCTTCCTCACGGGCACTTGGGGTGGGAGCGATGGAGACTTTGTCACCTGGTCACTGCTGATCAGAGCACGTGATGGTCCCGTTTCCATCCATCCATTCCCAGGTCTGAGTGTCAGTGATGGACCTGGCCTCTCCACCGGGGAGCACAAGGTGATACCTGCTGGGCTGTGCTCCAGCCTGCCCCTGGATGGTTTGTAGGGCTTGTGGTGTCGGCTGTCGAGGAGTTCATGCCTGATGTGGGGAAAACGCTTCCTGGCAGCTGTGCTGCAGTTTGGAGAGTGCAGCCTGACCAGGGGGACCCTCCCTTGTCCTGGGCAGGCAGGAGAGGAGCTGCTATGGATGGTACCTACAGGAACAAGCAGGGGGGAGCAATGTGTGACTGCAGAGTCGTGCGGGTAGCAGAATGTTGTCAGGTCGAAACACCACCAGGTGATCCAGGAGTGATGGAAAACTCTTCCCAAATTATGCTTTAATTTTTCTTGTTCTGGAGAACTTTGGAAACATCTGTGCCTGACTCTCATATTACTCTTATTTTCGTGTCATCTCTGACTCTCATTCCACGGGAGTAATCGTGATTCCTTTCCCCTCACCCCCAGAATATATCGTGTATCCGTGTCGCTGCCTTCCCAGTAGTTGACACTTTATTTCTCTCTGAGCTCTTGGGTGAACACCGTCCCGTGTTGGTGATTTACTTCACTTTCTCCAGTTGCTCCCTGATTTCCTCCTCAGAGACTCCCCTCGCCGTTCAGGTCACATTCTGATTTCCTATACACAATGCCTTTCAAGTGGAAATGTTTCCCCTCATTGTCTTCTACAGCAAAGATCAAGAGGAGAAAGCTTCTCCCGGCTTTTCCACCCTCCATAACTACCCTCCTCTCCCCAGTGACCAAACACACGTTGCAATCACACAAGCAGCATCTTGTGTGTGAAGTTCTGAAACACTTTTCCAGGCTTGTTCTGGCATCTCTTGGTCTTTTCTGATATGTGGCTTTCCCGTCCTTTAAGAACTTTTCCATCTTCTTTTAGAGGGAGGGTTTTGTAGCTCCAGTTAGCACCGACTCCATTCCCATGTCCAGAATGCATTCCTCTTCTTTTTTCCTTTACCCTTGACCCGCCTACATGCACAAACCAGGTGTGTCCCATCCACATGTGTGGATTCAGAGGCTGATGTTGAGCCCCCTAGGCCAGAACTGTCTCCAGGAGGTTGTCACTCCTCTCCTTTGCCCCCGGAGGACGTGTCGGGAGAGGAGACTCGTATCTGAGAAGCTCGGCACCCCCAGCACGGCTGGGTTGGATGTGGGCTGGGTGCCTCAGCCTCAAACCCTTCATCTGCAGCTCGGTTCTCCTCTCGTGCCAGGGCCATGCCAGCAGAGAGCTGCTGAATGCAATTTCCTGATGTTCTGCTTGTTAACAGTTGCCCACAAAGATTTAGAAGTCTCAGATGTGTGTCCAATCTGGGGGGTTTGGTGGGCTGATCAGAAGGCACCAAAAGCACTTGTGACTATCATGAAATGCTTTTAGAAGTCCGCCCGAATCACTAATACTGTGGAACAATAACCTTCCCCAGGACTTCAAGCCATTCCTCCACAAATTGGGTTTTTCTAAGAAGCCCCATGTGATGGATAGCATTTGCTGTGTGCTGGGGGGGGGTGGATTTCTGCTGGAGCTTAGTGAGCGCAGGGCGTGGTGTAATATGTGCTGAATTATTGTAGTGTAGCGTGTTTTCCTCTGTGCCTTTTTTCACAGTCTCTCCTGGAGCAGGAACTTGGTAACATTTGATACTTTAGACAAACTTTAAGATCCATAATGTTCAAGTGGGGTTGAAATTAGGCGGAAAGAGTTTGTTCATCCCAAGGAATCACTGAAATGGATTAAGAAGAACTCCTGGTGTTACTCTGGGAATCCTAAGAAACAAAACAGCCATAGCCAGCAGAAGATGAGGGTTATGAGATGAAGTAAAACACTTAGACACACCTCCCTCCTGCATCTCCTCGGATGCCAGAGGGCGGGCAGAGGTTCTCCTCGGGCTTGGTGCTGGTGTCACCCATCAGGAGATCATTACAGAGACCCCACCACTGTTGATTTAGTAAAGAAAGGAGGAGGAAATTGGTGGCCCAGAATTGGTACAAATCATTAAGAGTGGCTGATAACTCTCCAGCAGGGTCCCCAGCTCCGTCTCCTTGTTTTACTGCTGGGCCTGTCCTGTGAAACCTCCATTTCTGCAACAGCTCAGCCAAAACCTGGGGCTGCCTCTGCTCCTTCTGTGGGCAGCCACATGGGAGGTGCCACCCTGTGCCCCAGGAGAGCCTCAACCCCACCTCCACGTTCCCAGTCTCCAGGGTCTGCTGGTGGGAATGGGGAGGAGACCGTGGGTGGCTCTCTGGCGACCCTGATGTACCCCGTACAAATTTATTTTAAAATGAAAATAATTTCCTATTGAAAAACCAGAGGCTTTCTCTTGGAGATAACATTAAAATGAAACGTCTTAGTTCAGTCCAACTGTTTTCCTTTAGGGGCAAGGGAGCTCAAATTAAAGCAGAAATTACCCAAATAGATAGAGCATGCTGGGTTCGTTCTCTTTAAACCTGGATTTTGCAGCTCTCACAGGCTGCTGATGGGTGCATTTTGGCCAGCTCTGATTTACAATATTCATTAATAAGCTGTGGCCCACGCCTCTAAACCAGCACTTACCTGCTGCATGCAGCGAATGGTAGGGGAGCAGCAGCCCTGGTGCTTCTGGGCATCGGGAAAACAAGTGAAACGTGGGGAAAGGCAGAGCTCCCACCCCACCAAACCCACCCACCGGGTGCCCTTCCAGCAGCCAGCGTGGCTTTTGTATTTCTCAGTGTTTTCTCTGTTTAAATACATTCCTCAGCTCCCGCTCTGGTCTGCTGATGTACTTTGTCTGCTTGATATTTCTCTGGGGTTGTTTTTCCATTGTTATTTACTCAGGGCCAAGAGGCAGAATGCATTAAAGCCACCAGGGTGCCAGGGATATTTTAGTCTCTCAGAGTAATTCTTCTCCAAATTGTTACACATTCACTCCCCCTCCATTCACTTTGGCCACTTCTGTGGATTTTTCCCGGGGGGCGGAGGGGGAGGGCAGAGGGTCTGGTTTGACTTTCTAGCTGGTGGGAGTCACGTGCAGCAAGCTTTGCTTTTGTACATGTAGGAGAGAGGGTGGGATGGGGAGAGGTGTGGGATGAGCAGAGGTGTGGGATGATGCTTACACCCAGGGATGCTCAGGGAGGTGGGAAAAGCCATCTCTGCGGAGGCTGCCTGGGGGGATCTTGCTCCCCACTGACCACCCCAGGTCCAGGCAGCCCTCGGGAACTGCCTGTTCCCCCAACAGGGTCCCTGTGGGCACCCCAAGCCCCAGCTGCTGGTGCCCCCTCCCCTCCCCAGAGCTGTAGGGTCGGAGCTGCCAGAGCACAGCTACCATCTAAAATAAGCATCGCCGAGCCAGGAGCTGCTCTTGTGGTGGGGGAGATTTTCCTCCCCATTTGTTCTGCTTTCAGTACACTCTGCAGACGCTCTGCTTTAATGAGGGAGAGTTGGGATTTTTTCCTTTCTACATCCCCCCCCCAGTAAAGTGCTAAATTTAGATGCTTGGCATTTTCCACTGAAAATAATCTCGCTGTTACGCAGCTCCCTGGTGCCCAGGACTCAGATGATGGGATCTCCATGAACCCACAGCTGCATGGGCAGCACCGGCTGCTGACCCCCTGACTCCCCCTCCCACAACATCCCACCTTGGAGCTGTTCCCCAGGTTTAAATCCCAGAGATCAGAAGAAAAGCCCTGACCACCAACACACTGGCTGCAGCTTCCTCATCCCGGTAAAGGGATGAAATCCCAAATCTTGCTTAAGCCTAAATATTTGCTGGGGATTGATGGTCTAAGCGCCATTCCTGGAGCTGGTTCTCCTCCTGGTTGGACAGACCGATGTATGATCATTCAAAGGGCTCCCAGGTGAGGTTATGGCCATGAGTTGATGGCTCATTCGTGGGACCCTCAGGCCAGCCAAGCCGCAGAGCCCAGAGCTCTCCCCAGCAGGTTTAAGAAACCCCATTTTCCACAAGAAATAAAGTCCCTGCAGCTCGTGCAATGCACCATGTTCCTGTCTGGAGTTGTTTAGCATCAGAGACACTTCCCAGGCCGCCGTGGTCTGTACCAGCACCGCCGAGGAGGGTGTGGGTTGCAGCATACCCTTCAGGTGACGTCTTGATGTGATTGCAGTGGCCGTGCCTGGAGGCTCCAGAAAGGGGGACGGGGCTGGTGCACTCACCCTGGGATGAGGGGACTTGCTCAGGGGCAGGAGAAGGATCTTCTCCTTCTCGCCTGCCCGGTTCTCCAGCACGGAGCTGATCACAGCAGCCTCTGCTATTGTGTTCCTACCAAAACGTCAGGCTCTGGAGGCAACCCGATCTTGATTCCTGGCTCCTGCCCCTCTCCCCGCAGCGGGTGATGTATGAACAGTCCCGTTTCCATCCCACCAAGCTGCTCCGTCGGGCTGGTTCTCGGGGCTACCCGGGGACCTTCTCGGGGTCACAGGGCTACCTCTGGATTTCCTGGATTGTCTGAATTCCTCTCGCGAAGTTGCTACATTTCTTAAATTCTATTTTTGGGCTAACAGACATTTGGTAACAATACGAGGGCTGTGTGCAGGCAGTGGGGTGACACTCCTAATGTGTTCCCCATGCCTTCTCTTCCCCGCGGGCCAAATCCCTCCCCAGGAAAGCCCTGGAGCCGTTCCCGAGCTTACCCCAGGAATGAAATCAGCTCCACGTCTGCCATAGCAAATTTTCTGCCGATCCACAGGCACTTTCTGTTTTCCCCACCTGCCCGAGAGGGAGAAAGGAAGGAGGGAAAGCAGATGGAGGCAGAGCTGCAGACGTGAGGTGTGAGAAAGGCAGCGGGGAGGAGGAAACATGAGCACGGCACCAGGAAATTCCTCGGAGCAGAGCGAGGTGTCAGACTGAGCGATTGCCTTCACAGGAGCAGGGAGCAGCCCCTGTCTTTGGGGGAGAAAAGGGACATTCAGGTTAGAGCAGCTCAGAGCCCACTGGGCCCTGTGGCCAGACTGGGATGAGCATCCATCCATGGGGTAGAGAAGGATCCATGCGTTTCAGCTCATCCTCCCAGGGTGCTGAGCCAGAGCTGGGCTTCAGCCATCCCCAGCTACCTGGGCCCAAGGGATCACAGACCCCTCTCCACACCCAGCCCCACCACAGCTTCCCAGCGAGGGTTTCCATGCCAGGGGGAGGGAATTTGGTGAAACATGCTGGTGTTGTGGTGGTTCCCCCACTGCATGGGGCTGTTCTGAGCCTGCGCTTCCAGGGTCCCCACCAGCTGCCACCGTGCAGCAGGAGCAGCTCCTGGTCTGATGCAAAGCAGGGGAGAAAACATCCCCGCTGACTTTTTTTGCCAGTTTCATCCCCAAATAATTCTGCAGAGAGAATTTTTGTCTAATTGGATTAAGTGTGGGGAATTTGTCCCTGTTGACAGATTGCGCAGGCACTGAACCAAAATCATGGGGGTTTTTCACTTAGTTTTCTTCCTTTCTTTTTGCTGAACAAAATATGCAAATAGTAATTCAGATTTTCGTCCAAGCCAGATTTATAACCCCCTGATCCAGAGGATGGATTGTTCCCCATTAGTCCCACAAAAGCCACTGAAAACTCTTTTTTTTCCCCTCAGTTTAATTTTATGGGCGTGAGTAACTTCTAGACGGCCCTTTTCCTGAAAGGGTAACTTTTTTTGACATCACCCCGTGTTTAAGGTAACCGAAGCCACAGACGATTCCAGTGATATATACACTCTGAAGAGGAAGGGCTATTAAAGAGATAAGATACTTGGGGAACATGCTCTCTGCAGTGTTAAATAGCGGGGGAGGGAGATAACTGGGGAGCTCTGGTGAAGCCACCAAATGCTATGTGAATAAACCCCTCAGAAGAATCAGTTTTCCCCGCTGCAGAGATTGTGTTTTCCCGAGTGTGATGTTTATACCTTGGCTCCTTTCCCACAACACAGACACATTAAACTCTCGTGCGGGGCCCCATCCAGCATTGGCCCGAGGGGCACGGGGTGAGTTCAGAGCCTTGCTTAGGACGCTCCATCCTAAGGGTCTCACCCATCCCATGGAGCACACCCCAACCAGCACCCGCAGAGGCACCCCCAGCCCATCACAGTGCCATGGAGCTGGTGGTTGCCCTGCGAGGCTTCTCCCCCAGCCTGCAGAGCACCCCAGGACACCCAGAGCAGCCTCTGCCCCGGCAGCTCCCAGCCTGGAGCGTGCGGAGCCAGCTCTAACGGCGGTTATTTACGGAGTTATATGGGCCATATCCAGCACTCTTGGATCAGCCCCCGATCTCCTAATGAGATTACCGAGTTTATTTTAGTTGAGAAAGACACCAATAAAAAGGATTTAAAAAGCCCTCGGCGTCTCGCCATACCCCAGAGCACCCAGCCAGTGGGAGAGCTCCGACAGCTCCTCCGTTTGTTTTCCTTTGGAGGCAGAGCTGAGGCCGCTGCCTCCTGCCTCTCTCTGCATTAGCAGCGTCTTCCCAGGTTGACCCCATGTATTATGGATGCACTAAAATCCTCATCTTCTGAATGGGAGCTGCATTATTCATGGCTCTGCTTATAGTTTGTCTTTAAAAGCCCTGCAGCCTTTTAATGAAACGCTCCGATTTGAACATCGGCTAAGACCAGATATTTTTTGTTTAAATTTTTTAAAAGTAATCTCTGTGGGTTTTTCTCCCCCGCTCCCCCCCCTCTCTTTGAAGGCTCAAGGCCACTCGGAAGGCGGGATGGGGCTGCTGGAGGACAGAGGCAGATGAAAAGGGTTCCAGGGGTGACGGGAGCTGCAGCCACGTGCTGGGGTCCCCACGCTGATTCCAGCCCCACACGTGGCATCGGGGAAGCCAAACCCCCTCCAGCCAATGGTGGCGAGTGGGGTGGGATGTGCAGCACCAGCAATGGTAGCTTCAGAGAGTCACGGGATGGTTTGGGTGGGAGGGGATCTTTAAAGCTCATCTAGTGCAACCATCTAGTGAAACCCCTGCACGCTGAGATCTGCTGCTCTGCTGTGGGTCAGGATGGCTCCAGAGCAGCTCCTCTCAGTGACTGGCTTCTCCCATGAGGGTTTAGTTTGAGCTGCATCAAGTTTTTCTTGTAATTTTTGTATAACAGGAGAAGAGGGGAAGATAGAAAGAGTGGCACTGCTTAGACGCTGTTGGGTAGAGTCGTGGTTGATTATGGAAAATGTAGGCAATAGCTGGTGGCTGGGAGAGGGGTGTGGGGACACCAGACCAGGTCACCTCCACCCAACAGCCCAAAGCGTGGGCACAACCCCGGCCCTGTCTGTGGGGCTGCCTCTGCCTCCACCTGCACTGAATTTGGCCTAATGACTTAAACACAGATCCCGTTTCCATGCAAACATCCCAAGTGTTCTGTCCCTGATGGCGGGGAAACTCCTTAAATCAAAGCGGCGCAACCCGATAGCCGGGTCTCTGCGCTTTATTGATCACATCTGGGCTGCTGGGGCTGGGCTGGGGGCTGCCTCCCTGGGGACCCTGCCCTCCCTCCCCAGCCCTGCCCAGCCCCTGGTGCCCAGTGCTGGAAGGAGAGACAGGGAACGCAGCGAGTCTCTGGTGGCACGAGCCTTTCTGAGCCTAATACCACAGATTCCTTTTGTTTCTGGAGTTCCCATGAGTTCCCGAGCACATTGAATGCGGTTATTATTGTTTGGTATGGTTTTGGACTAATTCCTCATTACCTCTGAGACTCGGGTAGAGAAAGGTTTGAAAGAAGGAGGAGGTTTGAGGAATTTCCCTTCCCCTCCCCTCTGAGCGTGAGGGAACACGAAGGTCCCTCCCGTGGGCGCGGGGCTGTGCCGGTGGCTGGCAGCGTGGAGCCGGGGTGGCCACCCGGGCTGGTGCCTCTGCACTGGGGCTGAGCAGCTTCCCATGACCCCAGGCTGGTTCCCGAGCTGTTCCTGGTAACTCCTGGTCGTTAATGGTGTGGGATGTGCCAGTGATAGTGGGGTCACCACACTGTCTGCTGTGGTTCAGTTGCTGTCTGGGGTGGAGCATCATGGGCGGTGTTGCCCCTCTCCGCCCTGTTTTCAATGTGAGAATTAGAGAATTGTTTTGGTTGGAAGAGAGCTTTAAGATCATTGAGTCCAACTGTTCCTCCAGCACTGCCAGGGCACCTCTAAACCGTGCTTGGCACATCCCGGGGTGTGGGACAGCTCCACGACTGGGCAGGACACTGGTACCATCACTTCTCTAGTCCTTCTGCTCTCCCGTGTCCTCCCTCCCTGCCTGTCAAGGGCCCCTGATGCGGAGCGGGCGCCGTTCCCCCAGGAGCCCGCAGTCATGTCCCATTTCAGGGCAGGATTCTCCCCGTCACATTGTTTTGTCTGTAAGCAGGTCACCTCTCGTTTCCATAATATCACATTTCCAGGACAGCGCTGCCCGCAGCCCTGCCATTCATGCTCGATTGGAGAGCTGCTGCTGCCTGCACAGAGAGCGGGTAGAAGTGATGTCTTAATTCATTGCACATTCTGGAATAAAGCAGACAGCAAGAAAAGGAGCGGCTCAAGGTCAGTGCTCGTTGCTGAGTGAGGTTTCTTCAGCAGGTTCTCTAAAATAGCCTGCGAAAAATAAATAAAAGCAAACTGATGGACACACAAGATTGAGGTAATAGGGGCGCGAAGATGAAAGGAGAAGCTCCAGCTTGACTGATAGCTCGATGTGAGAATAAAACCCCGGCAAAAATATTCTCAGTTGGTGTTTTAATGGCTGACCTGAATGCTTAAAATAAATGTGATTGCTGCCTTGCTCATTGCAGATGCTGAAGCCATTTGTGCGTGGCTAAAGCTGGGAGAATCCTTCAAAAATTATTTAATGAATAAAACTCTCACATTCTTGCTGGAGCTGACCAAATCCATTTGAAGTCAAAAGAAAGAGTCTCCATGAGCTCCTCGAGCACTGGGTCAGCCCCCCTGGAAGCATTTAGGAGGCTTTTGTTTTGCTTTGTGTTCCACAGATATTCCTATGAGTACTTTGCAGGGGGTTGATAACTGTGATTTTGTGGTGGCAGATGAACTTTGCAGGTTGCTGGTGTGTACATTGGACCAGAAATGGTCAGGTAATCCCAAATTGCTCCCCCTTCCCTCTTTGTAGGAAAGTTATTCCCTTTGGTGGCCAGAATAGCAGCATGAGGCTGTGGTGACCAAAGCACAAAGAGATCACTAAAGGGACTAATTTGTGAGCTGGTAACAGCACAAAGCAGCAGAACAAGCTCGAGAAGTGAAATCATGACTAAGAACCCCAGTTGTGTTTGTAGATACCTTGACTGAGGTACAGGACCATGCTCATGGAGGCAGCTGTGGACCATGTTCTCCTACTTGCGAGTGCAGCACCTCATGTGCTGGTGGGAACTTGTGCTGGTTTAATGAGTTGTAGTTATTATTTTGTTTCTTTAAGCATTCGAATGAAAAATACACTAAAAAAGCAGCAAAATATTGCCAAGGTGGGATGGATTTATTGCAGTAGAAATTGCAACTGTGCAGCTGATCTCCTTTGAAAGCTTGACTGGAACCACAGCGTTCCCTGATGGAGCTGGATTATCCACTTCCAAAGCACTGGGCCTGGTTTTTCCAGGTGTTTTTCCAGGTGTGAGCAAAGCAGAGCTGAGGGGATGCAGGAGTCACCAGACATCCCTCTCAGCATCCTTGGGAGGTGGCCTCCCAGGATGGAGGAGAGGGAGGGAGGCTCCTGCCCGTGTCCCATCCCGAGCAGGGTCCCCTCATTTGCTGCTCTGCTTGGCTGTTCCCAGCGAGGCAGTGAGAGCACAGGTAATGAATGCGTGTTACGATCAGGGTGTCGTGTCATAAACAGTGTCAAAAACAGTTCCCAGAGCGTGTGTGTGACATTGAACATGAGCTGGTTGGGACTCGGAGGTGACACAGCAGAGAGGCTGGAGCCGCCGGGGGAGAGGGAGGAGCTAAACTGCTCTGAGATGATGTGGCTGCCGTGGGTTTGTCCAGAAGAAGGCTTTCTGGTCAAAGGGAAAATACTGCTAAGAAAATAGATGAGTTAAAATGTGGGCGGGTGCCTCGGAGGATGTTTCATGAGCACAGTGATTACAACCGTGCTGACAGCTCCCTGGCACCGAGAGCTGCTGGAGCTCCAACACCTTCAGTGGTGGGGCACCAGAACTGTTAGGTGCACAGGAGCTTCTGGCCACCAAACAGCACAGAACCCACACGTGGGTAGCAGGACGAGCTGGGGCTGGGAGCTGAACATGAGCCATGGACACTTGTGCAGCACGTGGAACACACTGGGAGAGCTGCTCTGGAAGCAGGGACTCAGGAGCTGGGAAATGAGTTGTCCCCTGTGTATGATCCAATCTCACAATCTCACCACACTCCTTGCAGGCAGATGGTGAGTCCCAAGCTGTAGTAACAGGCTCACACAGGCTGGAGGGTGTTCGTGCAGCACCTCTCATTCACATCACACAGCTCCACTGACAAGCTGCTGTTCCCCACTCACGGGTGGACGTGTTCACCACGTTCCAGCGCAGCAACAGCACAACCCAGCCCTAAGCTTGGTCCCTCTTCCCTGGGCTTTCCAGCCTTCACTCGAAGCGTGATGCTTTCCACAGCCACCAGTGCCTGCCAGCTCCCTCCTTGCTTACCTAGAGCTGAAGCACAGACATCACAAGATTAAAAGAACCAGCAATTTTGAGTGCCCAGTTTGAGGCTGTTGATTTTTCTGATGGTACTTGGCCTTTTATATAATCCTCTCCATGTTCAAAGCACAGCTCCTGACGGCCTCCTTCGGAGCCACGGATGTTTAGCATTTCTGAAATCAGCTCCCACAATCTCAGATTTGAATATCCCAGGAACAAGGCACGTGTGTGATGTGCTGTGCACCACTGAAAATGTGGCTGTGGAGACCAACAGGCATCATGGTCCAAACTGTGGACCGGTCCCTAGGGCAGTGCTCAAGGTTCTGAATCCCAAACCCGTCCTTCTTTTTCCCACTTCTATCCTGATGCAAGAATGGGAGCATCATAAAGAAACAGTTGCCAGAATTCAGTGTATTTTTGCACGAGCTTCCTTGTTGGGAACAGATTAACCATTTTGGCTGAAACTCCCCAGAACGATTTCGCTCGAGGCAGGCACCGGCAGGGAAAATTTCATCTCAAACAATTAAAGTTTGGCAAAGCCACGAGCAACTGAAAACACAGTTTTGTAACGTGCAGAAGGGGGTGAGCTCAGTAACCGGCGCTGCACCCGGTGCCCCATTTACTCATCTCCTTCTGTAATTATTTGCTTAATCACAGAACACTTTTAATACCGTAAGCATAATTAATGCATTATTAAGAGCCGTGCAGGCCATAAACCTCCTCGTGTCATAAGCAGAATAATTTGTATTTGCACACATTTTGTCACCCAAAGATCTTAAAGCGCTTTCCTGCAGCAGACATCATTAACCCCAGGTTACAGATGGTGAAACCCAGACAGAGCGAATGTGAAGCCAATTGCCTCTTTCATTGCTAATGTCCTCGGCTGGCAGATTGCTCAGACGGGGCATTGTGCACCAGAATACACAATCAACGGGTCCTCTGCTCAGGAGGGACCTTCTCACTCTCAACAGCTCCTTGAAAGGAGGTTGGAGCCAGGTGGGGTCGGGCTCTTCTCCCAAAGAACAAGTGATAGGACAAGGGGAGATGGGCTCAGGTTGCACCAGGGGAGGTTGAGGTTGGAGCTGAGGAACAATTTCTTGGTGGTCAAGGTTGTGAAGGGCTGTGCCAGGCTGGGCAGGGCAGTGGTGGAGTCCCCATCTCTGAAGGGGTTTCCAAGCCGTGGAGATGTGGTGCTGAGGGACATGGGTTAGTGGTGCTGAAAGTTTTCTTCCAACCACAACAATTCTATGATTCTGTTGCAGTGTTGATGGAGACCTGTGGCTGAGCAGAGCACCTTGCTCACCAGTTCAGCAGGAATTTCAGAGACAGGATTAAAATATTTTGGTTTGGGCTGGAATTTACTGCCACTTAGATTTCTTTTGGGAGTGCTTGTGAGAGCTAAGCTGTTAGTGCTGGCTGTGTTTGAGTGTATTTGAGTATGGTCCCTGGGCTGCAGCATCGCTGGCCGCCCCGTGCCTGCATCCCCATGCCATGCTCTGAGCTGTGTCAGGGCTGAGTTGTCTCCCCTAATCTGTCTGGTTTTGATCAGCTTTTCCGTCCCAGAGCTCAGAGACTTCCCCTGATGACAGTTTCATCAAAACGATTACATTTCCACACAAATCCTGGGTTTTGACAGCTCAACATTTTCTGACAAAACCCAAAACAAAACAAGGCGCTCTTGGAAATTTCTCAGCCAGCTGCAGCTCAACCCTGATGAGATTGTACATATTTGGGTGAGAAAAGGAATGGGGAACAACCCTAAGCTTTCCTGCTCTGGTTCCCCAGGATTGGATTTCAAAGCCTGGGCAGAGCTGACAAGCCCCAGCCCCGGGAACACGGCGCATTTGGAGCAGCTCAGCTGCTGCCCTCACGGTACCTGTGGGCAGCAGGCAGAGAGAATTATGGTCACCAGGACTTAGGGAGGGAAAGAATCGGTTCTTTTCACGGGAGGTTTGCTGCAGGAAGAGTGGCAGGGCTCTGGTTACTCGGTGTGTCCAGGGGGTGCCCACCAGAGCAGCGTGTTCCCATCAGCTCGCCCATGGCCGGTGCCAAGACGCAGTTTAGGAGTAATTGGGTAAGAAGTGTCAAAGACGTGGCAGCTATTTGAACCCCTCCTGCCTTTTCATGTTTCTCCTGTGTAACTGCAACCTGCTTGCCCGGGGTTTTAAGGTCTGTCAAGGCTGAGTTGTGTCAACTCCACTTTTCTGGCAGTCAGGTCCCTTCTGTGGGGCTGCTCTGTGAGAAGAAGGGGATCACCACCCGACCGTAAGGAGAGCAGTGATTTAAGAGGGAGGAGGACGTGCTGCAAGAAGCATCAACCCAGCCGGGCTCTGGGGTGCTTGCTGTGGAGCTTGCAGGAGAGCCAGGGGCTGGTTTGCCCATCCTTGCAGAAGCAGAGGGAGGTCTGGACTGTGCACGGGGCCAGTTCAATGTCCCCATGCCCCTCCAGCCTCCTCGCTGCTGCTCCCCAGCAAAACTACTCAACCCGAGCAGGTCTGAGGAGCAGGTGAAGGGCAAACAGGGCTGCACAAGGATTTCCAGCCATTCAGAAAAGCCTGGATTTGCCATCCGCCTGCCCAGTGGTTTCTGTAAGGACCACAGTGACAGCCCAAATCCTGATGTGACTTGGGATGTGTCGCTCCTTGGGACTGGAAAACTGGAGCAGGAGGGAGAGGGTTGATGTTAATTGAGAGCGATGCCTTTGAGATAGGAGAATTTGAAAAATGAGACCTTAAAGATGTCTGTGCCAGCTATTAGGAGACTGCAGGGAGGTGGAGGAGAGGGTGAAGGGCTTTTCTTTTTTTTTTTTTTAAAAGTCTTCTTGGTTCCACTGGATAATCCCAATTTACAAACCAGCTGAGTTTTAAAACGCTGCAATAATCCACTCATTAGCCCTCACTGCGAACCAGTGCCTCTGGGTATTTAGAGTGGAAGGTGGGATGGGTGGTTTAGGAGATAATTGCTGCACGCGCTTGAACCCCTTAGGAGGTGGCAGACTCTCTAATTTTGGTGATTTCCTCCGGGTATGCAGGCAGGAGCCTGGCAGGAGGGCTGTGCTGTGCCATGCTGGGCCATGCTGGGCTGTGCCATCCCTGCAGCTTGACTCCACACAGAAATTCTGCTTGGCTGTGCACCAGCATCGACAGCTACCTCTGAGGAATTGCAGGGTCAGGGTACAGGACTCAGGAGAGCACCAGAAGAGGCATTTCTGGCATCAGCTGTAGGAACAAAGAGCAGTCGTGGGGCTGGGGAGAGTGCAGAGCTCCTGGGGTAGCTCCTGGCTGGAAGATAATGCAGAAAAAAGATGCAGCTTCAGCCAGCCCTTTCTGAAGTGGCCAGCAGGGAGAATACCCTTGAGCAGGTCTGAGATCCTGGAGGTGCTGGGGTCCCAGACCAGCCCCTCAGCTCCGGTGCCAGAGCTGTGTGTGTGTGAGGGCACTGGGACACCCACCAGCCATCCCTCCAGAGCTCTCGTAGGGACATTGGCTTGCGAGGCACCAGGGAAGACACCAGCAGGTTGTGAGATGTGAATGGGAGCCCACTGGTGGAAGCTTCCCAAAATCAGAACATTTTAATGAAATATTTCAGTTGTGATGAACTGACGTTTGCTTTCCAAGCACATCCCCGGCGTTGGGTGGAGGATCCCAGAGCTAGGACCAAGCCCCATCCCAGCATCTCTTCATCCCCTCCCTGATTCCCCTGCAGCCCCCACAGCTCTGGGACCTCTGGCCAGGGACAGGAATGTGTGACCAGCAGATTTTAAACTGTGCAGGAGCCGAGCTGTGGACAAAAGCCTCTGTCTGCTCCCAGAATTACCCACAAATAGTCTGATTGCCCAAGCCCTTTAAACTGTGATATTCTAATACCGTTTCCAGGGGAGAATTTCATACACACAAAAGGTACCAGCTGCCCCTCACTGCTTGCAAATAATTCCTTTGCTGGAGGATTTTTTCTTTCCTCCAGAGCAGCACTGGGAGCAGGGCTGGTCCTGCCAAGCTGCTGGTCCTGCTGGAAGGTACAATCAGGCAGAAGAAGTGAACCTGATTGCGGCCAAACTGACCATGGAGGCTGGAGCACGTCCCCCTCCTCCCGCCCCGAGCCCCCCGCGGAGCCGCAGAACAAAGAGGGAAAGCACAAGATGATTTCTTTGAAAAGCTGTTTCCATTTTCCATAGCATTGTTCACAGGGTATGAAGCTCAGCTATTTCCCCTGGGGTTTAGCCCGGCCTAAAAACAGGCACATCATCTTTTACCATAACTGGATGTGCCTGCAGAGCCCCTCGGCGTGGCAGCGGCCCCAGCACGGGGAGTTTCTGAGCAGCCTGGCTTGTCCCGTGTCTGGGATGGCCCCAAATCTGCCTCTGAGCCAGGTCCTTCACCATGGCAGTGGGGTGGAGAGGGGCCGTGGGGGAGACAGGTCTCTGGTGGGTTTTCCACTGGCAGAGACAGGCAAGCACGGGCTTATTTTCAGCATAGATTTAAAGGCCACTGAAAATGGGGTGTAGAGCTCCAGCTGATGCTCTCTCCTGAGCTTGCAAAGCCTTGTGCTTACATGGGTGACACTGCCTGTGAGTCCTTCAAGACCATAGAATCGCACAATTGTTTCATTTGGAAGAGACCTTTCAGATTCACCACTGCCCTGGGCAGCCTGGGCCAACCCTTCACAACCCCAGATAGGAAGAAATTGTTCCTCAGCTCCAACCTCAACCTCCCCTGGTGCAACTTGAGGCTGGTTCCTCTTGGGAGAAGAGCCCGACCCCACCTGGCTCCAACCTCTTTTCAGGGAGCTGTCAAGAGTGATAAAATGTCACCGTTCTGGCATCTCTCCTTCACTTCTGTTCCTTCCAGCCAGGAGGAGGGAAGGCCCATTAAGTTGCCCTGAAAACCCCCCTCCTTGATGTCTCCATCCTCCCCTTAGCTCAGTCTCCCCGCCTCGCCCAGTGTTGCCTTTTCTCCCTTTCATCAGCTCCGTGACATTCACGCGTTGCCGTGAGGGGCAGGGAAGGGTTTCCCTCTGAAGGGCTCCAACGAGCCCCTGGGGGATTGCCATTAAAAGGAAGATGAGGAAGAAAAAAGCTGAGCCCAGCCATCTCAGCTCTTTCTCTTCCCTTTTTCTCCCCTAAGTTAGAAGTTCCTAATTGGCCTGAGCTCTGTGGGTGCCTCAGAGCCCTCTCTGGGCCACCGACCCTGCACAGCCTGATGGGATCTCAGCACCCACCTTGGCACCCAGCCCAGCACCCACCCTGGCACCCAGCCTGACACATTGGCTGCGGGTGAGAGGCTGGGGCTGCTGCCAGCCCCTGTCTTACTGCTGATCTCCCCCCTGTTCCCAGCAGAGAGGTTTATTTCTGCAAAGATGTGACAGAAAAGGTGGGATAAATAATGGCAAAGATCTGAAAAATGTATTTTTTGCGGTGGGAAACATATTCAGAGGAAGGGTGAAAAATAAATAAGAGGGAAAGGTTCTGAACTGATGGAGAAAACAGGGTCTCGTCAGAGCATCCCAGAGAGACCCCACTTCCCATTAATGGAGAAAGCAAATTGGAGGCTAATTGCTGGATTTGTAGAGGGGTTTTTACGTTGCATGAAACGGGATCTGTGTTATGATTCATGTGCTCTGTGCACCGAGGAGCAGCTTCAGGAGACAAGCTGCTTTAGCAATCACTGGGCTTGCTAATGACAGGGGTTCCTGGGGCGGTGCACTGCCCAGCACCACCAGTGGGCTGGAGACTGGTGGGAAGGGGACCTGCCAGCCCAGAGAAGGGCCGCATCCCACCCAACACCAGGCTGGAGCACCCCATGGTCCTGCAGCTTCCCTCGCCCTGGACGTGGGGCTCCAGGGAGCAGCACAACTCAGGGAGGGGGCACAGTGGCCTGGTTACTGCTGTTTCTGTTTGAAGAGAGAAGGAATTACAGGCAGATGAAGGGCAGAAAGGCAGGAAGACAGGAGAGGTGTTTCCACTTGTTGGCTGAGTGGACTTCAATTGAGAGGGCATCTCATACATCAGTAGCTCATGAGGGTCAAACCCTGGTGCCGGGTGGCTCTTGGGGGGCTGTTCCTTCAGCATCACGACTGCAGATGGTTGTCTCCAGGTCCTGGTGGGGTTTGGACCATCACACCATTGCAGAGCTGGGTTGGCACACTTGCTGCCCCGTGTTTCCAGCTGGGAATTTGATGGGCACGTTCCAAGGCTCCTGAGGGTGTCCTGCAGGTCCCACCATGGGTCACCTGGATGTTATCAGGCCTTTGGTCTTGATGCTTTTCTTCTTTGTACAAGGCCCAGCTTGACGTAGGTGCTGCTGCAGAGGGCAAAATAAACACCAAAAATGTGAATTTTGGTTGTCTGCTGCACCCGCCAAACTGTTTCTGGTCTTAAAATAATTGTGTGTGTGTTAAATGCCGGCTAATTAATGTGCACATATTTAGAGGGGGATTAACAGCAATGTAATCAATGCAGATCTATTATGGCTAATTATGTATGTGTATCTATTACATACGTCCTAATCTTCTATAAATATGGGTTTTATAATCACTTCGTTAGCAGGTATCTAAAGTAATGCAAAGAATTTGCAATACAAGTTAGCTCCTGGCTCCGTTCCAGCTCAGGTAATTACACCCTGGCCTCCCTCAATCCCTCTGCAGCTTCCCCTGGGAGTATATTTATTTTTAACTTCCTATCCTAAGATGTGTGAGAGCATCCCTGAGAGCTGTGTGCCGTGCTGCACCCCAAAGGGTGTGGTGGCATCGCAGCAGAGGGTGGGATGAGGGACCTCGAGATATGCTGTGTGTGTTTAGCTCATCAGAAATTGTGATGAGGGTGTTATTAGTCCCCACAGAATATCAGTAACCACTTTCTACCCGCCGTTATGTAGTGAGGAGGATCTGAGAGGCTCATGGGGTGAAATCTCTCACCCCACTGCTCTCCACAGCCACTGCTCTCCTCTGGGCACCAATATTTGGGTGGTGCTCATGTTGCAGCTCATGCTGGACCATTCATGGCATTTTTTTCCTCCTCCTTCTTTTTCTTGACCCTGGGAGGGGGGTGCTGGGTGAGATCTGTCATGAGCAGCAACTGGTAAAGAGGTGGCAGCTGCGTAAACGTCAGGCTGTCCGGAGGGCTCAGGAAGCAAAGAACAACATACATGTTTCACCACAAGCCCAATTACGCTGGGGTTAAGTTTGGCACTTCAGTAGTCAAAACATCTTTCAAATGTCTCCTCAGGCTGGAAACCCCCCCCTCCAACAGCCACGGAGAGGGGGAAGCGTAACCCAATCTGCTGCTCCAGATTATTCAGAGTTCGACCATGTAATGGAGATTAATCACTCCTTCCTGTGATGCCCAGAAATACCTTGCCTGTCTGGGGGACTCTTCCCTGTTCCTAGATGCTCACCAGGTGATGGAGATGCAGGGAGAGAGGGCAAGGTGGGGATCCACCAGCCAGGCAGGCACCAACATGTGCACCAGCAAAGCAAGTGCTTGCCGAGCGTCCTGGGCTGGTCTACAAGAGGAGACGCTGCTCGTGCAGGAGCCGCAGGGAAGCAGCTTCTCTGCTCCATCCCATCGTGTGGTGCCTCATCATCCCAGAGGTCCATGTCGTGGCAGAGATGAGTTATTTAGCTGGCAAACCCATCTCATGTGAGCTTTCCAGCTCCTGCAGTAGCACCGAGCCAGGCATGAACCATCCCTGACTGCTCCCACACAGGGCACAGCACAATGGGACATGTTCTGCTCCCTGGCTCCCACCACGTGGCTCTGGGAAGGTGCTGGGGGTAAATAAGGCTCCGTCCATCACCGCAGACGTGTAGGTTTTCTCTTCTAACTCTTTAGGGTTTGATACCATCCATGTGCAATAGCCTGAGAAGCTGGGGTGGTTTCCCAGCCTGGAAGAGGTGGGAAAATCCCTTTATTTTCCTAAGAGGATCATGCGTGACCTCACAACCCTTTTCCTTTCATATGTTTCATATGTTGGGGCTGATGGGTTGGAAGCACATCCAGCAGGAGGGGCAGAAAGGCACGTTAAGAACATGCCAAGCATGTGGCTGGTGTCACTGCAAAGCCACGATGCCTGTCCCAGGACATGGGATGGGGAAAGCAGCCTGGCCAGGGTGAGGAGCCAAGGCGTGGTGGTGAGAGGAGCCCCGTTCCTCTGCAGGGGGGTTCTGGAGGTGCTGGGCTGCAGCACAGGCATGCGTGCAAGCTTCTCTTCCCCATTTTAACCTAAAGACCCTAAAATGCTGTGTTCCAGCTGACAACTAATAAAAGCTGTCGTGTCCTGTATCACAGCAAACATCTGCCAGCGGTATGGCTCCCAGGGGGGTTAGAGCTCCAACAGGAGTTCACAGGCTTTTGGGGGGCTTGCTGAGGGGAGAAATAGGAGCGTGCAAGGCAGAGCATCGCCTCTGAGGTCCCCCTGAGGTCCTCCTGGCCGGCTGCCTTGGATGGGGATGGGTCAGACCCCAGGGAGACTGTCCAAAGGTCAGCAGCATCCCGACTGTGGGAGACGTGTGACACCCGCTGCCTGGGTAACCTGAGAAGGAGTTAGGTAAGCTGCTGTAAGACACAGATTTAATGGCATTTCTTCCCTGCATTAGGTAGGCCATGCTGTGTTTATTGGTTCTGCTCTCGTGGGGTTGCTCAGCCTGGAGAAGAGAAGACTCCAGGGAGACCTTCTTGTGGCCTTTCAGGGCTTAAAGGGGCCCGTCAGAAAGATGGGGACAGACTACTTTTGAGCAGGGCCTGTTGGGACAGGATAAGAGGTGATGGTTTTAAACTAAAAGAGGGAGATTTAGACCAGAGAGAAGGGAGAAATTGTTGCTGCTGAGGGTGGTGAGAGCCTGGCCCAGGTTGCCCAGAGAGGTGGTGGATGCCCCATCCTTGGAACCATCCCAGGTGAGGTTGGGTTCTGAACAACTTGCTCTAGTTGAACATGTCCCTGCTCCGTGCAGGGGTTTGCCACCAGCACAACCCCACCAGCACAGCTCCCAGTGGAGCACTGGGCAGCAGCTGCCACGGAGAAAAATACACAGTACCAGGAGAAGGAGGGAAACCCAAACAAAAGCAGCGTGTGGCAGCTCAGCAACTGTGTGCGAAGGAAATGAGTAAAGACCCTCCAGGACTCACTAATGGCTTCCCCTGCGTGCCTCCGCCTCGTACCAGGTCTTCACTGTGCTCGTTTGGACACATCCCATATCCCACAGACCCTCATTATCCTACTCGTGTTCACCACAGCTCTCCATAAATGTTTTATGAGCATCCTCTTTGCAGGGCTTTCGTTGGGGTTTGCCCACTGAAACTGTCTGCATGGAAAGGAGAAGGGAAGGGAGATGAATAACAAGAATGATCACGGGGAAGAGGAGGGGATGGCAGGGAAAAGGAACCTCTCTGGTTCCTTGATAACCGGGTTGTCTCTCCTCTGCTGTTGGCTGATAAGGGGAGAGCAGCTGTGGCCCTCAAGCAGAGGCTCCTTGCAGAGGACTTGTTCCCAGGAGAGCTGCTCAGCTGCCTCTCGCATGGCCCAGGGGACAGAGCCCAGCGGTGCCATGTCATCCCGAGCAGGGAAAGAGGAGAGGAAACAGCTCCAGCATCTTCTCCCCCTCAGGGAGACCCATCCACCTGCTGTGCCCTACGTGGCTGGGAGGATTCCTGGCCAGGAGCTGCTCCACAGCCCCCCAGCAGCCCTGGCAGATGGGAGTGTTTAAGCACTCCTCACATCGCTCATGCTGAGCGTAGCCCCCTCCTCTCCCATCTCTAGGTGCTGCAGCCCCAGCCGTGGACTTTCTCTGCAGTGCTTGCTCCAAGGTGCAGCCCAAGCCCTTTCCACCATGGCCTCCTGCAGCATGCCTGTCCTTCTACCTCACGAGCTTCAAGCCAGGGTTGGCTGGGAAGCAAGAATTCCATTTAGAGAAAAAAAACCCCAACAACTCTGAGGTTTGGAAATTGGTTTTCATCATCATTTTGAAGTGAGAGTGAACTGCTGATGACTACAAGCCAGAAAGGGAGCTGCTGGTGCTGCTCTCCCGGGCTGCTCGTAGCCATGGGGTATGAGCCCCGCTGCTGGTCCTGCCTCCCCAGCCAATGCAGGACCTGGGGCACATCACGAACTGTTCCTGGGCTCTCTCCAGAGAGCTTCTATTGTGCACCCCATAAATCTTCTTGGCTGAAGTGCTGTCCAATGTGACAACATCCCTGTCCCACTGGAGAAGCTGTTCTGCAAATTCTTTATCGGCCAAAGTGTTTCCCAGACAGGGGTGAGCTGGGGCTGAGAACAGGGGTTGAGGGGGGCTGGGGCTGCCCCAATTGGACCTGGCTGGTGGTTCTTGGCAGGCACAGCCCCAAGCCCAAGAGGATCTGTGGCCTCTCTGTAAATGAGAGAAGTCTCCAGTGAGTGAAGGATGGAAATGGGGTGTCCTCCAGAAAGCAATGTTATCCAGGACCCTTAGCAGACCCCTCTTTCCTCCTGCAGCCCAGGAGCCCACACGCCCTGGGAGGCTTGTAAGGAGACGTTTATTTCCCAGCTTTTCCTTTATTAGGTGCTTTTCTGAGGTATGTCTGTAATGAATGAGGAGTTGGACTTCCACCCTTTCCTTTGCAAAAAGACGGAGCTTGCCGTTGGGGAATTTTTCCTGCTGAGGTACATTCCTAAATAAATAAATAAAGCAGTTAAATAATTTCCTGTCTAATTGGTAAGAGGATGAAATAAGTGCCCTAATCAGCCTTTTCTGTCTCTAATTTCTGCCTCGCTCTGACATTACCTGCCCCAGCTTGACAGCACAGTGGGCCCAGTGTGTGTGGTGGAGTTATTCCCATTTATGCTGGAGCAAGCATCAGGCTGAAGGGCTGCACCTTCATTGCAACTTGAAATTATCTCTCAGTGCCCTAGAGAGATGGTCCCATCTCTGCTCACGGATGAGCTTCTCACTTCTCTGCCTCTCTCTGTTGAAATATTTCCCTGAAATTTATCACTTGTTTTCCTTTCCTCAATCCCATCTTCCTAATTACACATTCCTCTACCTTTCTAAATCATTCTCCTCCCTTCTGCTTGCTGACACCCTTTAAACTAGTTGAAGGTCAACGGCATGGCACTTCTCCTTTGCTTTGCTGCCTCCAGCACCCCAACATGCATGACTTACATTCTTCAGGCCTTCCCCATGGTGTGTTCCCCACTATAAAACTGATTTTTCCCTCCCAGTTTCGTGGTTGGTCCTCCCTGCACTCACCTGGCAGGCAGGAACCAAAAAAAGCCACAAGATGAGCTCACCCAGAGCAAGGTGCCCAGGGTCATGTCCAGGTGGGGTTGGAATCTCTCCAGCCCCATGGTCTGCACTGGCAGGAGCACAGTGAGCTCTCCAGAGAGCCCCTACCTGTGTTTTCCCAGCCAGACCCATGTTTCCACTGCAGTGAAGGTCCCCGGGCAGCCCCAGGGCTCCACAGAGGAACCATCTCTCTCCTGAGGTGCCCAGGAGATGCTGAGCAAGCTCCCTGCAGCTCCTGACTTGCTTGTGAGCTTGTGTCTCCCAGGAAGATGAATGTCAGAGGAGGGACCATTCATCACGCCTTACACCCATATTTATTTTGGTTCGGTCTTTAAGCATTTCTGCTTTTGACAGTTTGCTTTGTGCTGGGGAGAGCTGGGGGGGGATGAAAGTGGGGACCCGTCCGTCACCTGCACAGCACCAGGGCAGCCTCGAAAGGTGGGGGAAGGCAGGAGAGCCAGGACCAGGATGGTCCTGCCAGGACTGAGGTGAATAGATCTACCTCTGATTCAGCACTTCCATCCTCCTTCATAGCTCCTCCAAGGAGCAACAGCTCAGGGCAGCCTTTGGTGTTACCCTTAATAGGAGAAATTTCACTTAAGGATGGCTGCAAACTGGAAAACAACTTCCCCCCAAATAGGGCACAAAGACCAAACAAGCGAGTTGCGTTTGCTTTTCTCTGGGAAGTTCACATTTTTTCAGTGAAAAAAAAAGAGTATAAATTAGAGCAAACCGGTTTTGAGGCTTAAGTGATGGCTTTTGTGAGCGTGTGAGTGCGCGGGTGCATGCGTGGAATCTCCAGCTTTCTTCCCAAGGGGAGCCAGGGTAGGGAAATAAAACCTAGAGTGTTTTTTTATCATTGCTGTTCAGAAACTAAACAATTTCAGCTATGCAAGGATCCCTGCAGAAGGTAATTGAGATCACAGAGGCTTTTTCACTCTGCATTCTGATGAAGATTTTTTGATCCGCCGGTTTTAAGTACTTTATTTTTAAGGGTTTTTTTTTGCTCTATGGCAAAAGAGTTTGGTGGTTATGTTCCTACATTGCCACTCGCTTTGTGGCCATATTCTCCCAATCCAGAGCCAATCTGGCTGAAAATTGATGCATGGGGGTTCATTTCCCACGTGTTCCAGGCTGGACCCTGAGCTCAGCGGGATCAGAGCCGGGCTTGGCAGTGGGAGGAGGGGGCAGGAGCATCACCCCAATCCCTCCACAGCACCCTGCTCCAGCACTTTTTTAGTGTATCCTGCTTATCCCTGGGACCAGAGCTGCAGAGGGGACACAGGGAGAGATAAGGCTCTTCTCACCTTACCCAAAGCTGCCTTTCTGCCACTCGATAGCATTAATTATGACTTATTCTAATATAAAAGAAACCTTCAGAAAGTTTCCCCCTGCTCTGCCCCTATCCCCACGTCCATTACAGGGACCCCCCCACCTCTCCCTTCCCCAAGGACTTCCCGGTTTTCAGCAATATGAGATACAGGAGTTCCTTTGAAAACGCTGCGCGCTGGCAACTTTCCCACCTAAGTTTCAAATCTCACTGGATAATATTCTCCATATTCCTTTATGGAAACCAGAAATTCTGGCTTTTCTGAGTGCTCGGCACGGGCGATGTGCAGCCCCCAGGGCTGAGAGGGGTGGGCACAGCCCTGGTGAGAGGGCACCGAGTAAAGATAAAGCTGCAGTGCTGGGCAAAGCTCTTCTGACAAGCACTTTGTGTGCCAAGAGGTGCAGTGGCAGGTCAGCCGAGACCGCGCTCTAAATGGCAGTGACATTGTACCCCCAAAAAAGGTAAAAACCTGATAAAATCAGCGAGGTTGAAGCATTTTGTTCTGATGCTTTTCCAGGGAGGCTCTCTGAAGTTTTTTTTTTGTTTTGCCCTGAAATGATGTGTTCGGATAAAGTTTGCCTATGTTTTATTCAAACCCACTTAAGAAGCTTAAAAAAGGAAAGCTCGTGGACTGTTTGTTTTGCGACTGAGCAAAATATTTTGGTTGACTTGAAGCAGGTTTTGGACAGGGGGGGATTTTTTAGTTTGGTCTTCGTTTTGCTGAACACAAGCTTGTTTTTTGTCAGTGCTTCCAAAGTTTCCTATTACCCCCGTGGAAGGATGGGCTGCTGAGGGCTGTTAAAGCCACATGCCTCAGTGCTGGGGTGGTTATTAAAATCATATAGTCCCTCGAATGGCCGCGTGCCTGCGAATAATCAGACAAGTTCTCCAGCTCTTTGGAATTTCCAGCCTCTGTAGTGAAGGATTATCCTGAGAGGGCACAGTGCTGGGAAGGGCTCTGCTGGGGCAGGGGGGGAATGCTTCAGGACTTTCCATTTCTGGGGTCCTTCTTGGAAAGCCTCTGTTGTAGATGTGGGGAAAACAGGTTTTCCTCCCAGGATGGGAAAAGTGCAAGTTGGATCTAAGGTGGTGCTGCTGGCTGCCCCCGTGGGCATCTCCCACCCCAGGGACTGGGTGGAAGGACTTAGCAGAGGAAAGGACAATAAAGAACACGAAAAGAGGGATCTTTGCACTAAAGAGCCCTTCAAACCACCATGGTTTGAGTCTGGCTCCCACAGAACAGGGCAGCTCGGACTGGGAGGATCCTGCCCAAGGGCAGAAGGTGTAAAGGGACCCTGGGGAAGGGGGGAGCCGGGGCCGAGGCTCCCCTCAAACAGGTGCGTGCAAAGCGAATGTCAGCTCAGCTAAATGGAAATGCTCCCTCCCAGCCTCTGAAGTGTAACTGCCAGGCTCCCCGCTGCTCTTAATCTATATCACATTGAGTAGCTAAATATATTCACAGTAATGCAGCAGGGCCTTGCTAATCTGCCCTTCATCATTTGGACACACAGAAATGGCCCTCGCCGCATCCCAGCCCGGGTTTGGCAGCAGAGCCCTCGTGCTGAAGGGCTCCCATGACCAAGACCTCATCGTTTTGGCAAGGGTGACCCGAGCAGGCTCAC
Source organism: Brachypteracias leptosomus (assembly GCA_013401335.1). NCBI lineage: Eukaryota > Metazoa > Chordata > Aves > Coraciiformes > Brachypteraciidae > Brachypteracias > Brachypteracias leptosomus. The sequence goes on along the minus strand of VYZX01004042.1, from coordinate 294,218 downwards.
GGGGACACGGGGAGGATGCTCATCAGTAATTGAAACAAAGCTGCAGTTGTCAGAAGGAGTGAGCCCAGCCTGCTCCTGCTGCCCTGACCCTGCCCTCCCCTCATTGCCTTTGCCTGGAAAACCAGCTGGTTTGTTAATTTACAGAACAATTCTCCTGGGCATCAGTGTGACTCGGGTCCTCATCCCGGGGTGTTTTCATTGCAGGAACCTGGGTCCCCATCCCGGGTACTGGCTCCGTCCGCATGGGATTGGGGCTATGTGGGGAATGGTGCCAAGAGAGCTCCCTTGGGCTGGGTCTTCTGAATCAATCTGGGGACAGGGTTCCTGTCCTCGTGCGTGGGATGTCCTCTGGCCATGGAGTGACTTCTACTGAATCCCTGCTCTAAAGACTCAGACAGCTGTCCCTAACCCACACACCGAAAGATACCAGGCTCTGCCCAGAAAATCTGGGCAAGAAATGTTCTCCATGGAGGCTGGGAGCTCACCTTTGGCGTGCAGTGGAGATCATCCTCGTTCAGCTTTTGCCAGCCCTGCTACCACATCCCTGGGGAAAACAGGAGCTGGGGCCTCTCAGAGAGCAGGGGTAGCCAAGGTGCTCATTGTGCTCGGCCACCCGTAGCCAGCCAGCCCCGTCTCCCACTCCCTGTGTCTGCATTAGCATTCCCCAAATCCTTTTAATGCAGCGAAGCTGATAAGGGATCTGCCTGTATTGGATTTTTTTCCTTTCCCTTTGACACATAACCCAGCTGGCTGGGTGGCGGTTCGGGGAGGAATCAAACGTTCAGGAACAAATGAGTAAATCAAGTTACCGTTTTACATCTCTTTAAGTTGTTTCCCTCTAAGAGCTCCCCAGATTTTATCTCAGGTAGCTTAATTCGAACAGGACAACGAGGGCTCCTTGGAGCTCCTCCGGCTCTCCAGGGGAAGGGCAGCCCCTCCAGGTAGCAGCAGGGATCATCTGTTGTGTCTGTGGGAAGGTCCAGTAGATAGCCAAGAGTCCCTGGGGCAGCCCAGGAGCAGCTCTGGTTCCGAGGGGACTGGAGGCTCTGCAAGGAGGGGGCAGATGCATTTTGGGGGGAGCTTCATCACCCCACAGCAACCACATGTGGGCAGGTGGCTGGTTTGCACACCCACCGTCACCAGATGCTTCCGTGCCCTCCCTGCCAGCAGATTTTGCTGAGGACTTTGGTTCCCCCATCTCCAGAGAGGCCAAAGGGTGATTCCCCCCCAGGTTTCATCTCGCTCAGTTCAGCTTCAGGCTTTGCTGTTCCCTGGGACCAGCTCCTGCCAACCCACAAAGTCACCGTGCCTGGGGGTTTGTGCCTTCAAAGCAGGAGCTGCTCATCCAGGCAAGAGCTGAGCAGCTGCTGCTCCTGAACAAGGGCCTGTGGCTGCTCTTGGTGTCCCAGGCTGCTCCAGCCTCGGCTGAAGCTCACATCACTTCCCTGGGGCTGTGAGCCCTGTGTCTGTTCCCTCCGCACCAGGACCCGTCTCTCTGCTTGGCCACTCTGCTCCGAGTGTGCAGAAACTCACCCATTCCAAACGGGCCTCTCTGTGCTGGGACAACGGGGCAGCTGCTGCTGAGCTTTGCCTTTTCCTTCTCCTGAAGCCTTTCCGTACAGAATTTCACCAAGATTTCCCTAATCTGAGAGATAATAACCTGAGGAATTTCTAGTCAGGCTTCATTGGCCATGGCATTTCACTGCTCTTTCAGAAGCCCCTGATGTCTTCCTATCCCCAAACACAGCTGAAACAGAAAACAAATCAATCCACGTGAAAACAGCACAATCAGCTTTTCTCTAGCCTGGGAGAGGGGGAGAGAGAAAGGGAGGAGAGGAGAGATGGAGTGATAGGGAGAGAAGGGAGAGAAAGTGCAGGGATGAGGAGGGGCAGCATTTATGGACTCATTGGAAACCATCAATCACTGTTAGTGCAATAGGCTATTTAGAGCTGGTGAGTATTAAATTCCAGCAGAATTTGATGAATAACAGGAGGAAAAACATTCCCACTGTAGAAGGATAAAAACAAGAGTTCCCTCTTCCCTCCCGTGCTGCCGTCCCAAGCCAAACATCCCCGACCTGGGAGAAAATGCCCTGGGAAAGGCTGTGCCCGAGCCTCAGCCAGGCTGCCAGCAGATATTGGGGGTGTGGGGCTGAGCATGGTCCTAATATGAACCTTAAGGACCTTGTTCTCACAACCAGGGATGGGGGATGGCTCATTTTGCTTTAATTATCACCCAGCTCCGTGCTAATTATTAGCAACTGGAGTGAGTCTGCTCAGGTAAGATAAGGGGCTCCAGGCTCCCCCGAGCCCAGCACCCTCTGAGGCCTCAGAGATGTTCCTCCTGCCCGTGGGCATCGTGATGCTGAGCCTGGCATCTCCCTGCCTGGGACAGGGCTGGGCCAAGGCTGCCCACCCACCCCTGCTCAGGAGATCCAGGTTCTTGGTGCTCTCTGTTGTGTGATGGAGATTGGCATTTGTTGCATCCCCACCATCGCTCACCAAAGGCAGTCAGCAGCAGCATCTCTCCTTAATTAGACAGGCTGGTAATGAGAGCTGAGGGCCCCAGAGGCTCGGCTGACATCACCAGGTATTGCTGTCAAGCAGACACAGAAAAATGCGCCGAGATTCAGCCAGAACATCCCTGGAATTAAGGAATTTGTCCTAAAAGTGTCTGGTCTGATGCTTTCTCTTTGGTGTCTCTCAATAATGGAGAGAGTGATGGGAGGGAGGAAAGGGAGGCAGCTTAAACTGGGCCGATTCTGAAAACATCAAATAATTGCAACGGAGGCATTTAGGTTTATGATGAAGAATTAATTTGGCGTGAGCATAAATGTGAAAGGGAAAGGCTGGTACAGCTCAGGTGACCTTTTCCTGGAGCCGTGTGGATTGTCACGATGATGAATGGGCCACCTGAGCACTGGCACAGTGGACATCACCAGAAGGTCACCTCGGTTTGCTAAACAAAGGGTGGCTGCCCCGGATCCCCAAGCTGCTGCAGGAGGTGGGACTGAGGCGCCCTCTGTGCTGGGCACAGGCCGGGGTAGACTTTTTGGAGCTGGCCTGAACCCCTCTGGCACCATTGATTAACTCCCTTCTCCCAGCAGACAGGCAGAGAGCAGCCACGTGCTGGACTGCTTGGGTAGAGAACCCAACCAGAAGGTCTGGAGGACATGCCCATGGTTATTACCCGGTGTCCCTGAGTGCCAGGCTCTGATCCACATCCCTCTAGAGATGCAGATGCAGTTGCCATCCAGGAAGGCCAACACAGAGGGTCTCCTGGAAGGCACGGTTCTACCAAGGCACCCACCTGGCGGCTGGGGCGGTGGTGGCATGGGCAGAGGTTGGATGCCCTGGTCTGTGCCCCCCTGGGAGGCATGGGCAGAGGTTGGATGCCCTGGTCCTGTGCCCCCCTGGGGTGCATGGACAGAGGCTGGATGCCCTGGTCTGTGCCCCCCAGGGGTGCAGAGCACGTCCCTGCCATGTGGCAGCCGTCCCGAGCGCTGCTCCGATGGGAGAGTGACTCAGAGGGACTCCGCCACGGGTGTGTTTCCTATTAGGGCCGTTAAAGTCTCCACAATTAGGAATGTAACTCAACCAGAGTGTGAATCCTTAATAGGAAACATCCCCCCGATGTGCCTGCGAGGGCCCCGGGGAAGATGCCAGCCTCGGAGAGGGCCCGGGGCCGCCGGGATGGCTCCCACATGAGGCGGCATCAAAGGGGGAGGCTGCGGTCCCGGGGTCCCCTTGGCCACTCCTGCCAACTTTGATCAGGGCTTGTCTTCTGACTCCAGAACGCTTTTTTCACACTTGTTTCCCAAGTGTGAAGAGCCTAAAGCCACGTTGGAAACTCTGAGACAATTTTGGATTCCTTTGCAACAAAGCCAAGGCCAGGACAATGGGACTTTGATGTTATTGACATATTGGTTCAGAGTTTCCTTGTTTCCATTTCCCAGCACTAGGACAGAGCATAGGGCTGCTGCTTTGCTCTGTTTAATTAGTTAATGTTTGTACAGTGCTTGGAGAATATAAAGTGCTCAGTAAGTGGAAAGCATTATCCTTATTATTATGCCTTCCCATATTCACCGGCTGCGTTCGGTGGAGCTGCAAAAGCTTTAAAAGAAGGAAAAAAAAATAAGGTCAAGCAAGTTTAGTTTATTTTATTTAAATGTAAAATAAAATTGTAGTGCAGAGCAGAGGTAATGGACTGGCAGACCCGGGGAGGGAAGGGCTCTGTTTATCTCCAGAGCAAGCACAACATGGCCTGTGCCAAGCTGAGTCCCCCGGACTCTGTCCCACGCTGTCTCATCGCTGTGTGCCTCAAGCTGGGTCTGGACAGACCCTTCCCAGAGGCAGAGGGACCCATTTCAGCTGAATATTGCTACTAGTGGAGCTAATTGGTGCTAATCACTTGGGACACTCATTTATCATGTGGATTTCTGTAAGCCACAGATGGGGCTGCTTCCATGCAGAGGCCACCGTGGCACTGCTGGGCAGAGCTGGACTGGAAGCTGGTGGGCATGGTCCAAACACTGGACACATCTCTGCAGCACTTCTGGGTCCTCACAGCTCAGCAGGACCTGCCAGCCCATGGCACAACATCCCTTACTGAGGCAGAGGCCAGGAAAACATCCCATTGTGTATCTTTTCCTCATTGCTGGATGCTAAGGAGCTCTAAGAGCTCCTCAAAGATGTTCTGAGCAGGTGAGGAAGGGAAACCTCCTGTATCACCGATGATGCCAAGGCTGGGGGATGCCCTCGCCCAGGACAGGTCCCCTTTGAGCAGGACCCCAGCTTCATGGTTGTCTGGGTCTTGTCAGGCTTGTTGTACCCTTTTTCTTTCCCGTGAGTGGGGTTTGCCCTCATTGTGATTCCTCTCCTTGCTGGCAATAAAACGTTTGAGGAGCTGCACTGAAGGCCCAGGCTCCAGCAGCCCTCACCAACCTCCCCACCCCAGGCACTCCCCCACCAAATATGTTTGTATTTTTAACATTTTAGGCAACAATCTTAAACCAAAACAGATGTGACAATGAATATTTATCTGCAGCATCTCAGTATGGGATTTTCTCTTAAACTCGATAAAATAAACTGCTCATGATACAGAACAACATTTCTCCTAATATACAATACACGAGGGGCAGGAGGGGAATTAGCAGATGAACTCAGCGTTAAAGCCATTTAAAATCAAAAGAGCAGCAACATTTACATGCGAGGAGAACAGTTGGTTGCTTTCAGTGAGATCCTGGCATGTTGTTTCTTTTTTTTTTTAATTCCTTGAGGCATGCAAACGCTGAGCAGAAAGGTTATTGCCAATGCTGAGATAAGAGGGGGTCTCTGTGCAGGTGGGAGGGGGCCAGAGCAGCCCCTCAGGAGATAAGGAACAGGACAAGGAGGGCAGGGAGAAGGTGAGCACGGCTGGAGGGACAAGGAGGTGACCACGGCTGAGTCCCAGCATCGTGTCTTTCCCCTGGGCTGCTCCCAGGGTGCGTCGCTCTCCCCGTTCCTCTTGAGTTGAGGGGTGTTGGACTCCACCTTGCTGGGGTTGATGCATATGGGATGCTCCAGGCTGCCTGGACTGGGACCTCTGGGCTCCCAGGGCTTTGCCAGGCTCTTTGGCAGCTCCCTGTGGATCAGGGGGTGGGATGCTGTGAGATCCCTCGTGCCCAGGGGTAGCTTGAGCTCCTGTCGCTGTGGTAGCTGGATCCTGGCGTGGTGCAGCAGTGCAGGACCAAGTCCTGTGGCTCTGCCAGCCCCTTGCCCCTGCTCTGCTTTTCCTTGGGGGACATTTCCAACCTTGACACGTTGTGCTGGCAGAGCCAGGCACGTTCCTCCAACCTGCTGTCTCTGACGCAAATCCAGAACAATACGCGGATTAAAAATAACAACAACAACAACAAATCTCCCCCACCAAGGCAGAGCAGCTCCTGCACCTCTCCTGAGGATGCACGGCAGAGTGCACGGGTGGGAGGGGGCAGGACCAGGGTCCTGAGGGTCAGTCCCACCCTGTGCTGTAATGTCTTATTCCTCTTTGGTTTGCGGCCATCCACCCTCCTCCTTCTCTCCCAGAAAGGGATGTGTGTCTCTGGGATGCCCCTGAACAACAAGTCAGAAAGACAAGGTCTTCTGAGACCACAAATAGCCAGAAAAACTGCTGACCCAAGAGTCCAGCAGCTGCCCAAGGAGAGAGGGGAGTGACCATGGATGGTGGCAGTTGTACCGTGTCAGAAATGGGATTTTGACTGTTCAAGACCTGGAGGGACGACATTTCTTGGGCTAGGAGAGCAGAGCACGGGCCAGCCTCACACAGGACATGCTGCTGGCCACCAGCACATGCCCTTGGGCCAGCACAGGGAGTTTTCAGAGTCCCCGTTCTTCGTTTTTAAATGCAATTCTTAAAACAAGGCATGGGGAGGCTCTTAGGACTTGGTGGTGCTGCTGCTCCCAGCAAGCACTGTGCTCTCAGCCTGCCCTGGATTAATCCACCCACCACTCTCCTGACCCAGAGCTTGCCCAGTCTGGGCTCCCCAGGCTCTTTCCTGGGGCACTGATGAGGAAGGTTTTGCTTTCCCAAGCCGTGCCAAGGCAGCGTGGCAGGGAGCAGCCCACGGCTGCCCAGCACCCCCAGATAAGCGAGTTTCATTCCCCAAACTGTATAAAAGTCTCCTGCTGTAGCCACAGAACATTCCTTTGTAAGGAAATAAAGTGTCAGTGCCACAGCTGGGAAATATATGCAGGGCTCGCTCTGATTCAGTAGCATGTGCTGGGCAGGGAGAAGCGGTGGGTTCCTGTTTAGGTTTTCGGTTACTCTGTTTGTAAAATATTTATTTTTCTTGGTGTTTCTATCCCAGCCTTTTTCGAATCCAAATATTTGGAGGCTGGGGGAGCTGTGGCCACTCCGGCACGCTGGCCACGGCGTGTGTCGGGCATGCTGATGGTCTCCCCCTCCCTCCCTCCAGCCCTTCCTTCTTGCCTAAAGATCAGACAGTATTTAAATGCAGTCTCCAGGGGTGGAGAGGGTGGTATGAGGCATTGAAAGGCCTGGTAGAAGGAGGGAAAAAAAAAAACAAAACCAACAAAAAAGAAAGGAAGAAAGAAAATAGCAAGGCAGCAGCGTATAAATGAATAAATAATAGTAATAAAAAAGATCATTGGGAAGCAGAGACATTCTTTATGGTGCATTAATGTGTTTTCTCAGCTGCTCTCTTGACTCTCCACCAGCTCTCGCAGTTCCTGTCCTCGGGACACGTTCTGCTGAGAGTGGTGGGCACAGGAAGGTTTGTGCTGGATGCTTTGCCCCCAGAGCCTCCCCTTCCATGCTGCTTGTGGGGAGCACAGACCCTCCACACCCCCTTCTCCCCCTGCCCTTCATGCCCACCAGTGTCCCATTGGACTTGGCTCTTTGGGAGAACCTTGCACCAGGAAAGTCCTTGAGGTGGGAAGGGGCAGCAGAAACCTGGTGGGTTTGGGCTCCTGGGAGTCCCTCTGCTCTGCCTCCTCCCTCTCCCCAGGCAGACGTTTCTCCCCCCCACCCCCAGCATCAGCAGCTTCATGGGGGCTGGATTCAGCCCAGATGCGCGTGGTGGGACATCAATCGTATAAGGAGCTGGTTCTTATCTGTCTGCTGACAGCACTGTCACCACGCTGTGATGAGTGGCATGGATGTGGTCCCACCTGCTCCCAGCATTGATCACAGGGCGTTGCTGCTGCTATAGAAACACCCAAGTTCTTACATCCACCTCCTTTCTTCTTTCTCTCTTTTCTTTTTCCCTTCAGACCCTCCAAAACACTTCTGAATTCCCTTACACTCCCCACCAGGAGCCAATGGGCTCTTCACCACGGTGATGTTCCTGCCAAGGCACGGTGTCCTGCTGCTGGGACAAGGTGTGGTGATGTATTCCCACCTTGTGGAGGGGAAGCTCACCAGAAACCCACTTTGTGGTGACCAGGGCCTCTCCTGCTCCAGCCGGGCAGCAGGACTCATCCCTGGTGCTCACAGTGCTCTCGAGCTTATCAGCTGCTCCAGCAAAGCAAGACAAAGCACTCCACTGATTTTGTTTTGCTGGCAGCTCATCACCCATCTGCTTATTTTCTTGAGGTTTTCTTCTGCTAACCCACTTTGACACCTGCAGCTCTGCTGATGTGCTGACTCAAAGCTGAGCTAACTTTGCAAAGCTCACACGTGACCGTGGGGACAGCAGATGCTCCCCACATCCCACCCTGGCCACGAGTCCCACGTCAGGGGTGAGGTACCCACATGGAAAATCCGTGTGTCCTCAGGTCACAGGGGTCTGGACCCCGTTCCACAGCACCGGGATAGATGGATGCTCTTGGAGCACCCACCTGAACCTTGCCAGGCTCCCTGCCCTCGGTGTCCTCAGCTGATGGTGGCTTTTTTATGTGTGTTGCTCTGGCCAGTCCTCCGTGAGCATTCTGCAAATCAAATCAGCTCAATGTGAGAACCAAGGAGATGTTTATTAATGGGATTTGAGCTGAAATTCAATCCCTTCTCAAAAAAAAAAATATATATTCCTTCAAACCAAAAAGCTCTAAATAAACCTGACTTGAGAGTCATTTAATACCCTGTCAGCTTCCCTTCCCACTGCTCCTGGGCTCCAGGAGCTGGCCAGACCAGCCGTGTCCCCATGTGGGGGTCAGAGCCCCTTGCTGTGCCCACTTGGAAAGGTGCAAACTAAACCTGAAGTGCAGGTGCTGGAGCTGCTGACCCAGGGAGCTCATCCTGGAGCCCAGCTCTGTCTCAAGCCTTGGTTGAACACTAAAGCAGCATTTCCCAGCTCCCCTTTGATTTCCATCACCTCTGTTGTGATTCTTTATCTTCTGTTGCTTGTTACATGTGATATATTTCACATGTGATGGATTTCATATGGAACAAGTGACAGGACAAGAGGAAACGGGCTCAAGTTGCCCCAGGGGAGGTTGAGGTTGGACATGAGGAACAATTTCTTGCTGTGCAGGGTTGTGCAGGGCTGTGCCAGGCTGGGCAGGGCAGTGGTGGAGTCCCTCGGTGTCTCTAGAGCAGGGCTGGCTCCAGCCTTCTCCTGATGACTCAGTTGCTATGGTTTGGGGATGCTGCTGAACGATGACACATGCAAAATGCTTTTGCCTGAATGTACTTTCCGTAGAAAATCCTCATTCTCCAGCCTCTGCTACCATTGCTACCACCTTCTGTCCTTCCTTCCTCACTGCCTTCCTTCTTCCCTGCCTTTGTTTTTCCTTCTTCCTTCTTCCTTCTTCCTTTCCTTTCCTTTCCTTTCCTTTCCTTTCCTTTCCTTTCCTTTCCTTTCCTTTCCTTTCCTTTCCTTTCCTTTCCTTTCCTTTCCTTT